>JAKSZT010054329.1:4231198-4277083 GCA_026826555.1 Tolypeutes matacus | reverse complement strand
ATTAGCTGGAAGATACAAAAGTGATATCAAAGCATGAAGATATTTAACGTCATTAATTACAAAACCTCAGGACTTAAACCATGGAAAGATGAGGTTCTTGATTCTGTTCACGAGCCAAGAAACATTTGTTTTAGCTTCCTAATCTGCTCAAGCAAATACTATAGAATGTGCAGACTTAAACAATGGGAATTTACTAGGTTGTGGTTTTGAAGCTAAAAGAAAGTCCAAAACAGGGTGTCATCAAAGCATCATTGAGGCAATGCTTCCCCAAGCCTATGGCATTCTGGGATTATCTGCCAGTGATCCCTGGAACTTAGTTTCAAGGCACATAGATGCATCTCCTGGTCTTTCTTTTCTCTTCCAGTTTCCCTTGACATTTGGCTTCTAGTTGTTGCATCTGAGGCTTTCTCTCCCTTTCACTGAATTTCAGTCTCTTATAAAGGATTCCAGGAAAAGAATGAAGACCCATCACTGTTGAGGTGGGCTAAATCTTACTTGAAGTAACCTCATCAAAAAGTCCTACTTAAAAGGGTTCACACCAAAGGAATAGATTGAATTTGAGAACATGCTTTTCTGGCATGCATAGAATTCCAAAACCCCAAAATATTCAACTCTCAAAGGAAGTATTAAATATTATAGTGACAAGCAGAACCTGAAAGTTGCAAAAGAGTAATAGAAAATGACAAAAACTTGCATATATGTATGTAATGCATACATACACAGACATAGGAGACCATGAAAAAAACTATAAAAAATTGTTAGGATATTGTTATTTTCTTTAATAATTTAAAGTATTTTCCAATTTTTCTTCAATGTTCACGTATAATTTTTCAATAACTCAATTTTATCACAATATCTTAATTTTGCTCTAAGAACAAATATCGAACTGCTGTTTTTCCTTTTTAGATATTAGTTTATTTACATATAAGATTAAAGAAAAAGAATTTATAAACCACCAGTTAAACATTTTCATTACAAAAGTTATTGTATATTCAAAATGATGCAAAGATGTAAGCATTCTGAGTATAGTAGCCAAAATTTATTAATACTACAAAATTATTTCCATATATCATCTGATTTAATCTAATAACTCTATGGATTTAAAATTATTTTTCTTGCACAACTGAGAAACTACATTTAAATTTTCAGGGACTTACTAAGGGATATATATCTAAAAACCTGTCAGATCTAGGCTCTAAACCCTAGATTGTTCAGTCTAAAGTAGCACCCTATGACTGTACCATATTTCTTATGTACAAAATAAATAGAATGACTTCTGAAAGTGCTCTCCATAAAAATTTCTCTGAAATTGGAACTTTCATGGAGATTTCTATGATACATTTTGAAAGACCATGACATATTTTTTCACATTAGCTACCCTGAAATACACATATATTTAACCACAGGGTTAATACATATTTCATAGTTTCCAATAACAATGTAGTGTTCCTAAAACATATTCTTGGAAATTTTGCTGATTGTAGGTGGTGAAATAGAAGATAGATCAGCAGAAATGCAACTAATTAAAAGATGCCAGTGTATTTAGAAAGAGACAAATGAAATACCCAAACAGGCATGAAAGGAAAGTTGCATGTAAATGTTCAGCATCACTGTCATTTCAAATGCCTGGAGCCCTCTCTCTTTTGCATGACTCAATGGGAGCATTTTTTACTTCTTTGTTCCTAAGGCTATAAATGAGTGGATTCAGCATGGGGACCACCATAGTATAAAACACACTGGCCACTTGATCCTTTCCCAAGGAATAAGAATTCTTTGGTTTTAAATAAGCAAAAATCATGGTACTTTAAAAGATGGTGACTCCCAGGAGGGGGGAGGCACAAGTAGAAAATACTTTGCGCTTTCCTGAAGTAGAATTAATTTTCAAGATAATAGACAGAATGGACACGTAGGACATGGAGATTATGATGAGACACAGATACAGTTGTGCCAGCGAAAATGAATATCTTGATTTCAGTGTCATAAGCGTTAGTACAGTACAGAGCTAAAATTGGGGTTGTGTCACTGAAAAAGTGATAAATTACTTTGGATTTACAAAAATGCAAACTGTTCATGCAAAGAACATTGACAAATGATTCAGTAAAACCAATCACATAGGAACCAGTGACGAGGACATGGCAGATTCTGGTGGAAATAACGACTGGGTAGTAAAGAGGATTGCAGATAGCTACGTAGCGGTCATAAGCCACTGAAGAAAGAAAGAATTCAGTGGCACCCAAGAAGACAAAAAAGTACATCTGGGTGAAGCAACCAATAAATGATATATACTTATTGGAAATCAGCAAATTCTCTAAGGTTTTAGGTGTGATGACAGTTGAGTAACTGAGGTCAAGGAATGACAGATGACTGAGGAAAAAGTAAATGGCAGTGTGAAGCTGTAGATCCAGGCGATTTATCAGAATCATTCCTGCATTCCCCAGTACAGTAATCAGGGATATAAAGAGAAATAGTATAAAGAAGACAAGGTGGATCATTTCAGAGTCTGTGAATCCCATAAGGATGAAGTCAGACACATTTATGTTATTCCTACTTCCCATGGTGTGCAACTGTTGTCAACTGTTGAGAAATCAAAGGTCACACTTAGCATGAATGACATCAAAACAGTGTTTGCTTCATGTATCATCTGAAATTTTTAAAAATTAGTAATTATGGAAATTCGTTGTAAAGAAAATTTTGCAAAATATTACTGAAAAAACAATAGCTTGATTGTCTAATTTATAAATTAGGTATAAACCATCCTTTGGATATTATATAACAGAAACAATGTATTTCATCATTAGAATGGACTTGAAACTGTTAAAAAATATTTCATTTTATTAACACATTCATTCAGATGAAAATATTATATCATAGATTTCATTACTGTACACATTTTAGATGACAAATGGGTATAGAAAATTAAGTAAATTATTCATAGACAAAATAATTAACTTTTGGCTCTGCTCTGTGATTCTAACAAGATTGATTGTGACCAGAGATCATGTACATAACACTCTGTTCGTACTTATATTTAATTTCAGTAAACTAGAAAAAATGCTATAGAAAAAAAACAATGATAGTTTTAAAGAATGATCAGCTGTTCTTTTGCATCTGTTATTATTTGATACACATGACAGATCAGAAATTAAACACTTATGCCACTTTACTGAAATATATTGATATTACAGACCACACATTGCTATTAAGTTTGAGAAGATATGTTCTCATGTAATTATTTAAAATTAAATTTCTTCCAAAAAGTATAATTTCAATATAGGTACATTGCTTTATCACTCTGATTCTATGAATTCTATATTTCTATATTTACAAATTCTGTTATTTCATAGGTAAGTCCTAGATGATATGTATATGTTTCTTCATATTTTCTAATTAATCTGAAATACTCTTACTTTGAGACCAATACTACCATGAGCCAAAAGTGGTGAAAAACTTCTTTCAGCACTTTATGTCTAGAAATTTGCCAACTTCAAGTTTTTCTCACAAACAAAACAGTTAAGAGCCTGACAATTCTGTGATATAATATTTGTTTGCTTTGATAATGACCTGTTTAATACTTTGTGCATATATTTTTTGTTCTCAGTTAAAAATAATTCAACCTGTTATAACCCAGGAGATCGACCACACTCAGACTTTAACCATTTTTATGAAGTTTATTGAGTTAAGCCCACGGGTGTCTGCAGCACCTCTCATGCAGGAGAGAACTGCAGCCCCCAGGTTTTAAAATGGCTCCCTTTTATAGGGAGTTGCTGTCGCAGTTTGCAAGCAAGCAGGATGTACAGAAGCGAATTTTGGCAGTTAGCTAGCGTTTGCCCTGATAACCTGGGGCACAGCTGCAGGGTTGAGATGTCCTTGCAAGATTGTTCAAGGGAAGGGAGGTTGTGTGCTTTTCAGATAGGACACTTAGGGGACAGTGGAAAATTTTCTTTTCCACGTTACTCTGGTTGCCATGAAGGCCTATGGGTAGGCTAATTTAGAGTTCAAAAAACCTAAAATTTCTGTTCAGTTCCTCATCAAATAGGAAGTCCACCTGGAAATTATGTCTCAGAAGAATACCAGGGAGCTACTGGGAATATACACAGGGCTGTGTCTCCTTTGCCTTTCACTCTAATAATACCATGGCATCTGTTATGCTGAAGATTACTTATAAGGCAACATCTGGACATCCCTGGGACCATTTCCAAAGGAGAATGCTTGGCATTATTCTAAGGATAAAATTTCCAGGACTAATGCATCCATGTTAGGTTTGTAACAGAGTGTTGCCTTCCCCTTAGAAGCCACATGATGTTGAGCATCATTTTCTGGTATTCTTTTGTGATTCTCTATTTTATGACTGGTTAAAAAGAAGGTATTTCTAGAGAAATACTTAAGCTGTGGATAAAAGGTCAGAATGTTAACCACCAGATATGCAACAATACATTTTCTACAATGTAACCATTTTATATTTAAAATTTGGGCCTTATCATAGGGAGTGAAATATTATTCATTAATTATTAGAGAAACAACAAATTTCAAAAAGGAAATGAAAACCATTCATAAATATTATTAATCTTATTTTTTTCCTATCAATAAATTTCCTTTGTGCACCTAGAGGGGCGACCTGTGTTTGTCCATGACCCAGGACAAAGGCCCCTACATAGGCCCCACCCTAATTCCCAGGGTCTGGGGCACTGCTCAAGTATTGTATGGGGAGGAAGCTTTTGGGACAGTGTTAACTCTTTACCAGGGAGGGAGCAGTTGGGTCAGTGTTAAATCTTTACTAGTCCAAATACCAAATAAGAGGGTCAGAACCCCTGGGAGGGCCGGGCATGCCCCTGACCCAGCAGAACCAAGCAGAACTTCTCCAGTGAATTGCAAATGGAGGGTGTCTCAGCAGAAAACAAATTTATTTGGAGCTGACCTCAGAAAACTTATCTTGGGACTTGAAAACGCCCAGAATGCCAGAGCTTTGAAAATCCAGTGCCTCATTCCCTGCCTCACAGTCTCTGTAGAACTGTTATGTGTCTCAAGCACTAATCAAATTGTGGCACATGACATTCCCATAAAGGTTATTCTGAGGAAACTGTGGAAGGAGTTACAAGAGCTTATAATCCCAGACTCTGATGTTAGAATGTACTTGCCAGTTTTGAAGACTATGAAGAGTCTCTTGGAGAAGATGACAAATATCAGCCATGAGCTTGTCCACCTTTTGCTTCACTCTGAGCTCTCTACTTTTGGGGATTCTGGCCATTTCTGAGTTCCTGGCCTTCATTACTTGCATTCTTTCTGGGTCTTGATGCCGTCAGAGATTATTGAAGCAAACCTAAATGGAGAACTGAACTTGGAATTAGAAACTGAATTAGTGTGTGGTACAACTCATTTTAAATACCTTGGAAATCCTCAATTAGACTCTGAAAATACCTCTCAAGATAGAAACCCAGAACAAAAGGCTGAGGTGCACATAGATGTTAGGGATAGCCTACAATTTCTTGCTGGACCAAAAGTAAATCCTACAAAGGACCTGTGAAATATTTTGAGTAACAGAATTGTCTATTTTGATTTGCTTCATCAAGATGTTTCCCTTCAGTATTGCATTCCAGTATGATCACAGCTCTGCCTTACCAAATTTGTAAGCTCAATGACCTAGGGTGTAGTGGGAAGAAAAAATAGGTTCATGTGTCTAAGTTATTTGTCTATGTTCTCTAAGTAACATGAATCACATACACTCATGTCTTCCTTTATAATATTTTGACTAGAAATTGACTAGATATTGAATTACTGAAAAACAGTTGGATAAACAATTTTACTTTCTTTTACTTCCTTTTCTAACATTTGTTCTGTTTTTGACATTCCCCAATCATTTTATGATTTGGGAAAGAATATCTTAGTTTTTAAATCTGCTATGGTAAAGAAGATTTAAATGCAATTTTTTAATTGTCATGAAACCCTATGCAATTTCTCCCAGCTCTTTACAGAATTTATCATCACTCCAGACTTGACTTTGATGATTTTATATCTCTCAAGGTCTTTTCTGTGAGTGGAGTGTGACTAGTTAAAAGAGCTTTATTCTGGGAGTGAAGGAACTGCCAAGGAGTATTGGCAGGGCTTCTACCTCTTTGCAACAGCCATCTGTAAAACGAGGGTGACTCTTACCTCCTGCAGTGGAGGAAGCAGCTAGAAAAGTGCAAACTTACAGAAATGCATGGTGCCATTTTATTGAACAATATGCCAAATTAAAATTGTGTTAGGCCAAAGAGTAACAATTTATTACACTTAGAAGAACAGATACAACTTGAAAAATTAACTTATTTCAAGACTAAATTTCTCAATGTGATTAAATCTCTTTTAAATAGCTTTCTGGATTTTAGAGACAACTTCTGCTGGCTGTGATCATGTAAGACTTTGTGAAGCACTGTGTGTGTGGAATGCCCTCCTCCATGCTGGGACAGATAACTCAGTAGCCAACCCAGCTCCTGCCCAGTGCTGGTGTTTCTTTGTTAATTATATCTCAAGCTAAGTTTTGGATCCAATCCTGGGCTGAGTCAGGGAAGATTAAGAATTCCAAATCCAGCAACTCAGTGGCCTTGTCATCATCCCGTCCAGCCTTGCTTGTTCTAGCTAGGAACTAATCACCTGCCATTTCTCCCCAGCTGAGTTTAGAGTGGTGCCACACCTGGCATGAAGGGCGGTGCTTACCACTGGTACTCTTCGGGCCCTGGAGTTTGGTCTCAACATTAGTGTCTGAGACTGGGATTTTGGTTCCTGCTGCCAGACACTGAAAAATTTTGATGACAACCTTGTTCTTGATAGATATCACCAAATTGGCAGAGCATATTTTTCGAAGAGATGCATGGTGGACTAGTAGATAAGAATCTGTTGTTATAACTGGTATTGCCTCCTCAAGTTTATTAGAGAAATAAACTGGTTAGACACTGCTGATGAATGTGAAAATTTATGTAATTTTCATAAAATCCAGTTTGATTAATATACATGCAACATGTATACATGTGTACCTTTTGATCTAGTACTTCTGCTTATTGGAAGTTACACTAAGGTAATAAATGTATTCTAAGACTAATATACTGAAAAACTGAAAATACCCTAACTAAATTCATAGGGGCTTAGTTAGGTAATTTATGGTTTTCTATGATAGTTCATACTCTAAAACTAATGTTACACACAAAAATGTACTGGTATGGTAAAATGTTTTAATTTATAGTTAAGTGGAAAAAAGGAAGGGTAGCCAATGTTATGTGCAGTATAATCTGATTTGGGGGAATAATAATGTATATGTATATGTCTGATAGAAAAAGATTGGGTGGATAGACACCAACATATAAACTTGGTTGTTTCTGGGTGGTTTTTAATTTAAAGATATATTTTCTAAAATATTTATAATCAATATTGTTTAAAAATAAATTATTTTTTAAAGGAAAATAATATAGGGAATTCCTATATAACCTCCTCACACACACCCACTCACGTAGTTTCTCCTATTATTGACATCTGAGATTAATGTGGTACATTTGTTACAGTTAATGAACCAATATTGAAGCATTGCTACCAACCAAAGTCTAGAGCTTACATTATCATTTACACTTTATGCTATATAGTTCCATAAGACTTGACAAATGCATCTGTCATGTGTCTGTCATGGCAGTATCATACAGAAGAATCTCAACTCCCCAAATATGTCCTGTGTTCCATCCAATCATCTCTCTCTCCAATGTTATTGTTCTTTCATTAACACAAGATAATAACTATGATAACTTTAAACCTATTTTGGTCCATATTTATACTCCCTCCTTATGACTGTTCATTCCTCAGTATTAGGGGATTTAGGATGATGTCAGACAGCTTCTGGCTAAGAAGAGACTTTGATATAATGGGGCAGCTGGAAGGAATTATTTTGCTTGCAATTGAATATAATCCTTGATTTTTGGCATGGAATTTGTCCATCATCATTGTTTTGTTGGTTGTCCAGGGCAAGCCTGAAGAACTGGAGAGTAGGAGTTTTGCTGTATGTTTATAGAGGGGATTTCAGTATAAATTTTAAGAATTTTTTTCACATACCTTATAATCCATCCAAAATGTACTACCAGTGGCTCTCAGTGCAATAAGAGTTGTGTATTCATCACCACCATATTTTTTAGAATATTTTCATTAACCCCAAAACAAAAATTCCATACCTTTTGCCCCCCTTTTGATATAGTACATTTGTTACAATTAATAATTATAACAAATGTACTATATTATAATATATTTGTTAATTGTAGTTGATAATTTGTTTTAGTTGTATTTTTTCACATAAACCAGCCTATTACTAACAACTTTTAATACTGACATGCATTTTTTAAATTACTTTATGGAAAAGCATCATTTTATTTGTACTATTAATCACAGCCATCATTCACAACTAGGTTCATTATGTTATACAGTCCCAAGTTTATCATCCAGCTTTCCTTCCATTGACATATACAACCTTAAACTTCCCCTTTCAATAACAATCACATCCATCAATCATCACTGTTAATCACAATCACAGTAATGTGCTCCCATCACTTCTATCCATTATTAAACATTTACTATCAACCTTATTGTAAATTGTGCACAAATCATATATCAGCTCACCATTTTCTACACTCATTCTCTTTCCTGGTAACATATGCTCCAGATTTTAAATCCACGTTTTTGTTCTTTATAATTAGTTCATATGAGTGAGATAATAAAATATTTGTCTTTTTCCTTTTCTGCTTACCTTATTTCTGTCTACATAATGTCCTCAGGATTCTTCCATGTTTTCGCATGTATCAGGACTTCATTTTTCTTATAGCTAGGAATTTCAGTGTGCTTACATCTTTCTGCATCTGTGCTTTCATGTCTTCTAAGTATATACCTTGAAGAGGGAATGTTAGATCATATGGCAGTTCTGTATTTAGCTTCCTGAACAACTACCAAACGGTCTTCCACAGAGGCTGTACCATTTTACATTCCCACCAACAGTGAGTAACTGTTCCTATTTGTCCACAACCTCTCCAGTATTTGTAGTTTTTCATTGTTTTAATAGTGGTCATTCCAGTACCTGTGAAATGATATCCCATTGTGTTTTTTTTTTTTTTTTCTGTATAACATCAGGAGTCATCCCATTGTGGTTTTAATTTACATTTCCATAAGAACTAGTGATGTTGAACATTGTCTCCTGTGCTTTTGTGCCATATGTATTTCCTTTTTGAAAAAAAATGTCTATTCAATCTTTTGCCCATTTCTACACTGGGTCATTTATCTTTTTAAAATTGAGTTTTAGGATTTCTTTATATCTTCTGGATATTAAGCCCTTCTCAGGTATGCAGTTTCCAAAAATTTTCTTCCATCCAGTAGGCTGACTTTCCACCTTTAAATGGAAAGTTTTTAATTTTGAGGTTGTCTGATTTATATATTTTTATTTTCATTGCACTTGCTTTGGGTATAAAATTTAAGAACCTTCTGCCTACCACAAGATCATGAAGGTGCTTTCCTACATTTTCTTCTGGTTTTATGGTCCTAGGTAGTTTTATTTCTTCCTTTCCAATTTGGATGCCTTTTATTTCTTTTTCTTGCTTAATTGCTCTATCTAGAACTTCAAGCATGATGTTGAGTAACTGAGATTATGTGGACATTCTTGTCTTATTCCTGACCTTAGAGGGAAAGTTTTCAGCCTTTCACCAGGGATTACAATGTTGGCTGTGGGTTTTTCATACTTGCCCTGTGTCATGATGAGGAAGTTTCCTTCTTATCATTTGAAGTGTTTAACAAGAAAGGATGCTAGATTTTATCAAGTGCCTTTTCTGAAACAGTTAAGATGATCATGTGAATTTTCACTTCAATTTGATAATGTGGTGTATTACATTCATTGATTTTTCTGGAGTTGAACCACTTTTTCCATAACTGGGATAAAGCCACTTGGTCATGGTCTAATGAGTTATTGAATTCCATTTGCAAGTGTTTTGCTGAAGATTTTTAAAATCTATATTCCTTAGAAATTCAGTCTGTAATTTTCTTTCCTTGTAGTATGTTTATCAGATTTTGGTATTGACATGATGTTGGCTTCATAAAATGACTTACATAGTTTTTCTTCCTCTTCAATTTTTGTTGAAAGAGTTTGAGCAGACTTGGTTTTAATTCTTGTTGAGATGGTTGGTAATATATGCCTGTGAAGCATTCTGGTTCTTGGCTTCTGTTTATTGAGAAGTTTTTGATGACTAATTCAATCTCTGCATATAGTTGATTTGTTTAGACTTTGTATTTCTTCTAAAATCAATATAGATAGTTTGTGTGTTTCTAGGAAGTTTTAGATTTCATCTAATTTTTTGGCATGCAGTTGTTTATATTAACTTCTAATGATCTTTTTAATTTCTGTGAGGTTAACAGTAATGTCCACCTTCTCATTTCTCATTTTATTTATCTGCACCATTGCTTTTTCTTTGTAAGTCTAGCTATGGTTTTGTCAATTTAGCTGATCTTCACCACAAAACAACTTTTAGTTTTGTTGATTCTTTCTATTTTTTATTCTTGTTGTTTTTCTATATTTCATTTATTTTTGCTCTAGTCTTTGTTATTTCTTTCCCTTTGCTTGCTTTGGGTTAGTTTGATATTATTTTCCTAGTTCCTCCAGATATCTTTAATATGTAATATGTGCTCTGTCTTCCTTTTTAATATAGATGTTTAGGGCTATAATTTCCCTCCCAGCATTAACTTCACTATATCTCATAGGTTTTGATATATTATGTTCTTGTTTTCATTCCTCTTGAGTTATTTGCTGATATCTCTTGCAGTTCCTTCTTTGTTCTTCTGATTATTTAAGAGTATGTGATTTTAACTTCCATATATTTGTGAATTTTCCAGTTCTCAGCCTATTATTGATTACCAGCCACATTCCATTATGATTAGATAAAGAGCTTTGTATAATTTCAGTCGTTTTAAATATATTGAGACTTGTTTTGTGTCCTGACAGGTGACCTATCCTGGAGAAGGAGCCCTGTTGGTCTCTATGTCACTGCTAATTTCATAATTTCATGGAACTCCTTGCTTATTCTATTCTTCACAAGTAGCCATCTGAATGTGACAAATTCCTAGTGTATTTCATGTCATGGAGATGAAGGAAAAACAACAGTGGCTATGCTGAAATTTTTCTTTACATTTTTTTTCATGCACTATTCTTTCTTCACAATCTATTAATGAGAATCTGATGGCATGGTGAAAAATAGCGCACTATTTTTCACAAACATTACTTGTGGAAAATATCATGATTTAGTTCTTTCAGCAATATCTTTTAAAATTCTTTGATTAGTGATCATTTGTTGTTGTTTAATTCATAGTTATTTTATAGACTACATAAACAAATATAATAGATTAATGAAATGGCAATTATTTCTTCTTGATAGTGATATGTCTTGAAAATCTACCCAAGGATACTATAGGAATGGTGTGCATATAAATTAGAAACACTGTATATTGTCAATAAGTTAAAATCTGGAAACATTTGAACATATTATCTTCACATTATTCCTCATTTGAATTTAGTGAAATCTAGTGAAGTGAATGTAGTTTCCCCCACTTTATCATTATGATCATTAAAGAAAGGCATTTCATGTACATTAAAAGTAACTAAGAATGGTACTCAAGTGTGTATTTTCCATTATAACAATTTTGTATATAAAATTGCAGTAGTCATTCACCTTTGTCAATTTTAATACAATGTAATATGAAAACCAATGGTAGAATTGTTAACATAAAATGTACTGGAAAACAAACCACATCAAATGCTAGGATTTTTTACATGACAAATTTAAGCCAAGAATATATGAAACAATTTCTTGATATTATACAGAGAAATGCATCCATTTGAGCCCATATTCGTTGTCATTGCTTACCTCATCATTATCTAGGATATAATTTTCAACTCCATCAAACAAACATGAGGATATAACTGGGTGCACTCTCTTTTCATGAAATATTTTGTTGAGGATTTATAAATATAAATTAAAATGTCAAGGTTGCCATTAGTGTAGAAACCATGCAGTATTTAGTTGAATGATGTTATTGAAGTCAGCATGTTTATTTTAAGGGGCTTCATAAATAACATTGAACTGAAAGTCTTGCTGTTTTTTCTATTCCTAACAATCTATCTTTTTACTCTGATAGGACATTTGGGACTAGTTGTATTGGTTATTTGGGATTCCTGGCTCACAATCCATATAATGTTTTCTGAGGGTATTGCCAATCTTGGATGCCTGCTTTTCATGTGTTGTCACCCCTGAAAATTGGTCAGTTTTCTGGCAGTGATTAAAACCATTTCATTTCTTAGATATACGAGACAGATTTGTCTCTTTGCTAGTTTGGGGACTACAGAATGCTTTCTCTTGGCTGTAATGGCTTATGACTGTTAAGTAACAATCTACAACCCACTTCTGCTTTCAGTTAATATGTCACACTGAGAATATGTGTCACTCATCATTGCTTCTTGTGTTAGTGGCACTTTCAATGCTACTTTGCAGACTTTGGTGAATTTTATTCTATACTTTGTGCATCCAATGTAATTAGGTGTATATTTTATGACATCCCTCTTATTTTTACAATTTCTTGTTCTGACACTCATATCAACCACCTTCTACTCTTCTCCTTTCTGGGCTCTATTGAGATAATTATTATATTAATATTACAATATGCTTTCATTCTGTTGACCATTTTGAAGATGAATTCTGTTGAAAGGAGGCAGAAAATCTTTTCCACTTGTAGTCCTAACCAAAATGGATTGTCACTTTATCATGGGACAATCCTCTTCATGTATGTGAGACCAAATTCAAGTTATGTTTTAGACGATGGATATGATGGTGTCTATATTTTACACTATTGTGATTCCCTTACTGAATCCTGTCCTCTACCATTTGATGAATAAGAATGATTAAAATGTAAAGAAAAACTTGTTTGATGGAAATTTGTTCATAAGTAAAGAGCATATTTAAAATTGAATAAAACAGAAATGAATGTTGAGAGTCATTTGATAGCTTAGTCAGTAACTAGGGGAAAAAATGTCTTGTTTTTAGTTCGTACAGTTTATATTTTCCAGAATATTTTCTAAGAAAGCATTAATCAACCCCCCCAATGAAACATTACATAAATGTAGATATTTTGTATCAGCAATATATCTATTACTGATCTATATTCATTATTCAGTGTTAAAATTTTCTTTATATTATTAGTTTTTTTTTAAATTTTATTATCACTATTAGAATTAAAGGTCATTTTGGTTCTATATAACCTCATATTTTATATTTTACATTGTTTCCATGTTGAAGTTAATTTCTCTTCTGGAATCCCTGATGAAGGACTTCCAAAAAGTTATTTGCTTGTACTGACACTCTCAGATTCATCCTCTGTGCATGCCTTTTGCACTGTTTGAATCAATACCATACATTTTTATTCCATTTGTTCCTTCCCATGCTTGTCATGTAAAATAACCTAAAACTTAGAAGTTATAGAAGGCCAAGATCTCAAAAGCTAGACTGGTTTCAGGGTTTCCTATGATATTATATCCTCTGTCAGTTCCTATTACTGCCTTTATCCTCATCTTTGTGGCATGGCCTTGTATCTATCACTATTCTTAAATTTACTCTAAGTGAAAACATTCCAGAGAAGTGATCTCATATCACCTAACTCACACATGCTTCAGTTTTATTTATTCTGCTTTAAACATTTTTGGTCAAGATTTATTAATTTGAAGAGAAATTAAGAGTTGTAATTTACTTTCCTGTCAGTTAAATTTCAATCTTTTTCTCAGCATGGAAGCTTGTCTTCTGACACCAATAGCTGAATCACATCTGATCAATGTAATAAAAGGGCTAATTCTTAAGTGTGAGTCTGATGCGTGATCCAATAATTTTCAGAACCTCAGTATCTAATTACTTATGCAAAGAGAATCATATATCTCTACTGGAACAATCTCATGTTTGATAGCAGTGTGTGGTTTAAATATATATCCAAAATTCTTCTAAAAACAACTACATATACATTTTCAGAGACACAACACTGACTATAATGTAGACAAAATGTTTCTTATAAAGAAATTAGCTACTTGGAGCTACAACATGGTAAAATTTCCTTTCCTGATTATAATCTTTTGAGATGACTATAATCTTCAGTATTTTTCTGTATAGTTCTGGAATACAGGAAAAAAAAACAACTTCAAAAGTATTTCTAAATATCCAACAGTTACAATAATTACAATATCTGCAGCATTCCAGGTTTATTTTTAAGGGCTTCTACCATTCAAATAAGGATTTCAAATTCTTAAGATAAAGTCTTAATCAAGTTGGCATATTTTTATCAGTTTTATTTTTCTTTCAAATTAATCAAAATAATATTTCTGTTAGAAAAGAAGAGGTAAGCACAAGGAACAAGGGTGTACTTACTTATGACTAAAAATATCTGGACAATATACATTCAAATTATAATGGATTTCCACTATTGCACACACCCCATCATTTTTTCCTAAATGTACAATACAAATATGAGAACTAGTAGTCTATGTTTTTCATTCTTAAAGGTCAAAATGGAATTTATGGTATATTTAACTCTCATGTTAATAATTGCTCACTCTTCAAATCTCGATTCTATTTTTCCCTCGATCATGCAGTCATAGAATTCCCTGGCCCTATGGAACCTCAATTTTGTATCATTGAGCAAAGTCCTCATTTATTATTTATTGTTGTGAATATTTGATTAATATATAGCTCCACCATTGCACTGAACCTATAATTTACATAAAGACAATTATTAAGTGTGTTTGCCCACACAAATGTATTCCCAGTGCATAAAAACCCTGGAACATATAGTTTATTCAGAAAATATTTTTTCGAATGAATAGTGTCACTGAATGAGTAATAGCAGAAGTTGTTAGCACTTATATGCAGCTTTATCTTAATTATACTGTATAAATGTACTAAATATACTGTCATTTGTCCTCTAACAACTCTTATAAGTAGTTCTATTACTACACACAATCACATTTGAAGAAACAAAGACACATCAACTCTAAAGAATATGCTTAATTCCACAGAGCTCTTAAGGATGTCAAGATTGACACCTAAACTTTCTGGATATACAGTCTCTGTTTTAAAATACTTTATTATAAATTATGAAACAACAGACTGATCTCTCTGCTTTGCAAATGGGTTTTATCTGGCCTCCAAAAATGCCGTATGAAGTAGTGAAAGTTTTCAGTTTGTCAATGACAGAAGAAAGAAAAAGGAAACTATGTAAGAAGTACAGTATTAGAAAACTAGTTTCCACTGGTTTTTACAGGTCATTCAATTGGTTGACGCTTGTAGAATTTGCCCTTTTTGAGCCTGAGTGATCAATATTGTAGATATTAAAAGAAGAAGAAAAAGTCGAACTATTAGTGTAAGTAATATATGAAGAAGAGGAAGAGGAAGAAAAAGAAGAGAAAGAGGAAGAGGGGAAGGAGAGGAGGAGGAGGAGGATGAAGAAAAGGATGCCATCAGAGTGCTGTGTGAAACCTCTTAATACATGAAAAGATGACAACATCTTGGGAGATGGTACAACAACACAGAAAAAACCTTGGTCCCAATGTTATTCCATGGAAAAGAATCAGCCACAATGTGTGGTCAGTGAAAGGCTTCATTGCTACATCCAAGGACTATACTTTCCCATTGTTGAAACATTCTGTTTCTGAACACCTTTCTTACATCAGGACATCCTATACCTTACTAATAAATGTTCAATCCCCATCCAGGCAGTAGCATAACTAATGTGTATAGAAAGATGAGAGATTAGTAAAAAATATATATTATTAAAAATAAATGTTTATCAAAGACATCTCTAATTGCAAACAAAAGAAAGAGGAACACAGTAAATATGAACTCTAGAAAACATTGAGTCCAGAACAAAAAGAAGTCATAATATCATTAATTATTTGGATATTTTATGTTAAAATTTCCCTAAAAAAACAGGACATAGAAGAAAATAAAGCACATTTTAATAATTTGAATAAATTAATTATCAGGTACGAATTGGTGAACAGTAGTTAAACATGTAAAGCATAAAGCAGAGGTTGAACATAATTTTTTTTTTAGTGCAGAATTTACACTTCTTTTTTATTTTCTAAAGTGTACATAATTTTAATTATTCAAAAGTCATTTAGGAAAGTAACCAAACATAATTTTTAAAAGAGTGGATAGATTTAGTTTCAAATGTTCCAGTAGTGTTCCTTGAGGAGTTCTTTGAAGAACTGATGTTTGGCAAGAGGAGAAAACACACTGAAGAAGGAGAACCTGAGCATGGGGAGTACTTGTGTGGACAAACTAGAAGAAGGGGAGGTAATGGTCACCAGGTGGGAGCTTTGATGTTTGATGTGAGAGGGACATTCCAAATAAAACAAAGGAGTTGTGTGTAACTCTCAAGGAATTTGAGCTTGACAGACAGGCAAAGCAAGATTCAAATTCTAGCTGTGTTATTTTCTAGCCATGTAATATTGTCATATCACTAAAGATTTCAGAACATCTGAGTGTCACAAGTTGAATTGCTAAATAAATAACATGCAGCCTGAAAAAATCTTTTTTTAGGAAAATAAACCAAATATAATTTTCCCAAGAAAATCTTGATTTAAATTAAAGAATATAAATTACTTAAATGTGAAAAATATACTTAATATCCATAATAAAAGTTTAAATAAAAAATTCAAATACTTGTAAAATTAAGAAATCATATTTTCTTAAATGAACATTGAGTAACAGAAAATTAAAACTGAAATACAAGAATATAGAGGAAATTTTTCCAACTATCTTAGTAAATTATGGGAGGTCAAAAATTTAGATTCATTATCCATTCTTAGCTTTAAAACTTTATTCTACCCAAAATTTTAACTAAATGAGCAAAGAATTTAATGGAATAATTTATTTCTTTTTAAAGACTATAATGGAATTATAGTAATCAGGAGGAAGGAAACATTTTTAAAAATCATATTGAAATTAAAAAATATTTCTGAAGTTTGTTAACACATCACAAAATGAGAGGGTTTTCAATTGCTGTTAGCCAGTACACACAAAACAGATATTAGTGTGTGCATATAGTTGACCTCATGAATTTACAAAACTTCTGGTCTTACAGCATTGCAAGATGAGATTCTTGATTTGCATATGTACCAACAAAACAGTCATCTCACAAATTTAAATGAAAAAGTAATTACCAATTATTTTAGGGATTAAACTGCAAAAGAGAAATAGAAAATGACAGTAATTTTGTAAAAATATTTAATTTATGCATACATGTATATTAGATAATTCTAGAATGGCATGAATAAAATATCAAAAATGGTTAATATATTTCTATTTTAACACTGAAAATATTTTTCAAATTTTCTCAATGTTCACATATACTTTTTTCTATAAATTAATTGCATCACAGTATTTTCCTTTGCTTTAAGAACAAATATTGAAGTGCTATTTTACCTTTTTAGTTATTATTTAATTGTGCATAAGATTAACCAAAAGCATTTATAAATCACCAGTGAACATTTCCATAACAAATCTATAATATATTCAAAATATTGCAAGAATTAAGTATTCTTTTGAATAATGGCCTACATTTATTAGTAGTACATAAATTATTCCAATCCCTAGTCTAATTTAATCTTAATAGTAATTTGGAGATTTTGTATTATTATTTCTCTTGTACAACTGAGAAAACTATATTAAAGATTCAGTGATTTACTAAGGGATATACAGCTACAAAGCTGGCAGATATAGAATCCAAACCCTGGATTGTTCAGTCCAAAGCAGTGATCTATGACTGTTATATTTCTTACTTACAGAATAAATGGAATGACTTCTGAATGTGCTCTCCATGACAAATTTCTCTGAAATTGAAATTTTCATGGGGATTTATATGATACAATTTGAAAGAAAACACCTCAATGATTTTGCACACTAGTTGCCTTAAGATATATGTATATTCAAACCACAGTCTTGGCACATATTTCATGGGTTTCAATTAAAATTTAGATTGCCTAAAGCATATTCTGGGTAATGTTGCTAATGTTTGGTGAAATAGAGGATGGCTCAGTAGAAATGCAAAGTAATTAAATGGCACTGGGATATTTAAAGAGATACAAATTAAATATCCAAATAGGAAAGAAAGTAAAAGATACTTAAATGTTCAGCATCACTGTCATTTCATTTGCCTGGAGACCTCTCTCTTCTGCATGACTCTAATGAGAGCATTTTTCACCTCTTTGTTCCTAAGCCTATAAATGAATGGATTCAGTATGAGGACCACCATAGCACAAAACATAGAGTCCACTTGATCTTTTCCCAAGGAGTAGGACCTCTTTGGTTTTAAATAAGTAAAAATAATGGTGCTGTAAAAGATGGTGACCCCCAGGAGGTGAGAGACACAAGTGGAGAAGGCTTTTTACTTTTCTGAAGAGGAATTAATTTTCAGAATAGTAAACAAAATGGACATGTAGGACACAGATTGTGATAAGAGACACCATTATGTTTAATGTAGATAAAGTGTGTATCAGGATTTTTGTGTCACAAATGTCAGTGCAAGACAGGATTTAAACTGAGGTCTTGTCATAGAAAAAGTGAGAGATTACTTTGGATTTGCAGAAATGCAAAGTGTTCATATAAAGAACAATTACTAATGATTCAGTAAAACCAATCATGTAGGGCCAGGTAATGAGGGCTTGGCAGAGTCTTGTGTACACAACAACTGGGTAGTGAATGGGATTGCAGATTGCTACATAGCAGTCATAGGCCACTGATGAGAAGGAAAAATTCAGTTACAGACAAGAAAACAAAAAAATTCATCTGGGTGAGGCAGCCCACAAATGAAATATACTTGTTGGAATGCAGTAAATTCTCTAAGGTTTTAGGTGTGATGGCCGTTGAGTAACTGAGGTCAAGGAATGACAGGTGACCGAGGAAAAAACACATGGGGGTGTGAAGCTGTAGATCCAGGCAAATTATCAGTATCATCCCCACATTTCCCAACAGTGTAATCAGGTATATCAGGAGAAACAGTACCAAGTGGAGCCGTTGGATCTTTTCAGAGTCTGTCAATCCCATAAAGATAAAGTCAGGCATATTTATGGTATTCCTACTTCCCAGTGTTCAACCTTTCTAATCTGCTGAGAAAATAAAGGTTTTACTTGATACAAATGAGTTCAAAACCATTTTTGTTTACACAAATGATCTGGAATTTTAAAAAATTATTTAGTGATTCAGCAAATTCATAATAAAGATAAATTTACAAAATATTTCTGAAAAACATATTTAGTTTGACTGCCCAACATAAATTAGTTATAAATCATAATTTGGATATAATGTAATAGAAATTCATATATGTTTCATCACTAAATGACCTTTAAACTCTTATAAATAATTATCTTTCATTAAATTTGAAGAGGTTTCTGCCACTATTTCTTTAAAAACTCCTCTTGCTACTGTCTCACTTTTTAATTCTGGCATTCCTGTTATGAATATATTGGTATTCTTGAAGGTGCCCCAGGGTTTCTTAGACTCTCTTCAGTTTTCTCATCTTTTTTCTTTCTACTCTTCAGCCATAATCATTTCATTTGTTTTTATTTGAATGCACACATTTTTCCTCTGTATATCTAGTATTTGACATTCTTCACTGATGATTTCTGAAATTTTATTCTGTTCCTTAGGATGGATCATAATTTCTTGTGTCTTTGTCATATAAAATATTCTTGCATACTGTACATTTTAATATTTTATGTTTTAACTATGAGGTTTAGTGCTGGAGCTGTTTGTTTCCTAAGTTTGTAACCAGCTAGATATGACAGATACAGCACTGAGTGGCAGGAGCTAACAAAAATATAAAAACAACAACACAAAATCCCTCATTTCATTGTCTTTGAAAATTGACTTTGTGCTGGCTAGTGTTCTCCTTCAGAGATTAACACTCCTATTAAGAAGAGAAAACTAAAACAAAAGTGCAGGTTCCTCTCTTCTGGTCTGAGCCTGTGTACAGTCCTAGGCTTATGGCTTGGATTTAGGAATCCCACTGTTTATGGTAATTGGCATGCCTTCTGTATTTCTAGGATATAGACTTTCACTACTTTCATGGTTTTCTATTACATGTCTTAAAACCAGGAATCCTTTGTCCCAGCTACTTAATCAAATGTTTCTTACACTACTTTAACTGTCTGCAAGCTGTTTCTGCCTGCAGGATAAGTTATGGGAAGAGCAAAATAGAGATGAGGTTACTGGGTCAGGCTTTTCTTCTGCCTCTGTTTAGACAGGAACAAATATACTTACACCTAAATATGCACATAGATGCTAATCTGCTCCCTCCCAGACAAAGCCAGGGACTCACAATAAGAGTGTAGGTTGGCTACCTGCCCAACAAACACCAAACAGGATAAAAGTAAAGAGAACCACTTCAAGAAAAAACATAGTCAAACTGAATAATGCAAAGATGAGGAGAGAGTTTTAAAAGCTTCAAGGGGAAAGCAACAGTACCTTTAAATCTAAATGCCAATTTCTCAAAAATCCATGGAGGCAGGGAGGTGATATATTTAAGTACTAAAGAAAACAATTTCAACTTTGAATTTTATATCTAGCAAAGCTAGCAAAGATGAAGAAGAAATTAATACATTCCCAAATAAAAATAGCTGAGGGAGATCATAAACACAAGAACTACCCTATGATCAATGCTACAGGGAATTCTTCATACTGAATGGAAAAGACCCTGAACAGTGGATCAAAGCATTATGAATGAATAAAGACATCTGGTAAAGGTAACCATATGGGTAATTATAAAACCAAGAATTATTTTATTGTTTTTTTTTTTTTGTATGTAACTTCTCCTTTTATTTTTACAGATTCTAAGGAAAAAAAATTAAATTGGAACTGTACAACAAAACAGTATAATGTAATATCAACCATGGCTGACAGTTAACAGTTTATTCATAATAATATTGTTTCAACAATTGTTACAAAAGCAACAAACTGATGCAAAGTGTTAATAATAAGGAAACTGTGTTTTTTGAGAAGGTATATGGTATTTCTTTATTTTCATCATGATTTTCCTATATATCTACAACATCTCTAATCAAAGGACAATATTATTATACCTCTTCATATAAAATGTAGGAACACTAATTTTTTCTAATTTGCTCCCAGTTATTACATCTATTGTTAGTATATTATTTTACATATATATATCCAACATGAAAATGCAATGCTATTATTTTTATTGTAGAAAATTTTTTTACAGATATTTCACATTTTTCACATGTTTTACACTCTTCATTTCATTTTGTACATTCATTTTTTCTTCTGATATCCTTTCCTTCAGATTGGAGAAATACAGCTAGCTCTTCTTGTACCATGAGGCTTTTGACACCAAAGTTTTTGAGCTTTCATTTATCTTTAACGCATCACATTTGAATTTCATGAATATGTTTATAAGATTGAGAATTATTTTTATTTTTGCCTTTCTACATTCTGCAGAACTGAATTTCTTAGAGTGTTTTTGTTTCTTATGAGAAGCCAGCCATAACTGATAGGGTCTCCACTCCCCTATCCAACAAACACTCTTCCCTCCATTCCCATGTCTTGCTATAACATGTTTTCTCCCTGTCTTTCCATGGCTGCTTTGAAATGTTTCTCTGTATCTTTCATTTTATGTAGCTTGATAATGATGTGCTTCTGTGTCTGTGTTTGAATGTGTTTGCATATTAGATTTACTTTATGTTTTAGTTTCCCAAAGGGCTGCCTATGCAAAGTACCAGAATTGGTTGGGTTTTTATAAGGGGATTTATGTGGGGTAAATCTTTACAGTTCCTAGTTCATGAAAAGTCCAACTCAAGACACCATAAATAGTGCTTTCTCTTTAAAGTCAGTGGCCTCTAATATATAAAAACTTTCAATTTTCAATTGTTCCACTTGTAAATATACAATTTGGTGATGTTAATAATATTCACAATGCTGTGCTACCATCACCTCCTTCCATTTCCAAAGCTTTTCCATCACCCAAAACAGTAATTCTTTACCAATTTGGCATCTAAACCCCCTCCCTATACCTACTCCATACTCTGGTAATCTAGTTTCTGACTCTTTAGATTTACATATTTGAATTATTTCACATCAGTAAGATAATACAATATTTGTCCTTTTAGGTCTTGCTTATTTCACTCAGCATGATGTCTTCAAGTTCATGCATGCTATAGCATGCATCAGAAATTCAATCCTTTTTATGGCTGAATAATACTACATTGCATATATACCACATTTTGTTTATCCATTGATCTGTTTATGGACATTTGGGTTGTTTCCATCTTTTTGAAATTCTGAATAATAGTGTTATTAACAATGGTGTGCAAATATCTGTCCAAGGTCTGATTTCAATTCTTTAGGGTATATGCATATAAGTGGGAGTGCTGGGTCATATGGTAATTCTATACTTTCTGAGGAATCTCCAAGCAGTTTTCCTAAGTGGCTGCATTTTATATTCCCACCATCAAAGAACACATGTTCCCATTACTCCACATCCTCTCCAACAATTACTATTTTCTATTTTTTATAGTAAGCAGTCTAGTTGGTGTGAAAAGGTATCTCATTTTATTTTTGATTTGTGTTTATCCAAAGATAAAGATGCCATATGTCTTTTCATGTGCTTATTGGCCAATTGCAGATGTTGATATACAAATTTGAAAAGATAAAATATATCATTCAGAGTTTACAAATTGGTGGGAGATGTTTCACTGTTGCATTAATTAGACACTAAATGTGTTTTGTTCATTATGCTACTTTATTATATTCATTTATTCAGTAAATATTTAACTGTGGTAAAAACAGATTCAAAGAAATAAAATACAAAACTTGATACATACATATGATGAAACCAATCTATTATTCTTTATATATGATTAGGACTCAAAAGAAAAATATCAGCCCCAATGCTTTTCTTGTCATCACTTCATTGTGTACCTGAGTACACAATGGTGAAAAATAAACTAAATAGAATTTTGAATCTGAAAGCATGATTTCATGGCTCAGCTCCACAATTAAAAGCTCTGTGTAATGTTAGGTCCACTGTCCAAAATTTACTCCTCTTGAAAGCAACAATACATTTCAGTGTCCAAGCAGACAGACTAATTAAATAAATAAAGCAATACTTATAACAATAACTTCCTTTAAATATTTCAATTTTGGTTATAAATGAAGGAGAAATAATTGAATTTTTATCATCAAATGTAATTTCTTATTTCTGAAATGACCAATTATTGTCTCTGGAAATATATATTGTACCCAAATCATTAAAAATGCCTGTGACCACAGCTTTGAAGCAGATATTCCATATTTCAGCTGCAAGAAATATATTTGCTTTTTGATTAGTAATATGCATGCCACATTATATCTGGCATAAATCTGGTGACCTATATTATAATTGAAAGAGCTTTAAGCTGGGTTTAATGATCATCTACCTGTTCATACATTGAATTAATATAATTTAAGAAATGTTATCTAAGTTACATATATATATATACATCAATATAATTTTGGGGCTGCCAATAGAAAAATTATATAAAGTATGCCAAAATCAATATTAACACCTATATTATTATTAGAAGAAGTTATAAAAAGAAAAAGATTTTGATTCTAAAAGAATTTAATGAGTGGATCAATCTTTAGAAGTTAATTTAAAGTAGCTTCATAAATAACATTTTTTTCTAGTTTTTTATTTTTAAAGAAGCTTTAGATTACATAAATGTTACATTGAAAATATAGGGGATTCCCATATACCCCACCCCTCCCCTTCCCACACTTTTCCATTTGTTACAGTTGATGAACATATATGGAAACTTTGCTATTATATTTATGTAATGAAAACATAAATAACATTTTAATAAAAAGCAGAAAACTACAGCTATCTCTGACTCAACATTGAAATTCAACAAAATTTGCAAAGGAGAAGAAAATTAAAAGCTATCATTTATTGAGCACTTTCTGTAGGTATGGAATTTTGTGCACTGTGGTGTTTAAGTTGAACTGTATCATGGTATTTGCTTAAACATCCTAAGAGACTAAGATATGTACATTGCTTTATTTCATCTTTATAACATCTCTCACTGCTAATACATGCCAGAGCTAAGATTCAACTCTACATCTAATTTTTTGTGTAAGTACTCTTCATCATATATTGCTTCCTATTGTACCAAGGCTTTATTTTGCAACCATCTCTTGCCTTCATGATGAAATGAAAGAAAATGTGATTTTTGAGTATTCTTAAGCCATTGAGATAAGAGAAAGAGACTATGAATGAAATCTACTACCATTAAGAGACTATGATGCAAATACTTATCTGAAAACGTATTTAAAAGGCAAATGCAAAACCCAATAGCATTTTATCCTCAATATACAATTTTTATTCTTTAATTATTATAAGAGACCGAATACAAATGAACAAGAAAAAGACATATATTCTGATAATGGACATGCAAAATATACAGTAGTAAATTGGGACAGAAACAACTTAAAGAGGAGAAACAGAGGGATGTGAGAGCAGAGAACATGCAAGCTATTGAAATAAATTGGTAACTTTTGATAACAATAGGTCATAGAAATAGGTGGTGTAATATAAACACCAGGATAACCACAAAAAAGTGTTTGAAAAGTATACAGAAATATAAATGAGAAAGGATTAGTCAGATACATTACCAAAGTTCAATTACACAGAAAAGGGATTGCAATAAAGCAAAAGAGAGGTACATTTCAATTGTTTTAACCCACAGGAGAGCTCCAAGAGGAAAATGATCCAATTACCATCTGATTCTAAACAACAAAATGATATTTCCTCAACAGTAAAATGTAAATGAATCTGGAATAATGTACTACCTGTTTACATTTTTTGAATGCATAGAGTTCTTTCACCTCCTATAAAAAATGAAATCGTAGAAAATAAAATGTATATATTTTAATGCTATATAAGAAATCTTAAGATATGAGACACACATTTATATGGTAAGTTCTGACATGGGTTGGCAATTAAATTTTCTGAGGCTCAGTTTCTTATCTTGGTAATGTAATCCATATTAAATTGCAACAGATTAGTAAATATGATCAACTATTATATTCTTTAAGCATAATATATTTCTTTTAGAATCTAGCCTATGTTTTATAGTGATACAAATAAATTATACTGCTTTGTCTAAATTATGAAATGCTGTGTCTGGAGTGCATAAAGTATAAAATTTGAGCTTTTGAATGGATTATTACCCAAAGGGATAATGGAAGTACACAAAATGACAAAATCTAGTAGAAATAGAATATCAAATGTATGAGTATGAGGCTTTGAAGGTCTTTCTAATTGTTGTAATTTTGTGAATTCAGAATACTAACTTGTAATTTAATCAGAAAGATTAGTAACACACCCTCAAACACCAACACACCTTGGACTTACATAAAAAAAATACTAGTAGACAAAGGGAACTAAAATAATTTTTGTTTTTTCAATTCTCTATGTGTTCCTGATGAGGTATTTATTCAAAATACTTTTGAGGACCTATATATTGGTCATAGACTATAAACTACCTGAGGATAAAATATGGTGTTGTGATGGGGGTTGACATATTTTAGAGAGAATGTAATATTGGCCTCAATGATGGGAGGACAGTGGTAAAAATCTGAAAGAAGTGATGAAATATGACATTATAAATTCATTTTGTTGACTTAGCTTAAAAGATGAGCTGACAATAAAGATTACTAGACATTTGAGTAAACATTCTCTTTAAAAGAGAGAGGAAAAAGAAACAAATACTAAAAGTAAAATTGAATAAAATGTAGACAAGGCAGGCAGAAGAACAATGAGCAAGGCAGAAACACTGGATGGAAAGTTGAAAATATGAGAGGAAGTTCTTTAAGATACAGGTCTCAGAATGTATTCTTACAGCAACACATACAGTTTAAATGCAGAGAACCACTTAGGAAGGCAAGATCTGAATAGCTGTGGGGTTGAAGAAACTCAAAGTAGAAAGTGTTCATGAATCAAGCATAATCTGAACAATAAAGTAGGTCACATTTAGATATTATATTAAGGCCATTATAAAAGCACAGGAGTGATTTCTGAGTGTGAAACTGGAAAACTCACTTTGACCAATCCCTAACCTACATCTATAACCTCCTTCTGATGGTCAAAATGTCCATAGTAATGTAAACAATTGTGTAACCACAATCAAATTATAGAATATTTCCTTTAAAGTATTACAATTAAGCTCCACAAAATGTTATCTGTTGTGCAAAAAAGATAAAAAGAACAAACAATATTATAAAAGTTACTAAGAGCAGAGCATAATACACGGACATATGACAAGAAAATGAATATCTCAATTTATGAAATTAAAATAATATAAAATATTTTTAAAGATTTTTAAAACTGCAAGAAAATGAAGCCAACCTGAAATGAGAACAATAGCCATCAGGAGGATATGAAAACATCTTTCAAAGAACTCATAAATTAACTAAAATAGAGTAAAACAAATCAACACTAATTTTAAAACATATGAGTGAGTAATCAGCACAGATGTATTAATAAAAAAAAAATGGAAAGGACAGTTATGTAAAAAAAAAGATAATGATTTTAGAAAAGCTGACAGACCTAAAAAATGCAAAACTACAATTTTCGAAATGCAAAAACAACTTGACTCCTACAAATATAAATTGAATACATGGAAAGTTTATACATTATTTAATTTAATAGAAAAGTCAGCATGATGAGAAAAACCAATTATTTTGATTCAAAGAGTATTTAAGTAGTGGGGGTTTAGAGAATTTATTACAAAATATACAACAAAAAAGGTTTTGATTCATTTTTAATTTTTAAAAGATAATATGCATATAAGCAAGTCCAAATGCCATAAGTGTGAAGATGAATCGATTTTCAATATTTGAAAATAACCCTTAAACAGGACCAAGGGTAAGAAGCAGAACAATGTCAGCACTACAGAAGATGTACTTTTCCTGTCTTCTAGTCACTATCTTCCCTAGAAAGGTAGCTCCCCTTCTGAAGCAAATATTAATTTAGGAGGTAGGTGACTTTAAAGTTAGGGCTATTTTGATATATATGCATAAATATACCATTCATATGTTCCAGATATATGAATTTTGGCAAACATAATAATTGTACAACCACAATCAAGTCATACAACATTTATCACCCTAAAAACTCCCTTCAACAACTTGGTTGTCAATACCTCCCTGTACCTCCTCTTCTTGTAACCACGGATGTGTTCTCCATTGTGATAATTTTGCTCTGTACAGAATGTAATCTAAGAGGAATGACATTATATGGTACCTTTAGACTGGCTTCATCCACTCAAGCATAAAGTATTTGAGATAGGTTTGTATTCTGAATATATCTGCAAATTTTTCCTATTTTATGCTTAGTATTCCTTTGAAGGTATGTACCATGGTTAGCTTGTCCCTTCATCAATTGATGGATGTGTGAATGTCTCAATAATGATATATATATTTAGGCATACATATATTTCTATGTGGACATGTGTTTTCATTTTTCTTGGGTAAATAGCAAAAAGTGAGATCTCTGGGTCATAGGGTAAATGATTCCATTTCATAAGCAACCTTCAGATTGTTTTCTTAAGTGGCTGCATCGCTTTCAGTTCCTACCAGCAATGCTTGAGTGTTTCAACTGCTCTGCATTCTTTTAAGTACTTTGTGTTATCAGTTATTATTATGCATTTTTATTTTTAGGTATATGATCATATTATGGACTTAAATTGTATTTATCTATGATGAATGATATTGAGCATCTTTTCATGGGCTTAGATGCCATCTGGGTATCTTCGTTAGGGAGGTGTCTATTCATATTTCTGCATATTTTCAATTGTTTCCTTTTATCTACAAATTATTGAGTTTTGAGAGTTATTCATATATTATGGATGCATATTCTTTGTCAAATAGCTGTTTAGCAAAGATTTTCTCAGATTCTGTGACGTGTTTGCTCATTCCCTCAGCAGTGTCTTTTATTGAGCAGATTTTATTAGGATGAAACACATTGAATAAAGTTTTCTCATATGGTTCATGAATTTTGGGTTTATTCTAGAAAATGGGAATATCCCATGGTATTAAATCAAATAATTTGAACCATCCAGCTTTATTCTTCTTTTTACTATTTTAAATAAAATTTCATTGAGTTATATAATTCATACATGATCATTTAAAAATGTTTATGGTAAGATTAGTGAATTTACAAAACAAACATCATCATACAATGTTCCCATATATATTCCCACTAGCAACATTGCATTGTTGTGAAACATTTCCTACAAACTATGAAAAAGCATTGTAAAAACAACACTATTAACCTCAACCCATATCTTACACTTGCTGCACTTTTCCCCCAACTCTCCTAATTACTAATATCCTATAACACTATTATATATCTTTTATCATTCATGAGAGAACCTTCTCACATTTGTCCTGGTAATCACAGTTCATCACCCACCACTGGATTCCCTGTGTTATACAGTTCCATGCTTCATACTATCCTTTCAAAGTGTAAAATTCCAAGTGAAAGCATTCTAAAATTGACTGAGGTGATGACAGCACAACTCTGTGATGAAAATGAAAGCCACTGAGTATACAGTTTCATATTTGTATTGAGGAGTTTATTTCTTTAGGTTTCATGTATATTGTAGAACCAGCTTCTCAGTTTCTGAAATTTCACACTTGCTTAAATTTTAATTTGGGTTGCTTTGAACCTATAGATCGATTTGGGTTGGCATTTAATTAATATATTTCTTCCAATAGGGGTGCCACTTGGTATCATATTTCTTTATTTCTTTCCTCATTTAAATTCAGATGTATGGCCAACATTACCTATGTACTAACTGTGCAGCAAAGCATCCATGCATTTTTCAAAATTTTCTAAGAGTTTCTTATTAACGTAGAAGTTATAGTCTATAGATTAGTATACGGGATCACCAAGATGAGAAAATACCATACAAAATAAAAAACATGTTACCTTTATCTCTACCAGTTTTCAAGTGTTCTAATGGTCTATCATGTGTGGCCCTAGCTTTACTGTTGATACTTGCTTTTCATAAGTTTCAATATTCTTTTTTTATTTCCTCTTTGAAATGTAAATGAGCTAAAATTATAAATTTTGGCATTGGTTATGTTTTCATATTATTTCATTAAATATATGTCAATGGAGATTTTGAGAGAAATTCAAAATTTCTCTCAAAGAAATTCCATTTACTTGTGTCCATTTAGTTCATAAGTAAATTCTATTAACTTGTGTATTAAATGGGAAAATCATCTTGTTGCTCTTCTGCTCAGAAGAGAGGGTGTATTCTCCTTGTGCATCCCTTCTGAAATTCAGTAAGAGCTTCATAAACTAGAAGAAGAATCCAAATGCATAATATGCATAGTGTGCCTTAATTAAGTGAAAGTTCAGTCCAATAGGTAAAAGGAAAGGTTTTTCCTGAGAGAGTCTACAACTGTAAGCAAGAGTCCCACCCATCAGCCATTTGGGATCAAAGCCCCCTCTCAATTAGAGGTGGACTGGGCATCACCATCCCAGAATCCTCAGGACTGGGGAATAAAATAGGGACTAGAATAGACTTACTGGTATTCTACCATAGACTTATTGTGATTCTAGCATTGGAAAAATTTATATCGTTGATGTGAAAACAGTGGCCACAGGAGGTGCTGTAGTAAGGGAAAGGGAAAAAGAGGTGCCATATGGGGGCATTTTCAGGACTTGTAATTGAGCTGAATGACATTGCAATGACAGATACAAGCCATTATATATCTTGCCATAACCTACAGAATTGAGTAGGAGAGAGTGTAAACTACATTGCAATCTATAATCCATGCTTAGTGTCAATGCTCCAAAATGAGTTCATCAATTGCAATGAATGTACCACACTAATGAATGAAGTTGTTAATGTGGGGAAAATTGGGAGGTGTGAATGTAAGAGAATCCCAAATGTTTTTTTATGTATCGTTTTATGTAATCTAAGTACCTTTTAAAAATAAATAAAAAATATATTTTTAAAAAAGGAAAGGTTTTTCATCACTTACACAATTTTATTAGAAACTATAAGCCTCCATCTCAAATCAGAGTATATGCTTTAATATTTAAATTAGAGATCAGGTGTTCTATTTAGAGTTATATTAACGTTTGAACCATAAGGCTTCCAGGAAATATAACAAGGTGAATAGGAAGTGTTCTCTATATGTTTAGTTCAATCGAGTTGTAAATTAGGAATTTGTTTTAATTTTCTTGATTGAAGATAATAATCCAAAAAGGGACTATAGAAATACTCTATATTAAAATTAGGTAAAATTTTAAATTTTAAAAAGCAATTATGTTTATATAACTCTATTTTTTATATAAATTACATTTGAATTCATATTTCAATAGTATACAGCTTCTTTCACCTATAATCAAGAATTTAATTTAATAAAAATATTTTTATAGGTCTCATGTATAAGCAATCTGCAATGGCCTCATGGCCATGAAATTCAAGTTGAACTTAGTCAATCTTCGTTATTGTTTGGTTGAGAAGGATGAAGTTACTTTCCAACTACATTGCCATTCAGGACTAAACTGAGATTTCATACAAAGTTTTTGAACCTTTTGATCTTCCACAAATGTTTTGTCTCAGGCATGCAGTGAAGTGTAGAATTGTAATGTTTCTTCATTTTATTTAGCTACTTCCTGTTTTTCCTTTACATCTACAGGAAATACTTTTATTCTATACATCTTGTAACAGAGAGACTGGGGTGGGGTGGAGAAACAGGGAGAAAGTGAGAGACAGAGAGAAAGAGACAGAGCAAGAGAGAGTAAAAGAGGCAGAGAGAAAGAGGAAGAATGGGAAAGAAAATGTAAGGGTATAAAGAAAAAAAAGAGGAAACTTTTGTAACAGATTTTTTTAAAACAAAAAAACATATTAATACATTCTTATAGTATGAATTGATACCTTTATAGCCATTCAAACAAAATTAGAAATTATTATAAAATTTGTTTATTATGTGGTTTTATCAGATGTGAATAAATTGAATTTACTCAGAAATGAGAATTTAGCTTAATTATATATTGTTCTCTAGATTTTCTAATGAGTAAATGAGAATTTTTTGTTCTGAAAACCCACATATATGAAACTATGTGTGCTATATATTAAAAAACCTTTCACCAACATCTATTGGGGTCTCTTTGGGAAAACAAGACTTGCTATTCCAATGATTTTAAGCTGATCTGATCATTCTATTCTTTATATGTATATATAAAAACACATTTTGTTTATCCATTCTTTCTTTGATGGCACTTGGATTGTTTCCATCTTTAGGCAATTGCAAATAATATTACTATGGACATCAGTGTGCATATACTTACCTGTGTCTCTGCTTTGATGTTTTCTGAGTATGTACCTAGACATATGATTGCTGAATAATATGGCAGTTCTATACTTAGCTTCTTGAGGTTCTGCCAGACTGTCTTTCACAGTGGCTGTACTGTTTTACATTCCCAGCAACAGTGATTAAGTATTCCTATTTATCCACAACCTCTCCAGTATTATATGTTTTTTCCATTTTTTAATAGTGGCCAGTCTAGTAGGTGTAAAATGATATTTATTTGTAGTTTTAATTTGCATTTCTCTAACAGTTAGTGATGTTGAGATTATTTTCATGTGATTTTTTTGCCATTTGTATTTCCTCTTTGGAAAAATGTCTATTCCAGTGTTTTGCCCATCTCTTAATAGTTTCCTTTGTCTTTTTATTGTTGAGTTTTAGGATTTCTTTATAAATATTCTAGTTATTAAATCTTTATCAGTTATGTGGTTTCCAAAGATATCTTCCCATTTATTATGCTGTCTTTTCATCTTCTTTAAAAAGTGCTTAGAAGCAAAGAAGATCTTATTTTCAGGAGGTCCAATTTATCTATTTTTTTTCTTTCATTGCTCATATTTGGGTGTAAAGTCTAAGAATCCTCTGCCTACCCCAAAAATCATGAAAATGTTCCCCTATATTTTCATCTAGAGTTTTATGGTCCTAGCTCTTACATTAAGTCTTTGCACCATTTTGAATTAAGCCTTATATAAAGTGTGAAATAAGGGTCCTCTTTCATTCTTTTGAATATGGAAACCCAGTTCTCCAGCACCATTTGTTGAAGAGACTGTGCTGACCCTGATGAATGCACCTGGTAGCCTTATCAAAAGTCAATTGAGCATTGATATGAGGGTCTATTTGTGAGCTCTCAATTTGAATCCATTGATCAATGTATCTATCTTTACACCAATACTATGCTGTTTAAGCCACTGTAGTTTTATAATACACTTCAAGATCAGGAAGCATGAGTCCTCTGACTTCACTCTCCATTTTTAGCATGTGTCCAGCTATTCAGGACCCCTTTTCCCTTCCAGATAATTTAGTGATTGTTTTACTTATGTCTGTAAAGTAATTTGCTGGAATTTCTATTGGTATTGCATTGAATCTGTAAATCAATTTTGGGTAGAATTGACATCTTCATGATATTTAGTCTTCCAATCCATGAATTCGGAATACTCTTCCATTTGTTTAGGTCTTCTTTGATTTCTTTTAGCACTGTTTTGTAGTTTTCTGGATATGGATTCTTTACATTCCTGGTAAAATTAATTATTAAAGAATTAAATTAATTCTTAGATAGTGAGTGCTGTTGTTGCTATTGTAAATGGAATTTTTTTCTTGATTTCCTCCTCACCTTGCTCATTACTAAAGTATAGAAATGCTCCTGAGTTTTGCAAGTTGATCTTGTATCCTGCCATTATGCTGAGCTCATTTATCAACTCTGATGGCTGTTTGTTGTTGTTGTTTTTTGAGGTACAGGGCCTGGGCATTCAAACCAGGACCTCATATGTGGGAAGTCAACACTCAACCACTGAATCACATTCGCTTCCCTGAGTTGGTTTTTTCATTTCTTTTTTGTTTTTTAAGGTTTTTTTTTTTTTTTTAGGAGGCCCTGGAGACTGAGCCCTGGACTTCTCATGTGGGAAGCTGCTCCCCTCTAATAGCTTTGCTGTAGATATTTCTGGATTTTCTAAATATAGGATCTCTCTGTGAAAAGTGAGAGTTTTACTTCCTCTTTTCCAATTTGGATGCTTTTATTTATCTTTTTCTTGCCTAATTGCTCTGACAGTGGGCATCCTTGTATTGTTCCTGATTCTAGAGGAAAAGCTTTCAATCCTAGCCCTTTGTGCCCATTGATTATGATGTTGGCTGTGGGATTTTCATACTTTCAATTTATTACTTTGAGGAACTTTCTGTCCATACCCATATTTTGAAGTGTTTTTTATTAAGAATGGACTTTGGATTTGGTCAAATGGCTTTTCTGCATCAATTGAGATGATCATGTGTTTTTTTCTCTTCAATTTGTTAAAATGGTGTATTATGTTAATTGATTTTCTTATGTTGAGCCACCCATGTATACCAGGAATAAAATCCATGAGATCATGGTGTAAAATTCTTTTAATATGCTTTTGGATTTGATTTGTAAATATTTTGTTGAGAATTTTTGTATTTACACTCATTAGAGAGATTGTTCTATAATTTACTATTCTTGTAGTATTTTTACCTGGTTTTGGTATTAGGATGATGTTGGTTTCATAAAATGTGTTGTATAATTTTCCCTCCTTTCAATTTTTTTGGAAAAGTTTAAGCAAGATTTGCATTAGTTCTTCTAGAAATTCACCTGTGAAGTTTTCTGGCTTTTCTTTGTTGGGAGACATTTGTTTACAGATTCAATTTCTTACTTGCAATTGATTTGTGAGGTCTACTCTTTCTAGTTCCTCCAGGTGTTCTGTTATGTCTCTGGTTTTAGCTCTTTCTTCCTTTCTAATGCAAGGATTTAAGGAGTACAAATATCCTTTTCAGCACTGCCTATGTGCATCCCATGAGATTTGAAATCTGTATTTTTGTTTTCATTTATCTCGAGATATTTACTGATTTCTCTTGCAAATTCTTCTTTGACCCACTGATTAAGAATGTGCCATTTAGCCTCCATATATTTATTAATTTCCTTCTTTCTGCCAATTATTTATTTCCAGCTTCATTCCATTATGATCAGAAAAGATGTTTTGTGTAATTTCAATCTTTTTAAATTTATTAAGACCTGTTTTGTTACCCAACAGGTGGCCTATCTTAGAGAAAGATCCATAAGCACCTGAGAAGAATGTATATCCTGCTGATTTTTGGTGTAATATTGTGTAAATATTTTTTAGTTTTAGCTCATTTATCATATGGTTCAAGTTATCTGTTTCCTTGTTGATCCTCTGTTTGGTTGTTCTATTTTTTTTTTTAAGATTTTATTTATTTATTCATTTATCCCCCCCCCTTGCAGCTTGTGCTCACCAGGCCAGCCAACCATGCCGCGCGGGCGGGCCTGCCCTCACCAGGAGGCCCCGGGAACCGAACCCGGGGCCTCCCATATGGTAAACGGGAGCCCTACTGATTGAGCCACAGCTGCTTCCCTTGTTCTATCTATTGATGTGATAAATAAATAAAGTCTCCAACTATTATTGTAGAACCATCTATTTCTCCCTTCAGTTTTGTTAGTTTGCTTCGTGTATTTTGGGACAACCTAGTTAGGTGCACAGATAATTATGATTGTTATTTCTTCCTAGTGGATAGTCCCTTTTACTAATATATAATGGTATTATGCATATCTTATAACATTTTTGCATTTAAAGCCTGTTTTGTCTGATATTAGAAAAATAGCCCTGCTCTTTTCTGTTACTGTTTGTGTGAAATGTTTTTCCAGCCTTTCACTTTCAGCCTATTTGGAAGCTTAGGTCTAATTTGAGTCTCTTGTAGAACATCACTGATTAGTTGTTTCAAATCAGATGTCCTATCTGAAGTTTAATTTGTTTATTTGAATGGGCTATATCTTTCTGTTTCTTAGTATGATTTGTAATTTTTTGCTGATATTTAGGAATTTAATTATATTAGTGAGTTTACCCTGATGGTAAGTTTCTCTTTCTTGGCCAGACATTTATTGCTGACTGGATTTGTGTTATGGCTCTTCTTTGATTTTTGGTTCAACTTATTTTGGCTCTTTAAAATTTGATGTGTTTAAGCAATCAAAACAGGGCCAAACACCCACTCATGGTATGTAGACCAGGTCCAAGGGACCCTGGGGATAAGGATAAGGACAATGACAAATAGCTTTTTTATCCCCTTCAAGTCCCTGTTTATGCCCTTTCCTGGCCTCCAATCAGATGGTGCTTTTCAGTGAACCACTTCTCACCGCCCAGAGAGATAGAAAACATACCTTTTCTAACTCTCACCTGATAGTAATGACTTAATGGTAACTTTTCTGGGATATGATTCCAAAGTCACATGCTCCAAATTCACTGATCAGGAACCACACTTGGTCCTCTGCCTTGGTATACCTCTTCCAGGGAATATCTGATCCCCTCCCAGTGTGAGGCAGTGAGCCAAGTGCTGAATCAAGGCTGAATGCCTCAAGGGTCGGCGATGGGCAGCATTCCTTGCCATGGGGTCTGTTCACTCATAATTTTTACTTCAGCTTCTCTATATCCCTGTCTTGCTCTCTCTTAGATGAAAAACGGCACTGCCTTGGTCTACAGATCCCCAAAACAGCTGTTTCAACAGATTCTACCTTACTTCTTGCTACTTTGGGATGAGAGTTGAGCACTGCTAGTCCCTACACCACAGCTATCTCCACAGAACTGCTTGCTCATTCTATTCTTGACAAATGAACATTTCAATATGATAAAATAGTAGTGTATTTTAGGTCATGGAGATAAATCATTGTAAACCACTGGAGGGAGAATGGCCTAATGTATAGCAAATGCTACACTCTTATAAACCCAAGAAAATAAAGCTGCTAATTCATTAAGAATGGGCCCAAGGTTTGATCTATGGCTCACTGAAGGACAAAAAACAGTTACCAGTTTTCAATTCCTCATATGATTTTTTTTATGTGTTATTCTTTATTCACAATCCACTGAATGAGAAACAATCTGATTGCATAGAGAAAAATAGCACACTGTTTTCTGCAAACACTACTTATGGAAAATATCATGATTTAATCCTTTCAGCAATACCTTTTAGAAATAATTTTATTAGTGCCCATTCATTGTTATTTTATAGACTACATAAACAACTATACAAGATTAATGAAATGGCCACAATTTCTTCTTGACAAAAATATGTCTTGAAAATCCATACAAGGACATTGCAGGGATAGTGTGCATGTGAGTAGAAAAATACAATACACTTTGGTAAGTTAAAATTCGAACAAATTAGTAAAAGTAAAACAAGCTGCAAATGACAAAAATGGACAATTTATTGACATGTACTTCAAGAAATAAAAATGAAAAGCAGATGTTGTACTCTTTTGTATAGCACATAAAATGCATCTACCTCAAGAACACATTCATCATTGCTCCAGAAGGACAACTGGTATAGGATCACTGCCAGGAAAGAGCACAAACTGGTTTAGTATGAAAAAAAGTCCCTATGAGACAAGCTGACATGTAAATCTAAATATTCCCATTTTTAAGTCATCTGGAAACATTTTAAATTTAATAATTTTTACATTATCTCCTATTTAAATTTATTAAAATCTGTTGATGTGAATGTGGTAGCTCTCATTTTATAATTATAACCATTAAATAAAGTCATTTCCTGCACATTAAAGCAAATATTAATCATACTCAAGAGTGCACTTTCCACAATAACATTTGTGGATATAAATTTGCAATATTCATTTATTGTGAATTTTAATATGATGTACTATATGAAAACTGGTTGTAGAACTTATAATACAAAATTAACTGGAAAATAAAACATGTAAATTGGCAGGTTTCAATTTTTTTTACACGACACATTTTTTAAAAAGTATATGAAATAATTTATTTTATACAGGTAAGTGCATTCATTTGGCCCAAATACTTTGCCCTTACTTACCTTATCATTCCTTAAGATATCATTTTCCCTTCCAAGAAACAAACACGAGAATATAATTGGGTGGGTTTTCTTTTCACAAGATATTGCCTTAAGGATCTATAAATATAAATTGAAATGTCAAGATTGCTATCAAATTAGAAGCCATGCAATATTAAGTTGAATAATGCTATTGAAGTCACCATTTATATATGGAGGGGCTAATATTGAGCTGAAAGTCACTCTATTTATCCTATTTCTAACAATCTATCTTTTTACTCTGAAAGGAAATTTGGGACTAGTTTAATTGGTCATTGGGAAGTCCTGGCTCCACAATCCCATATAATGTTTTCTGAGTGTATTGTCAATGTTGGGTGCCTACTGTTTTCTTTTTCCACCCTCCAAATGCTGGTCAATTTACTGGAAGTGAATAAAGCCATTTTACTTCTTGAAAGTGCAAGACAGATTCCTCTCTTTGTTACTTTTGTGACTACATTAGGCTCACCCTTGGCTGTAATGTCTTATGGATGTTATGTAATAATATACAACCTACTTCTGTATTCAGTTATGTGCCACCCATTTCTTCCTGTGTTGGTGGGATTTTGCATGCTAAAGTGTACAGTGTGGCCACTTTTAACCTATTCTTCTGTGCATAAAATGAAATTAGACAAATATTTTGTGATGTCCCTCCACTTGTTGCTATTTCTTGTTCCAACACTCACATCAAAATCTTCTACTCCTCTAATTTTTGAGCTCAGAGATAAGTAGTATACTGATATTCCTGACCTCCTGTGCTTTCAGTCTGTTGACCTTTCTGAAGATGTGTTCAAAGGGAGGCAGAATGTGTCTTCCATCTGTGGCTCTCACTAAACCAGAATGTCAATTTACCATGAAGAATCCTCTTCATGTATGTGAGGCCAAGATCCAGCTATTCATTAGAACATAATATGACAATGCCAATATTTTACACTATTGTGATTTCCTTGCTGAATCTTGTCATCTACCGTTTGATGAACAAGAATGATTAAAAGCAAGGAAAAAATTGTTTGAAGGAAATTGGTTCATAAGTAAAGGGCATTTTTAAAATTGTGTAAAAGTGAAAAGAATGTTTTGGGTCAGTCTATAGCTTGGTGGTCAGAAACTAAGGGAATGAAATGTCTTGTTTTTAGTTCATACTGTGTACATATCAAAGGATATTAACATAAAAAGCATTAATTAGTCTCCCAAATGCAACATTATACAAATGTATATCAATTGTGTCAGCTATATCTTTGAACTATGTCAAACTAAGCCATATTAATTACTCAGTATTAAATTTATATTTCTATTGCTAGTCTTTGTTTAATTTGATTGTCACTATTACAATTAAAAATCATTTTGGCTCTAAATAACCTCATATTTTATATTGTAAGTTCAGTTTCCATTATGAAGTCAATTACTATTCTGGAATCCCTGAAGAAGGACCACGAAAAAGTTATTTACTTGTACAGACACTTTCAGATTCATCCTCTGTACGTGTCTTTTGAATCAACACCTTATCTTTTTATTCCATTATTTCCTCTCCACAGCCCAATCGTAGTAATTGATTCAATTCCATTCTGAAACTCCCAAAAATATATTGAGATAATATGGTACTATATATATTGCATGTGTAATTAATGCTCTGGAATAATAAAAATATAGCATAAAGCAGGGGTTCTTAATCTTTTTTATTTCATGGGCATCTTTGCCAGTCAGGTGAAAATCATGGACCCCTTACTTTGTCCACAATATACTGTATATTATTTAATAAATATATCACACACCTGTACCAACACATCCACACAAGAACAATGTTTTTTTGAATTTCATTTCAAGCTCAAGGACCCCTTGTTAAGAACCCCTGGCATAAAGAATTACTTAAAACTTGTTACTATGTACAGATGGTCTGTGATATCTATGATATTGTATCCTCTGTCAGTTCCTATTGCTGCCTTTATCCTCTACTTTTGAGAAATGTCCTTGCATCTATTATCATTCCTAAATTTACACTAAGTGAACACATCCCAAAAAATGATATAACAGCAGCTCAACTTACATTTGCTTCAGCTTAAAATATTTTTGTAATATTACACTTTATTTTGGTGAAGTTAGATTTACATTTACAGAAAAATGACACCAAGACTATAGGGAATTCCCATATAACTATCCACACACATAGTTATCCCAATTTTTTGCTCTTATCATTTTTGTTCTAAATTTGTTTATTTGAAGATTCCTTAAGAATTGAAATTTACATTTCTCTCAGTGAAAGTTAATATTTTTCCCACAGGGATGCTTGTCCTATGACTTCACCAGATCAATCCCATCTAAACAAAGTAAACAAAGTTAATTCTTAATTGTAAGTTGTTACACAATCCAACAATCTTTAAGACCTCCGTTTCTAATAAGTTAAGCGAGGAAAACTCATAAATCTTTATTGGAACAGGAACAAGTTTGATAGCAGAGTATGGTTTAAACATATATTCAAAAGTCTTCTAAAACAGCAACAAATACATTTTTCAAAGACACAACACTGACTATAACATGGACAACAGGTTTTCTTGTAAAGACGTTAAAATACTTGAAGCCAGAGCATTTTAAAAATTACTTTCCTGATTATGAGCTTTTGAGATGATTCTTATGGAATAAAGAAGATACTATTTCAAATGTATTTCTAAATATATAACAATTACAATAATTACAAAATTTGCAGTATTTCAGGTTCATTTCTTAGAGCTTTGAACATTCATATAAGGGTAATAATTCCTAGGGCAATCACTGTGAAAAGAAAAGGAAAAAAAGTGCCAATATAAGGAATAAAAGAAGGGATAAGATTAAAATTCCCCCAAATATTAAAAGGATAGTATTAAATATTATAAACATATCCTTAGTGTGATAGGAAGTCTTATAGGTTTTGTGAAGAAAAGTGACTAATACACTTTACCTTTTAACAGTAAAATTTTGGCCCTTACCTTGAGATTAGACTCCAGGGAAATAAGGCAGAAAAAAGTGAGACAATCTAGAAAGTTCCAGGTATAATTTAAAGACAGAGTTGATGGGTCTTTTGACCAGGGTGGTAGCACAGGAGGTGCTGAGAAATCATTATACTCCAAGTATATTCTGTACTGCAAATCAATGTGATATGCTGATGGACTGGATGTGAGGTAGGTGGCAGAGAAAATTAGAGGATTACTCTTTAGAATTTCCTGAACAAGTAGAAGGATACTTTCTATTACATGACATCAATTTTAGATACTTCAAGAACCTACCTGAGAGCTATCTTGTGAATATAAACTATGTTAATGATGTACCTAAAGCACTCAATAGCTGCTCAGAAAATAGAATCTATTTATACCATTATTATATAACATCAATCATTTGCAAATAACAACTATGGGCCATATTTTCATGCTGTATTCCAGTTTTATTTTATTTATAATTATTTAAAGATTTCAACTTTTACAATATATATAATTTTGACATAAGTACATGAAAAAAAGTATTTTGACTTTGAAAATACTTCAGACCATATCTTCCAAAAATATGATATGCACTGGGAAGTGGATGTAGCTCAGTGGTTGTGCCCCTGCTTCCCCATGAACAAGGTCCTAGATTCAATCCCTGGTATCTCCTAATATATATATATATTTATTTATTTTATATATTTTAAATATATATATATTTATATGTGTGTGTGTGTATATATATATATATATTTGATATGCACTGACATAAATAGGGATTAAAAAAAGGACAATGCAATTAGAACAATGGTTTCATATTGTAAAATGTTTACATTACATTTATTTAATTATAACACATAAGCTTTCTAAAATATAAGAGGATAGGGTAGTATGTATTTAATTAAAACTTAAATATACCTTGATCTTACTATTGTCTGAAGAATAAATCATGTGTTGAACACCATTGCAAACTTCAACAGCATATATTAAGTTAAAATTTGCATAAAAATTCAGGATGTAGATGGAAATATGGCACATTTAAATTGTTTGAATAAATTAATGAACAATGATGAAATGGTGAAGTTATTTATCATTTTAACCATAAAACAGATATTGAACATTATTTAATCATTCAAAAATCCTTTAGGAAAATACCCAAACATAATTCTACAAAGAAAACCTTGGTATAAATAGAAAGAATACAAATAACTTGAATATGAAAAAAAAAATCTAATAACCACTATAAAAGTTTTAATGAAAAAAAAATCATTACTTGGTAAATGAAGATAATATACTTTCTTAAATGTACATTGCATAGCAAAGAAAATTAAAACTGCAGTTCCAGACTTCACAGAGGAAATTTTTTAAGGAAATTTTAGCAAACAATCTGACTGAAATTCATAGGATGAGACAATATTTGGATTCATTTTCTATTCTTACTTGTTTATTCTTAACAACTTTATTAAAAATTTTCACACAAATGAGCCAAAATTTTAACTGAAGAATTTATTACTTTTTAAAGACTATAACCAAACTATAGAAATCAGGATAAAGGATATAATTTTTAAATCATATTGAATTTAAACAAATGCTAAGTACCTGAAACTTGCAGACAAAAGAGAGAATGAGAGGGATTTCACATGGTGTTAGGTAGAACAAAAAGAGATATTACTGCATGCAGATAAATGCATGAATTTACAGACTTCAGGTCTTAAAGCATTGCAAGATGACTTCTTCTTTTGCTTATGCATCAGGAAAATATTCATCTCACAAACTTAAATAACAAAGGAATTATTAAATATTTTGGGGATTATTGGAATATCAAAGCTGCAAAGGAGAAATAGAAAATTAAAATAAATTTCTATAAATATTTAATTTATGCATACACATGCACAATATTAGGATAGAAGACCAAGAATTAGTTTATTAAATATTGGTGAGTATACTTTTATTTTCTTTGACATGTTAAAATATTTTCCAAATTTTCCCCAAATTTCAAGTACACTTTTTTCTATAAGTTAATTCTATCAGAATATTTTACTTTGCGAAGAACAAATATTAAAATGCTGTTTTTAATTTTAGCTATTTGTTTTATATGAATAAGATTAACCAAAATCATTTACAAATCTCCAATGAAGATTGGTGGGAGGTGTGGGAGGTGGGCAACATGGGAATCCCAGGGGGTTCTGTGTAATATTTTTGGTAATCTAAGCACCTCTTAAAATATATTTATATATATATATATAAATAACATTTTTGTAAGCAAATGCACATATATGCATATATATTTATATATCATTTTACAAATAGTGGTATGTATTGTGAAAATTTTGATTTTCACCCACAATAAAAAATAAATAAATTTAAAAAATTAAAAAAATAAATAAAGAACTTAGTAAGAGCTAGAAATCGAAAATGCCAGTAGCTTTAGAATCTAAACCTTGATTGGACTCCAAAGGGCAATGCATGGCTGTGCAATATTTCTTATCTACAGCATAAATGGAATGACTTTTGAAAGAGCTCTCCAACATAAATTTCTCTGAAACTGGAATATTCATGGGGATTTCTATGATACAATTTGCGAGATAACACCACTTTTTATTTATCTCATTAGTTGCCATAAAATACATGCATATTTAAATCACAGGCTTAATATATATTTCATGGCTTCCAATTACTATGTATTTTTCTAAAAACATACACATGAAAATGTTTCAGATCATGTGTGGACAAGTAGAGGATGGTTCAACAGAAATGCAAACTAATTAAACGATGTTTGTGTACTTAGAGATACAAATTAAATACCCAAATAGGAAAGAAAGAAAAGATGTAATTCAACATTCATCATCACTGTCATTTCATTTGGCTGGATCCCTCTCCCTTCTGCATGAATCTAATGAAAGCATTTTTCACTTCTTTATTCCTAAGACTATAAATGAGTGGGTTCAGCATGGGGATCGCCATAGCATAAAAAATAAAGGTCACTTGATCCTTTCCCAAGGAGTATGATTCCTTTGGTTTTATTTTTTATTTTTTATTTTTTATTTTTTTTAATTTATATATATACATATACATGTATTTTAAGAGGTGCTTAGATTACCCAAAATATCACACGGAACCCACTTGGATTCCCATGTTGCCCACCTCCCACACCTCCCACCACATCCCACACAAACATCTCCCAAAGTGTGGCACACCACACTCAATGAACTTACACAAACTGGAGCCTTGCCACTAACCATAGACCACAGTTCACACCATAGACCACACTCTCTCCCACTCAATTCTGAGTGGTGTGTGCTAAATTAAAATGGCATGCATCCATTGCCACAACAGTACTCAGGATAACCTACAACTCCCAAAGAAGACCCTGTATTTCAACTGCTCATACCCTCCCTCCCCCAAAAGTGTCAAGTGGCCACTGGCTCCACCTCATTGTTATAATTTCTTGCATTGCTAGAATCACCATATGTGAACAAGAGAATACCATCAAGACCACTCTAGTCCATAGTACTTTCCCCAATCCTGAGGGGACTGGGATGGTGATGTCCACTCCAACTCCAAGTGAGAGAGGGCTTATATCCCATGGATATGGTGGGTGGGATGATCCTGCCTGCAGATGCAGGCGCTCTCCATTCCCTGGATGGCCATTGCCCATCGTTGTCTCCTCACAAGGTGACTTGGATGATTCTATTGAAGTGTAGGATAGGAGTTGCAGCTCCACCTAGATTTCATGCACACCTGGCACATTGTTGGTGGGAGGCTCCAGTCTCTGGAAGTATACCTAAAAACTCCAGCATCACATATAGGTTTGATTAGAAGGGACTGGTGAACCATGTGCAGGGAGGACTTATTTGAGTCTAATTCTGTCACTCTCAGGAGCACAGATTCCAAAATAGAACCCACTGATAAGGCATCAGTCTCTGGGGCTATCTCCCCTTATATAGGACCAAGGTGTCACCAGAGCTCTCAGGAACCCCAATGAGTGGGGTGATAGGCACTTAGATGTTCTATGAACTCCTACAGAGGTGTGCGTAAGAGTTACCTCTAGGATGACCACCCAAATCTCTTTGAAGTCTCTTAGCCACTTGAAATCATTTGTCTTTACCATTTCCCCCTTTTATTCAAGGTCTTTTTCCAGTTGTGTTGCCAGTTTGCACTTGGTATTAATCCCTCATTGCCAGGGAGGCTCATCCCCAGGAGTCATGTCCCATGTTGGGGGGAAGGTAATGCAATCATATGCTGAGTTTGGCTTAGAGAGAGGCTACATGTGAGCAACAAGGAGCCTCTCAGGTGGCAACCATTAGGCACCCCACAACTGCAGGCTAAGTCTCATTTACAAGAGCAAAGACTCACAAGGGTAGTCATCAATAAAAAAAAAAAAAACACATCAGTGGGTCATCCTATTTTGACAGGCACTGTACCTACACTCAGAGGACTATTGGTGCTCCCTTGGAGACTGTGGCAGAGCTCTCCAGGCTAGGAATTCAGATTCCCTCATTTATTGTGTCATTATCCACCCATCGTGAACATGCCCCATCCCCCGATCCTTTGAATGATTTTGTAAATCTTTCATGTATATTCGGATGAACCAATCCCCACGAAACCCCCCCAGACACCCCCCCAATAATCCCCCGCAGTACCCATTGTAACCCTTCTGTGATCCAAATCCTCCATGAACATTTAGTCCATAAAATAATCAAATACACTTACTAGGAAAAAGAAACAAGTGTGATAAGCTTACATGCAAGAGACAAACATAAGGAAACTCAGGGGGAAAAAAAGAGAGAGAAGGAAAAAAAAACAAATAATCAAAGAACAAAACAAAATAAAATATAATTAGTGGATTGGGACATTCAAATAATGGGCAAAAAAGCAAAGGAAATGCCTTTAAAATATATATATATATATAAATATATATATTCATTTTCTTTTTTTCCTTTCTCATTTCTTTTTTCCCTCTTTTCCTTCCCTTTATCACTGTGTTATCGGATGTCTGGTGTGCCATGACACCTTCCTCCTCTCAATCCCCATTGTCTCTCAATTTTTCATTTAATTTTCAAAGAAGTTTTAGGTCACAGCAAAGTCACACACGGAGTGCCGGAGACTCCCACATACCTAACCACCCCTCTTCCCCACCCCATATTAACTCCACCCCCCTTTTTTTGGTTGTTAGCATTGTTATAACTCTTATGCAGATAGCAAAATATAGCAACTAAACATTGTCAGTGATTTACATTATAGTTTACAATTTAGATGATACAGTTTAATAACTTTGATGATATTTACCATGTCCTGTGTCCATTACTGTAAGGTAATGAAAAACCTTAAAAAGCTTTAGATTACGTAAATGTTATATTGAAAATATAGGGGATTCCCATATACCTCACACCTTCTCCCTCCCAAACTTTTCCCCATTAACAACATCTTTCAGCAAAGAATTTGATAACCTGAATGAAAAATTAACAGCTCATGGGAATGAAAGACACGATAGGTGAGATAAAAAACACATTAGATGGGGAGCAGATGTGGCTCAAACAGGTGAATGCCTGCCTCCCACATGGGAGATCTCAGGTTCAGTTCCCGGTGCCTCCTAAAGAAGACAAACAATGAAGGGACAACAAGCAGACATTGTGCAAAAACAATGAGCAATGAGCAAAAAAACAAGCAAAAAAAAACAATGAGCAGACAATGAGCAGAAACAAAGAGCAAGATAATGAGCAAACAATGAGCAGACAACAAACAAAAAACAAACGAGTAGGGAGCAGATGTGGCTTAAGCAGTTGAGTGCCTGCCTCCCACACGGGAGGTCCTGGGTTTGGTTCCTGGTGCCTCCTAAAGAAAACACAGACAATGGGCAGACAACGAGCAGACAATGGGCAAAAACAATGAACAGACAACATGCGAACAGA
>JAKSZT010054329.1:4192190-4229391 GCA_026826555.1 Tolypeutes matacus | reverse complement strand
GTATATACTAATTTCCATTAGGAAAATAGTTGGAAAAATCATCAACAAATTCTAGGAAATTGAATGTAACTACATATTAAAAAGATTACATACCATGTCCAACTTAGAATTATCTGAGGAATGTAAGAATGGTTCAAGATAAGAAACAAATTCAAAGTAATATACCACATTAATACATGAAGGAAAAACTACATTATGATATCAATTGATGCAAAAAACAATTTGTCAAAATATAATGCTATTATATGATAAAATCACTTAGTAAAATAAGGATTGATGGCAATGATCTCAGTAGGCTAAATGGCATCTATGAAAAGTCACAACTATCGCTATGCTGTGTAGTGAAATCCTAAATGCCTTCCCCCTGAGGTTAGGAACAAGACAAAAATGTCTGATTTACCCAATGATAAAAGAAAGTCTTTAGGATACATGCCACAATACTTTTTGAATGAATTACAGTGAAATAAGCCAGACCCAGAAATATACACATGGTATATTCTCACTTATATGAAATGGTTAGAATAAACAAATTCACAGAGACAGCTAATAGATTACAGGTTACCAGGGGCTGAGTTGTGAGGGAAATGGGGAGTTATTACTAAATCAATGCAGTATTTCTGGTTGAGGTGATACAAAAGTTTAGTAATGGATCACAGTGATGGTAGCACCATATTGAGAATATAATTAATACCTTTGAATTGTATCTTTGAAACTTGTTAAATTTTAACATGTGTGTATGTTTTTATAATAAAAGGGCAGAAAATCAGAGGAGGGCATGTAAATAGAAAGATGGACAGTCTAAGATAGAGACAAGAGGGAATGCTAGGTATTAAAAAAAAACTGTAACATATAAATAATGCCTTTAATGGGACCATCAGATGAGTGGACATGGTCAAGGAAATTATCAATGAGCATGAAACTATCTCAATTTAAACTTCCCAAACTGCAAAGCAAAGACAAAAAAGACTTAAATATGCAACAGTATATTGAAGAACTGTGGGGCAATAACAAAAGTTTTAATACATCTGTAATGGAGAAAACCAGAAAGAGAAATAAATGGGGAGTGGAAATATTAATAGCTGAAAAATTTTGAAAATTTTGGACAAACACTAATCACAGATCCTGGAAGCTTAATGAACACCAAACGTAATAAATATTTTTAAAATCTATTTTTAAATATTTTATTGTATTAAACCTGATGAAAATCTAAAACAAAGAGAAAATCTTGTAAAAAGTCAGAACTGAAAAAAACAACTTGTGTATAGAGTGTAAAAGTGTAGATGTGAGCACCGTGCTATTTGTGTGATTTTTCTGTAAACCAATAATTTATCTAATTAAAACATTTAAAATTTAGAACATATTTCCAGAGATATGTATTATATTTAAATGAGGCAATCTATGTAAATTGCTTCACACAGTGACCAGAAGATAGAATCTGTGAATAAATGCTGGATACCCCTGTTAAAGAAGAATACAATTATAAAAAAGCACTATCATCAAGTGTAATAAATGTTCCATACAAATGCTAGGTGTTTATGGTGTGGTGGTGTATGGGAATAATGTATTTTATGCATGACTGTTCTGTTAATCCAAATTTCTATCATACAAGAAATTTTAAAAAAGCAAGGGGATGTCAAGTAATACACCATGCTAACACAATGAAAAGAGCAGGGAAGATTGTGGGAACATGGCCGATGGAGTAGGCAGATAAAACTCAGCTCTCACTAAAACAACTGAACTGGATCCAAGGGCTCCCTTGGTGAACTGCTTTGGGATACAGCAAACCAGGACACTGCTTTACAACTCCCAGGAGAGTTGGGAACAGAGAGAAAGAGGCTGAAACAGAAAGATGTTAGTTATTCATCCTCCAGGTCAGGCCTCTGGGAAAGGGTCCCATCCCCCACCCCAAATATATTGAGTGAGAATAAAACTCCTGGTGAATTGTATCTACTTAAGAGGAGAGCAGACCTTTCCTTCCTGCCAGCACCTTTAGATATATAGAGAGCAGGAGTTTGCTCTGGATCATCTAGGAGGGTACTGGAAAGATAAGGAAGCCTAAGAAAATTCTTGAGTTTCTCGCCCTGTGGTTGGAAGCCACATATATATCCCACCCTCAAGACAAAGACCTTAGGGGACCTGTCAGATCCCTCCTCCAAATGGAGTATAAGGGCAAACTCCCTAGGAGGAGGAAGAGTCTCGGAGGGTGCAGAGTGGCTTCTCTGCAGTTAGTTTAACCAGCCGAGTACCCCATGGGTGTCAGAAGAGCCAAAACTAGGAAGACCTTGGAATATAATGTACAGAAGGATCTACAGTATCTTCTATTAGGAAATGATCTCATGAACTTCACACCCAAAGCATAGGCAATGAAAGAAAAAAGACATAAATGGTACCTCCTCAAAATTAAAAACTTTTGCACCTCAACAGAATTGGTCAAGAAAGTGAGAAGGCAGCCTACCAAATTGGGGAAAATTTTTGGTATCCATATATATGATAAGAACCTAATATCTCACATATATAAAACTAACTATAGATATGTCCACTGCTGGTTATATACCCAGAAAAATTGAAAGCAAGGATATGAACAGATATATGCCCACCAATGTTCATCACATGTTGAAACTACAATGTTGGGAATGCTCTTTTGGCAATATGACAAGGAAGACTTACTTGTTTAGGGTGTTGGATGTGGGGACATTTGGGACAGGGCATACCTGAGGTAGACATCTAGGGAGGGTGCAAGTGATCATTTTGTCATAGTGTGTTGTGTCAGTGGGTGGAAACCCACATAGTGAGCAGGAAGGTGTTGGAGGCCCGCTATGTTCTCAAACAGAAGGTTGGGAGTTTCTCAAGGACATGGATGGTGCCTAATAGGGGAAGAGAGACCAGTGTGTCAAGCCCTCATTGTTGTTGCAAGTAACTATGAATCTTGCCCTTTAAGAAGTGAAGCCTGGTGGTCGCCGTGGGTTCTAAGGGGAGAGGGAGGGAGGATTAGAATAGATAGAATGGGGGCATTTTGGGGGTGATGGAAGTGTTCTACATGATCATGCAATGATGGATACAGGCCATGTTAAATTTCATCAAATTTATAAAAGTGTATGGTCCAAAATGTAAACCATAATGTAAACCATTGATCATGGTTAGTAGCTATGTTTCAATATTTGTACATCAGAAGTAACAAATGAATCATCCACATATGAAAAGGTATTAATATGGGAAGGTGGAAAGGGGAGGATGTTGGGTATATGAGAGTCCCCTGTATTCTATATGTGACTTTAATATGACCTAAAACTTCTTTGAAAACAAAATGAAAAAAAGTAAGACACTGGGGAATAAATGGAATAAAGTGTCATTGCACATACAGGACACCAGATATTACAGAAATGAAAGCCAAAATGTCAAAATTTAAAAAAAAATTTTTTCACTTTTTTAATATCCCAGTCTTTTAATTTAATTTAATTTTTAGTGTTTTTAAAATTATATGTATTTTATTTTTATATTTAAGCTTACCATTATTGTTTCATTTTCCTATTAACTTTATTTGGTTATTTTAAAGGCTTAATTTTTGAAGAAGCTTTGGATCACAGAAGGGTTACAACTGGGGTAGGGGAAGATCATTGGTGTGGGGTGTAAGTGATGGGGGATACACGAGAGGAAGTTCACCTGGGCATATACATAAGGTGTATAAATATGTTCAAATATTCATGGGGCATTGTCACAGTGAATGGAGACTCACTCAATAACGGAGAGAATACTGAATTCCCATCCTGGAGAGCTTTGCCACATTCTATAATGGAGCAGCAATAGTCCCCCAAGTTGCAGGGGCAATGACTGGAGAAGGAAGATGATCCATTGTTGGACCCTTGATATTGATGATGATGCTTATGAGACTTTACTTTTGAAATTGAAACTTAACCTAAGAGTTACCTACTGAAAGCCTCCTGGTTTCAAACGTAGCCTCTCTCTAAGCCAAACTCAAAATATAAATGCATTACCTTCCCCCCAGCATGGGCCATAACTCCTGGGAATGAGCCTCCCTGGCACCATGGGATCACTGCCAAGCACCAACTAACAATGCAACTGGAAAAGACCTCTAATAAAAGGAGAAAAAGGTAAAAACAAATGAGTTTTTTTGGCTAAGAGACTTCAAAGTGAGTCAGGAGGTCGTCCTAGAGGTAATGCTTACATACCATCTCAACAGGATCTCATGGACTGCCAAAGTTGATAATACCCCAAATAGTGGGGCTCCTGAGGGCTCTGGAGATACCCAGATCCTATGGTCAGGGCAGATAGCTCCAGACTTTGGTGCCTTGCCAGAGGGCTCTACTTTGGAGTTTGTGCTCTTGAGAGTGACAGAGTTTAACTCAATTATGCCTTCCCTACACATGGCTCATCTGTCCCTTCTATTTAAACCTATACTTGGTGCTGGAGTTTGTAGGTGTACATCCAAAGACTGGAGTCTTTGGGCTGTCCAGTGCCAGCTTGTCCCAGAGCCTCAGCAGACTTGCAATATCTACTCTCCAATTCATTGGACTCACCGAGGACACTAAAAAGATGATGAGGACTGACAACCACCATACCAAGGAAATGAAAGATCTGACAACTGCAAGCAAGAGAGTCCTATCCATAAGCTGTATGGGATTGAAGCCTTCTCTCAATTAGAGGTGGAGTTGACATCACCATCCCAGAATCCTCAGGATTGGGGAATGAGCTATGGACTAGAGTGGACTTACTGGTATTCTACTATAGACATATTGTAATTCTAGCATTGGATGTAATTATAACATTGATGTGGAAGCAGTGACCACTGAAGCCTATGGGGGCAGGGAGAGAGAGAAAGAGTTGTAATACGGGGAATTTCTTGGTACTTAGGAATCATCCTGAATGACATAGCAATGACAGATATAGTTCATTTTATATCATAACATAACATGCAGAATTGTATGTGAGAGAGGGTAGACTATAATGTGAACTATGGTCTATGCTCAGTGGAAAAGCCCCAGGATGCACTTATCAATTGCAATGAATGTACCACACTAATGATGGTTGTTTATGTTGGAGGGTTTGGGAGGTATGGGGAGTGGGGCATAAAGGAATCCCTATTTTTTGTGCAACATATATGCCATCTAAATATCTTTTAAAAAAGGAAAAAGAAAAAGAAAGAATGCAAGAGTTAAAAAAGAACAGATAGCATATACATTATCTAAAACTTAATCAAATATTACTGTATCCTAGTATGAATTTTGAAAAGAATATTTGCACACATTTCCAAGCTCTCTTTAGGGCCTTTTTCACCTCTGTTCCCCAAACTGAAGATCATGGAATTCAGCATGGGTATTACCAATGTCTACCTTACAGAGGCCATTTTGTCATTATCATTGTATTGACTGGCTTTTGGCTGCACTTTCATAAAGAATAGAGTTCCATTGAATATCACCACCACAGTCAGGTGAGATCCACAGGAAGAAAGGCTTTATGCCTGCCCTCTGCAGACTTCAGACATCATAAGGATGGATGTAAGGATCAACATGTAGAACACAAGGATTATCAGAATAGATGGCATTAAATTAAAAGCTGAAAAGATGAGTATTATTAATTTAGCTTCCCCATGTGTTTGAGCAGAAACAAGATATCAAGGGTAGACTATCACAGTAGAATTTCTTAATTACATTATAGCCACAAAATGATAATATGAACATTTTTATGATTATTAGTAGAAATACAAAAATACTTCTGAGATGAGTTATTTTCAGCAAATAATATGCTGTTTGTGACATGACTGTGCATGTAGAGGGTTAAAAATGGTCACATCATGGACATAGGCCATTGCTGACTGAGAGGTTTTTTTTTTATTTTTTGAATCTCAAAAGATTATGTTCTTAAACTAATCTCTTCCTCTTGGTGTGCAACCCTTTGATTGCATTAGATTTACTTCAGATCACTTGATTAGATTGCTTTTGATTGGACTTTATCAATGAGGTATGACTCATTACCCTCTCACTGAGTTTTGTATGAAAAGAGACACAGAAAGAGAGACACAGAGAGAAAGGAAACTGCCATGTTGCTCCTGTCATGTGAGGTATAGGTCTGAGGGAAACAGAGTGTCCCTGAGAGGCAAGAGATACCTGAGTCTGGATCCTGCAGAGCACAGAGGCACAAAGAGGCCCAGGAGAGGCTGGGCCCATGGAGCAGTTTTAGGTTAAGAAGACAACTCCTGCTATTTGCCTGATCATTCACAATTGAACTCCAGAAAATGCTGAACCTTGTGGGAAGGCAGGAACCTCAGCGCAGATTGCCCACCATCTTGCCTCACCACTTGGCATGATATTATGATCATCTGTAGAAGAATTTGTTAAGAAAGCATCTCTGATGGTGCCCTGTTTTGGACATTTCATGGCCTCAGAAGTATACGCTTTTACTTCAAATAAATCCCTTTTATAAAAGCCAAATCATTTCTGGTGTGGCAGCCCTGTGGCATACTAAGACACTGGCAAAAAAAAAAAATCACTAGTTGTACTAAAGAAAGTGCTTTGGGTAGCACACCAATGAAAGGAGACTGTATGTTGATCTGCAAGAAAATTAAATAGCATTTTGGGGTTCACACCTTTTGAATAAACAAGGTTAGTGTAGGCCAGACAGCTGAGAAAAAATACATGGTTGTTTATAGCCTGGAGTTTATTATAGTAAGAATGATCAAGCCCAGGTTACCCACAATTATGCCCATGTAAACAATGAGGAATAGCCCAAATAATGGAATTGGCAGCTCAGGGAGATCAGTGATTCCCATTAGAAGCAATTCATTAAAAATTGTTAGATTGAGTATATCCATCCTATCCATTCAAAAACCCATTCTGAGAAAAGATATAGAATGATCATTTACACTCATTACTTTCATTACATACAAAAGATTATAATATTTATATAATATTGATATTAAATATGTTTGTAATGCTTATAATATTTATATTTGCTTGCATATGATATATATGTCTCATCACTTTGCCTTTCAAATATTTCATCTAATTGGATGAGACATCTCTCATTGCTGAAGACAATCTCCTCAGGTGACTGGAAATGTAATCAATCATACATACAATCAATTTACAGATCACTTAAGTCCATGAAATATCCTCACATTAACAATTAGGCCAGTGTTTTCTTGGCCAAACAATGGGCACCACTGAGGCAAAATTGACACATGAACCTAGCAATCACAATCTACCTCTTGTCAACTTGGTAGTCATAACCATAATTAAAATACAATAACAGACATCTAAAATACAATAACAGACTTTTTTTTATATAACAATATTTAACTATCCTGTGTAAAACTGGAAATTAATTAAATCACTCCAGGATGGGGTAGAGGTCCTTGGGTAATATTCACTGTTAAAATTATTGTCCTATAACTTAAATTTTACAACATTAAGTGAATCCAACTTATGTCATATGATAAAGGGCTAAGATAGGGAAGAAAAAATAAAGATATTTCCTTTTTGTACATATACAAAATTATTCTTAACAAAACAAGGAAAATATTCATAACAATTACAGTCTTCCTTTCTGTTACTTTCACATGGCCATAGTTCATATTTATCACAACCTTCTTCCACTACTCATTCCAAGTTCCCTTTACCCTCATCAAGCACCTCAGATGTCCATGGTTCTTTGCCTGGTGGAGTGGCCCTAACCGTGATTCCTTGATTTGCACATTTCAGAAGTTTCTAGGTCATTGGTGGTCCTGCCTGAATTGAGTTGTGTCAGTTTTCCATTGACTTTAATCATAGATTATGGCAGTAATAAAAGAGGCCCTAGGGGATCTCCTGTATTCCAGGCAAACTCTTCTTTACCTCCATTGTGTAGATGAAGTCTGTGGCAGCTTGCAGCTTTTGTGCACCCCAGGAAATCTTGTTCTTAAAGCTAATCCATTCCTATGCATGTTAACTTATCTTAGGTGGGAACTTTTGAATAAATTACTGTGGTTAAGGGCTTTTTATACTTATGTTTAGAGATGCCTTAGCTTTCATCCATTAGATTTACCCTAGGTTGGGTATCTTTTATTAAAAAATATTTTTGTTAATGATATATCTCCTTCAATTTTATTTTCTAATTGTTTATTATTGTGCTATAGAAATATAGTCGATTATTCTAAGTTTATGTATTATCCAGAACATTTATTAAATTCATTAATTCTAATAACTGATTTATAGATTTTTGCTGTGGGCTCAATCAAAATATGTATCACATTGGTAACAGTTTGTGATTTCATTTCCATTTTTTACTTTTTATTTCCTTCCTGCCATACTGAAATTCATAGAATGTACAGAGCACATGAACATAAATGTCGCAATTGTGTTTCATTGTTTTGGAATCAGTTTCAGAAGGAAGGAATTTAATGTTTCACTATTACACTAGATAATAAGAATGCCATTTGAATAGAACAGAAATACTGGAAGGAAAATTTCAGATAAGGGGTTTCATATAGTGGATTTAAACTGCATCAATCTAATGAAGATGCTGAGCATCTTTTCATGCGGATAGCTGCCATTACTGCATCTCCTTTTTGAAATGTCTGATCATATTTTTGCAGATTTTTAATTGACTTTATTTTTTTCCTTCATTTTATTGAGACTTGAAAGTTCCTTATACATTTCAGATACATGGTTTTTACCAGACAGATGTTTAGTAAATATTTTGTCCAAATCACTGGCTTGTTTCCATTTATCTCAGCAGTGTCTTTCACAATGCATAAACTTTTATATGTGATGAAGTAAAATATATCAACTTTTTCTCTTGTTGCTCATTTTGTCTTTTATTTTAAAAACGTTGACTAACTCTTGGTTATGAATATGCTGCTTTATGTTATCTCTAGAAGTTTTAAAAGCTAAGGTTTTTCAATGATTTCTAATGTTTAAATTAAGACAAGCTTAAATATGATGCAAAGGGTTAATCAATGTATTTTGTGTGTGTATTTGTGGCAAGTCTATTCAATTATTTCAGTCTCATTATTTCAAAAGACTGTTCTTCACCAATGGATCTTCCTTGGTGTGACAGTTTGATATTAATTTTTGAATCTCCAAAATATAAAGATTACGTTTGTAAACTAATCTATTCTTCTGGGTCTAACACCCTTTTGATTATATTGGATTCAGTAGAGAGGCCTCTTATTAAGTTATGTCATAAAACTAATTTAGGGCTTTTGATTAGACCGTGTCAGCAAGGCATGACTCAGGTTGAGTCCCAGCCCCCTTGATGGGCAGATACAAACAGACAATCACTCAAGAAGACACAGGGGATGGGAGAGAGAGCTTTGTCACATTTGTTCTCGGGGCCCTGGGGAGAAATGAGCCATTCAGTTGATAGTTTGCAGCTGATATAGAAAGCCCAGAAAGACACAAGTCCTATGCCAAGGGAAAGAGGAAGCCCTGAGACACAAGCCCTATGCCAGCCTACAGCTGAGACTGGGAACAAGCTAGGTCCATGCAGCCTCAAGTGGAAGAGGAAGCCTAGGAAGGAGATACTGGGCAGAGATCAGAAACTATCTTTAATCAACATGTTGCAACTGACTTTGGTGAGAGGACAATCTTAAGTTGGGCTTTTTAGTGCCTTGTAATTGTTAGCTTTTATACCAAATAAATACCCTTTATAAAAGCTAACAGATTTCTGGTACTTTGCATATATATCTTTGGCAGACTGACACACTTGGCATCTTTGTTGAAAGTCAATAGACTTTGTTTGAGTGACTCTATCTGCATGACCTATTCAATTCCATGGATCTAGATGGATATCTCATCAGCAATACCACATTCTCTTGTTTATTTTTAGTTTTATGATAAATGCTGTCATCAGATTATATTTCTTCTGATTTTATTCCTTCTCTAAATTGTTGTAATTATCTTAGTTCCTTTGCTTTATCTTTCCATTTGTAGAATCAGCTTCTCAAATGCTGCAAAAATTCTTGCTTAATTTTAATTAGGGTTGCCCTGAATCTATAGGAAAAGTTGGGATTGCAGTTAATTAATGGATTGACTGTTCCCACCTGGTTTGCCTATCAGAATCATCTTTCTTTCTTTTTTAATTCAAATTTGATTACCAAAATTCCCTTTGTAATTTAAAACTCATGCATATGCATTTTTAAAAACTTTCCTAGAGTTTCTTATATACATAACAAGTTATTATTCTACAGATTGTTACCTGAAAGCCTCAAGACATGAAAAGATAGTATAGTTTTCAAAAAGTCTGAACTTTAACTCTGTCAGGTCTCTAATATTCTAATGTTCTATCATAAAACATGTTGCAGTTATCTATATAATGCTATATCTCTCCTCTTAATATTCTCTATAACTGAGCTTACAAGGTAATTTTGTATTTGTATTTTATCTCTTCTTTGAGAATCTCATTGAGTTTAAATTTATTTCTCATTCCATTAAAAGTGTAGCACTCTAAATATTAAAGGTCAAATGACTAATTTATATTGATCATTTATAAATTCTGCCACATGTAATGCTTTCATATATTTTAATTTTATGCATTTTTACTGGGTTTTGAGGAAATTAAGCAGTTTCAATTCTCATGAAGAGGAAATTTAATTTCAGGGCATTTATATTATTAACCTGTGTCACTTCATTCATGACTATCAGAGCTAGGAATATACCCTTTAACATTAAGATTTCTTTTCCAATTCTATTTCATATATATGTTCCACTGAGGGATCATTTCTTTACCGGAGAGCAAAGTTCATACATGCTTTCTTTTTTTTTTTTTTTTTTTTTATCATGTCGTCCACTATTCTCAAACCATTCACATTTTCCACAGAAAATAAACAAATAAAGAAATAAATAAGCAACTTTTGCTTTAATGTCTCAGAAAAGAGTTAATGTGTTTTCTCCTTGGGGCATCCCAAGTGGACTTCAAGGATAATTCAAGCTGATAATAAAAGAATCCAAATGCATTATATTCAGAGTATACTTTAATTGAGTAAACAATTTTGTTCCGTACATAAGAAGAAGGATTTTTTATTACTAAAAATATATATTTTTTAAGATTTTATTTATTTGTTCATTTATGTCCCCCTTGCTGCTTGTGCTCACTGGGTCAGCTAACCACGCTGCGTGGGCGGGCTTGCCTTCACCAGGAGGCCCTGGGAACTGAACCTGGGGCTTCCCATATGGTAAATGGGAGCCCTACTGATTGAGCCACAGCCGCTTCCCACTAAAAATATTTTAGATGCTATAATCCTGATTCTCAAACTATGTGTATATATATTGATATTATGTTCTTTAATTATTTAAATTTTATATAGTTGATTCTAGTTAACTCAGTGTTGTATTGAAAAATTGAACTGTGTGCTTAGAACTTCCAGGGAAGATAAAAGCCTAAACAGGAATGACTCCATATATGTTTAGGTAAAAAGACTTACAATGAGAAATTTGTTTTAATTTTTTTGATGGAAGATGAAGGTCAGAAAAGGGGCAGTAGAAAAAAGACATTTTATTAAATGGAGAGAAAATTAGCTTATAATCAGCCATTGAGTATATGCCACTTTGAGAGCAAATAATTTTTTTTCTGATTAAAGAATAAGAATAAAATTGTATTTTATTTTACTAGTTAACTAAATGATCTAGAACACACTTTAGTTGGTGTGTTTTTAATTGCATGTTTATTTGTGTGCTTTTTGTATGTTTGTGTTATAAATGAATAAAAATAGCTGAGAAGCTTATTTTGTATTTTTCTAGGCAATGATTACAGAATTTTGGCATGTCACAATGGTATTACAATATGGTTCAGAAAAAATAGCTTATATTGTGGAATCAGAGAAATCTGAGCTTGAATCCTGGCTCTGTAAATAACTATGTGAGATTTGTAATGTTTTACTTCTAACAGGGCATGAGTTTCCTCATATATACAAGGACTCTAATATTTTGAGCTTCCAAATTGCTATGTGGATAAGGCAACATAATGGACACAAAATTCCCATCCATTAGTAGCCACTGAATATCTGGTTGCAGCTATCATAGATTTCCCTCCGGTGAAGGTTAATGTGTATAAAACTGTTCTCATGGGTGTCTGAAATTTTTGTTTTCAGACTGTATGAGAGTTGAGGAAATGTTTTTGAGTCTTCCAGAAGGATTATGTATTTTTAAAAAAATTCAAGATCTATATATTTTTTCTATCCCTATCCATTACAGAAAAATCAGCTACACATAGACACAGTCTAATATCCTCAAATAAGTTAACAGAAATGGCAGAGTGAAGATCAGCTTGATGAAGTTTCTAAACATCAATATTTTCTCTATCATGTCTCCAGTTCCATGTAATGAAGCAGATAATTTCTCTAATGGGATATATTTTTAAATGTTATACCTTCATTCATAAATCACTTTCTAATCTATAGACAGAATCAGAGACATCTGATTTCCTGATAATTTCTTCCTGAAATCCTGTCAGCAAGATTTTCAGGGAAGTTAAAGAAAAATCATATTATTTACTGACATAGCAAAAAAGAATGTAATGAAATGTATGAATTTTTTATGGTATCTTGAAGTATAGAATAACAAGCTTCTTTAAGTTTAAGCTCAATAGAATTCATTTTATATATTTAACTAATTTGTTTTATGTATACTTAGTGTCATGTAACAAGCATATATATAATGAAAAGAAGAAACCCTTAGCCTATGATTTGGAGGCCAAACATTGCCCAATGTTTTAATGATAAAAGTTGATTTTTGTAACTCTCCATTGATTGTGTTTCATGTAAAGTTTGTCATATTTCAATTGTATGCATCCTAAACATAAAATCAGTACAAAAAAATCAATGCAGCTCAAAAATAGCATGTTATGACAGCATATTCATTTAGCTGAACAATTTGAGCCTGAAAATTCTGTTCTGTTTTATTATTCTTTTAGTTGGAATGATGGAGTTACTTTTCCAAGCTTACATTATCACTAAGTCTTAAACCAGAGGTTTTAATACAAGGTCTTAGAGGCCAAATATAACGTTCTTACTCTTTCATAACTTTTTTCTCTCATAGATGGCAGAGAAGTGAAGGTTAGAGCTGTGATGTACCTGAAATTTATTTTATGTATGTCAGTCAAGTATAATGTGTAATGAATTTTTAAGACTACCTACTGGAACATTTTTCAAATTGTATTTGAATTTCTTGATTTGCTTTCCCTACAGAGTTAATGGGAGAGAAAGAGAGAGAAAGAGAAGAAATAAAGTATAGCTGTGGGAGAAAATGAGGATTATTATTAATAGAAAAATATATTTTATGAATTGATTTTTATGTTATATCATTAATATATCAATCCAAACTACATTAGAAATTATTATATTTATGTGTGTGTTCCTCTAAGAGTAATATGTTTTGTATCTGGGTTTGCACAAAGTCAGAAATTACCTTAATTCTATCTATTTTAATTCTTGAATTCTCTAGTGATTCAAATGAACAATTCTATTTTCATATTTACTTTGCTATGTACTCTTTATTTGTCTTCCACATAGCCACATGAATATGACAACCTTTAATGGTGAAAAGGACATATGGTTTTCTTCTTCCTCCAACTGGAGTTTTAATTTGATTTCTTCATTCTCTTTTTATTAGGTAATCTCGAAATGACAAAACTGCGGTGTGCTTCATATCATGAAAAAAATAACCTGTAAGTCACTGAATGAAGCCCACCTTAGTGCATGCAGATATTTCATTCCACTAAACCCTGGAAAACACAGGTGTGAAATACATAAGAATGAGTCAAATCCTTCAGTAGACATAGTAGCAAAGGAAAAACAAATGTCATTATGCTGGAATATAGTGCCTAAATATGTTGGACCCATTACTGTATTTCAATCACTGAGGCATTCAGTCCAGATGTCAGTACCTCTTTATCATTTTGTTTTAGTGTTTTATGTTTAAATATTTTTTTTTTTGGTTTGCGATTTTCTCTTTTTTTAATATAAATTTTATATCAGAGAAGTTGTGAGCTTACAATATAAGCATGCATTATGTTGAGAATTCCCATACATAATCCCTCCACCATCACCTTATATTGTTGTGGAATATTTGTTACATATTATGAAAGAACATCATCAGACTATTACCACTAACTATGGTCCATAGTATACATTTGGTATATTTTTTCCATTCTCCCATTATGATTAAAACCATGTGTTAGTATTATACATTTGTTTTAGTTCATGAGAGAACATTCTCATATTTGCATTTTTACTACAGTCCATCTTCCAACACATGGGTCACTGTGTTATACATTCCCATTCCTTGTACAATCTATCCAAAATGTACACTCAGTTGCTCTCAATTTTACCACAGCATTGTGCAGACATTGCCCCAGTAAACTTTGAACATTTTCGTTATTCCAAAAGAAGAAATCACAAAACTCTCTATTATTGTCCTTTAGTGTTAATATAGTATCTGCTTTGACATTGATGCAAGAATATTCTGATACTGCTGTTAACTATGATTATGCTGTATTCTTTCTTAATATCTCACAGAAGAAACACTTTGATGACATAAGAAAATATACCAGAACTAAAACATTATATTGTAGCAAAGCAATCACTTTATTATTGATATTCAGTGATAATATTTTATAGTGATTTCAGAAGCTCCAGAAACAATGATAATATTTTAAAGGTATGGCCATGATTTATTTTTATAGAAATATATCTGGAAAATCCATCCCAGGACTTTTCAGAAATAATGAGCAAATGTATAGAGAAACAAGATATGCAATTTTGTTAACATTTGAAAAAACAATTACAATGTTACAATAACTTCAAGAAGCAAAAATGGACAACTTAGTGTGATGTTTTCAAAAACAGATAACTGAAAAAAAAAGTAAAGAAGATAGTGCACTGTTTTTTATAATACACAGGATGCACTTTCTTCAGGAATAATTTTGGAGGCCTTCTTCAAAATTATTCCAGAAGAACTAATGGAACAGGATTGCATCCAGGAAAGAATAAATAAAATGCTTTGGTGTGAAATGGCTCTCATAGAAGAGAACCCGAAATTTACATCTAACATCACAGTTTCTCATGTGGGAACATTTTTAAATGACTTAACTTTCACACTGATTTTTTCCTTTAAATTTAACACAATCTTATGAGGTAATGTAATTACTCCAATTTTACAATTAAGATCTTTTATGTAAAGGTATTTCACGTTCGTTGTAGAAAGTTTAAACTAGTATTCAGATTTACACTCCAATGTAACATATTTGGATACAAAAACTTTGATATACATTATTTTTTTATGAAATTTAAGAAGATATAATGAAAGCTAATTCAAAATTTATAACAAACAATCCACTGGAATTAATTTTGTTTTCTTTTTAATTGTGAAAAATTTAGGCAACAAATAAATAAAACTGTGTCTTCCTTTTATATACACAGCGAATGCCATCCACTTGAGCCCAATTTCTTCATCAATGCCTATCCAATCACTGCCTAGGTTATCAACGTCCTACTAAGAAGCAGACATATGATATAATTGTGTGAACTCTATTTCACCAGTGTCTTGCAGACCTATACATAAAAACTGAGATGTCAGAGGTACCATCAGATTTAGATACCTACAGGATTCCGTGGAAGAATGATTGGAAATTTGGGACTGGTTTTATTGGTTATTGAAGATGATCATCTCCACAACACCATGTACTATTTTCTGAGTGTGTTGTCATTCCTGCTATTCTTCATTTGTCACCCACAAAATGTTGGTCATTTTCCTGGCAGAGAGTAAATCTACTTCATTTCTTGGATGTGAAACACAGATTTTTCTCAGTATTTCATTAGGAACCACAGAATGCTTTCTCTTGCCTGCCATGGCTTATGATCGCTATGTAGCAATCTACAACCCACTGCTGGATTTAGTTAACATGTAACCCCAAGTCTATTTGCCTCTCATCATTGCTTCCTATGTTAGCAGGTTTTTGCATGGTACTTTACAGACAGTGACCACTTTTAGCCTTTCTTTCTGTGCATTCAGTGAAATTAGACATGTGTTTTATGACATTCCTCCACTCATGGCTATTTCTTCTTTGGACACTCATATCAACCAGCTTCTCCTTTTCTACATTGCGGGCTCTATTGAGATAGTTACTATATCCATAGTCTTGGTCTCCTCTGCTTTCATTCTGATGGCCATTCTGAAGATGCATTCTGCCGAAGGGAGGTGAAAAGCTTTTTCCACCTGTGTCTGTCACCTAACTGGAGTGTCAATTTACCATGGGACATGGTATGTGAAGCCAAATTCTAGCTATGATTCAGACAAAGTTATGATAGTGTCTATATTTTACACTGTTGGGATTACCATGCTGAATCCCATCATCTACAGTTTGAGGAACAAAGATGTATAAGAGGCAATGAAAAAAATATTTGAGTAAACTTGTTCATTATAAAGTATATTTTTGTCATTGAATCAAGCTGAGAAGAAAGTTGGGTGTCAGTCCATTTTTTTATGGTCAGAAATGTGACTATAAAATGGCTTATTTTTAGCTAATATACCTAATAATGTTTCCAAATAAATTACTAATGAGCCCTCCTGTGCAACATTTTATACACATAGATAAACTGTGTCATCTATATGGTTATGACTACATTTGAATATATCCAGATTAATCATTTACTCATGTACTCATACTGCTGTCCTTAGCCATATATACCTTGATTTTCATTTATTATCATTAGAATTGATTTCTTCAGGGTTTGGTGGCTTCATATATTCTCACATTTTTCATAGAAATTCCTCTGCACTCATTATGAAGGTTATTCTCCTCTCAAATCCCTGGGAAGGTTTATCCTCTGGTTTACTCACTTGCTCCATGTGCCCTCCCACATCTAATCCATCCAGGCCTCTGCTCTCTTTTGCTGAACACCATAGATTTTTATTACTTTCATTAAATTCTCTCCTTTCCATTTTTCAATTACTTATATTGATAATACTTATTTCAAAACTCCCCCAAATATACTGACAATACATGATAATATTTACAGAGAGTGTAAATAAGGGTCAGAAAAGACAAAATTATAGCTTAGAGGAAACCTACAACTGGCTATATAGATGCACTATCATAAAAGGTCATCCATATTTCAGAGTTTCTATGATGCTGGGATATTGGCCTTAGTTTCTGTCTCGACCTTTACCCCTTAAGTATGAGGAATTACTTTGCATTTGTTATAGTTTTTCAAATTTACTTCTAATTAACAATGTGCATGATAAAAATTATTTTCATTTCAAGTCACCTCTGCTGTATTTAATTTGGATTCAAGATTTGTCCAACTAAGGACCCCTTAAGAGTGAAATATCTTTTCTCTCAATGAAAATGAATCTTTTTACCTACAGTGGTGCTTTTCTTTTGAATTCATTAAAACAATCTCCTCAAAACAAGTAGTCATAGCCATCTTCAACAGTTACTTCTTAAGTACAAATATACATCCTAACCCCAAATTTTCCGAACCTCATTTGCAATCATTCTGATAATTATGCAAAGAAGACTCATATATCTTTATTGGGAAAATCAGAGTTTTGTTAGTAGAATATGTACAGTTTATTCTTCTGACCAATAGTGACGGTTTGTAGCCCAACAGACAGAATTTGGAAATAGCCCACTCTATCCGGTGGCTAGCTAAAATATCTAAAATCACCTCCTCTTAGATCTGTCAGATATTGAGGTCAAAAGGTAAAACACTACCTTAAAACTGGTAAGACATGCAGATATAGAAATTTAGTTTATCAGATGCAACAGCAAGTAGAAGTACTTAAATGGACATATTAAATTTCCCTTTATTGATAATTTAATTCCTTGACCTGACTAATTGCTGAAGAGTGAATGTGGAGCCACTTGGGAGATAAAAATCTTCTGGATGGCAGGGTTAGGGGGTCTCCCAACTATTTTACATTTTGCCTCCACAAGTCTCAAGAGTTTGTCACTGTAAGGATGATGGAAAAATCCCATTGTGCCTACACCTGTAGGGAGGGTTAAAATAGACATTTAAAATATTCAGACTTTACAAAGACTTGTCTTTAAGGGACAGCATTTTATATGAGCCTAAACAAATTGAATTTTATGAAAGCCTAATTTATCTGGTGGAAAATAGATGCACAAATCCAAGTCACTCTGTCATTTCCCACTTCTCCCCTAAGGGGTAAAATAAAAAGCTGGTAATTGTTTGTGAATTTAATGTCCCAGTGGCACAGTCTAACAAGAAAATTAATACCTTATCATAGGATTATAGATCTTTACCTCTCCCTACAACTTACCAACACATTATTAATGTTCTTATATATAAAAATGTTCTACAGCTATTAAGACAGAAAGATTCAGACCCAATTTAAGAACAAATATTTAAGGAAACCAAAGACAACAGAAACATGCACAAGGATACCAGAAGAAATTTTATCCACTGACACTTGCAGCTACAGGAAAAAATTAAACAGCTTAACTCCTAACCAGATAAACATAGACCTAATGCTAAATGTCCCTTTACCAGAGCTAGCTTTGCCAGATATGTCATGTTTGGATTTCAACAATAACTCACAAGATGTGCTAAAAGGCAAAAACAATATGATGATCAAGGCAACATCATACCTAGATTCTGGTTTGTCAGAGATGTTGGAATTATCAGATGAAAATTTTAAAATAACTATCAATAATATGTGAAGAGTTATAGAGAAAAGAGTGGATACCATTACAAACCTGATGGGTAGGAGCTGACATGGGTAAGCTTTGGAGGAGGACACATTTGGCTCACAACCCACTTAGAAACAAAGAAAATGTGTAGAATTTTCAGAATTAAGTTTCCCCAAGCTTTGGAAGATAATTAAGGCTAGGTACTGACTCAACAAATGTGAAAATGGAAAGAAAATAAAAGCTAAGAAAGGTAGGGGAACCACAAGACAAGTTTATTTGTCCTGGGCCCCTCTCTTTCCCTAGGTTCTACAGGGTAGTGTGTATTCTGCACAGTCCATGCACATACAAGTGAGGGTCCCAGGGTCAGTGCATCATAATTAAAATTGGATGTCATTGTACATCAGCCCCAACTGGCTCTGTGGAACACTGAATCGGGGGACATATCTGAATTCCATAACATGGAATTTACTTGAGAGTGAGAAGTGGCACAGAAAAGTATATACTAATTTCCATTAGGAATATAGTTGCAAAAATCATCAACAAATTCTAGCAAATTTAATGTAACTCTGCATTAAAAGGATTACCTCCTATGTCCAATTTAGGTTTATCCAAGGCATATAAGATGGTTCTACAAAAGAAAATAATTTCAAGGTAATATACCACATTAGTACATGAATGAAACATTGCATTATCATATCGATTGATGTAGAATTGGAAATTGTCAAAATACAATGTTATTTCATGATAAAATCACTAGGCAATATAGGGATAGAAGGCAACATTCTCAGTATGATAAATGGCATATATGAAAAGCCCATAGCTATTAATATTCTGAGTAGTGAAACACTGCAAACCTTCTCCCTCAGGTTAGGAACAAGGCAAGAATATCTGGATTACTGGCTGTTGAAAAAATGAATTTCTGATTTATGCTACAATACTGTATGAATGAATTTCAGTGAAATAAGCTGGATGAAAAATCACAAATATAGTATAATCTCACTTATATGAAATAACTAGAATAAGCAAATTCACAGAGAAAGCTAGTAGATAATAAATTATTAGGGACTGAGTTGTGAGGGAAATGGGGAATTATTGATTATTCAATACAGTATTTCTGGTACAGGCAATAAAATTTTGGTAATAGATTATAGTTATGGTAGCACCATATTGAGAATAAAATTAATACCTTTGAATTAGACCCTCAAAAGTGGTTAAATTTTGAGTTGTATGTTTGTTTTTTTTTATATAATAAGTGCTAAAAAAAAATCCACAAGGAGCAATGTAAACAAAAATGGAGACTTTAAGATAGAATTAACAGGAAATGCTAGATATCATGAAAACTGTAAGAAATAAATAATGCCTTTCATAGGATCATCAGATAGTTGGACTTGGTCAAAGAATGTATCAGTGCCCATGATTGTAAATCAATTAAAACTTCCCAAACTGCAGAGCAAAGACAAAAAGGACTTAAATATGCAGCAGAATATCTAAGATCTGTGGGGAAATAACAAAAGGTAAATTATATCTATAATGGGGAAATCCAGAAGGAGAAAGAAATGGGGAGAGGAAATATAATTATTAATGCCCAGGAATTTTTGAAAATTATTGAGACAGCAAATCACAAAATCAGGAAGCTCAAAGAACACTACACAGGATAAATATTTTTAAAATCTACATATAGGAATATATTAAACCTGAAGAAAATCTAAGGCAAAGAGAAAATCTTGAAAAATATCAAAATTTAAAAAAACAACTCATGTATAGAAGGAAAAATAAAAGGTGTAGATGTGAGCACTGTATTATTCACATGATTCTTCTGTAAATTGATAACTGATCTAATTTAAAACATTTAAAATTTAGAACATATTTCACAGGCCTATGTACTTGGGTGTTTTAAATGAGGTAATCTATGTTAATTATTCACACAGTGCCCAGAAGATAGAAGCTGTAAACGAATGCAGGATACATCTCTTAAAGAACAGTACAATTTTAAAAAGTGCTTTCATTAATTGTAGTAAATGTTCCACACAAATACAAGGTGTTGGTGGTGGGGTGGTATACAGGAATAATGTATTTTATGCATGATTGTTCTTTAAATGCACAACTTCTTGCACAGAAGAAATTTTTAAAAAGCAAGGAGATGTCAAATAATATACCATACTAACATAATCAAAACAGCAAAAATAGCTTTACTAATTTCAGAATAAGGAAAATTATGAAGGTTAAAGTAGGGCATTGTGATGGTTAGAGTTATCTGTGAACTCAGCCAGGTAATGGTGCCTAGCTGTCTGATCAAGCAAGCACTGTTCTAATTGTAATACAAGGGGATTTTGTGGACTTTAATGATCAGTGAGTTGATTGCATAGATGACTTTTGACATCAACAATCAGCTAAGGAGGTTGCCACCAACAAGGAGTAATCTCTCATCCAATTAGTTGAAGGCCTTAAAGGGGAAGATATTTCAACCTTCAAACAGAGAATTCCCATCTCTATTGTAGACAGCCAGCATCTCCTGGGAACTCAGCAAGGACCTTCAACTGAAACCTTGGTTTGTAGCCTGCCTTGTGGAAATTGGACTTTTATATCCCCACAGTCACTTGAGAGAGTTTCATGAAATCACATACTATTTACTGATATGTCCTGTCAGTTATGTTTCCCTAGAGAACCCTGACTAACACAGCTTGGTACTGGCAGTGGTTCTTGAGAAAGAGAATCTTAAAAATGGGATTTCTGAATCGGTTTTGGGATTTTTTCAATTGGCTCTCTACTCTGATTAGATTCAAGGGCACTGACTCTCTTTCCAATAATCAAGATGCCACTGACAGTCCATGGTGTGAGTTGGCAACAGAGATTCACCAAATATCACTACTGGATATGACTACTTCCATGCTTATTACATATTGTAAGGATCTGCGTGAGAGTGTTTTTTTAAAATCTTTACAAAGTTTTGTGGAGTTAAAAGGTACAATGAAGTTGGCTGTTTCTTCCAAAATATGCTGGATACAGTTAGAAAAGAAATGGGTGAGTTAAAGGTTTCAAATTTGCATCTTAAGTGGTGAATGAATGATGTGAACATTTCTATGTGTTCTCTGAAAGAAAATCTTATTTCATACAGCAGCAGACTTGAGATCTCGTAAAACCAGAGTCAGTATTACATTGTATGAGTCGCAGATTTACAAGGAAAACTAAAATCTCAACCTCGCATGGTGTCTGCTGTTAAAGTGAGGGCACTGATTGGAAAGGAGTGGAACCCTGAGAACTGGGATAGAGACATATGGGTTGATTATAATATCAGTGGTGACATTGAAACCCTAAATTCTATTGGGACTTTGCCAGATAAACTTGTAATGTTCTGCCCTGTGGAGACCACACAAGCTTGAATCACTGGTACTCCAGCTTGCCCCAACAAGTTTGTACCTCCTCCCAGCCCTGAAGAGGGTACCAACCAAACTAAAGCCAGCACTCCCCAACATTCAACCTTCCTTGAGGAGTCTGCCATCCAACCAGGCCTGTCTCACCAAGTGAAAATTTAATGGAATGCCCTGAGGTCAGTAGCTTGCAAGACATTTCTAATTCTTAGAATAAAACCACAAGAAGCCCCCAAAGGTGAAGTACAAAGTGTGATCCATAAAGAAGTAGACTATACTCTAAAAGAACTGCATGAGTTTTCCAATTTATATACACATAAATCAGTGGACTATGTTTGGGAATGGATATTCAGCATATGGGATAATGATGGAAGGAATTTAAGAATGGATCAGGCTGATTTATATATATATATAGACCCACTTAGCAGAGATTCTGAACTCAAAGCTGTAGCTTAACAAGTTAGAAGGTCTCTAACAGTTTGTCCAGGTAGCTGGCAGAAACATGGACCAAAAATTGGCATAGAATGTCTGTGGTCTATATACTCAATTTAAAATTATATACTGTAGATAAGGGCATCCAAAGATTTAGAAAGATTGGAGTGCTAGAATAGAATCAACATTTGAGAAATTCTCACCCACTCAAGGAATGTCCAGAGGACACACTTTTAAGTAGGATTGTGAGGAATGAATTTGTAAGACTAACTCCATCAACCCTGAAGAGTTTTCTGGTTGTTATTTTCTATTGTCCTGACATTACTGTGGGAACTGTTGTCAAGGAACTAGAATCCTTAAACACTATGGGGATGATTGGATCTTGGGCTGGCAGAAGCCAAGTAGCAACACTTAATCACCAAAGACAAGGTGGGTTGGTTACCACAATGAAAGGCAGACTCAATGCAGCAATCAAAAGTATCTGAATCACATAGAGTTATGGCCTTGGCTAATAAATCATGAAGTACCTATAAGTAAAATATATAAGCAGACTCCTAAATTCCAACTTGATCTGTACAAACAGAAAAGTTCTTTGTTGAGAGAACAAATCCCTAACTTTAATTACAGAAACACAGAATCACAGTCCCTGAATAAATTCCACAGACTGGATACAGTTTATAGACCCAGAGACACTTGTTGGAGGGAAAGATCATGCCCTTGGAGAAGTGTCCTGTTAGACTACCAAAAATTTAGAGTGTTAATCTTCCTCCCAGATTTCCCCAAAAAGAACAATGGACTTTTTCCAGAGTAACTCTGTATTGGGGGAAAGAAAATGATCAGATATTTTGGGGATTATTAGACACAGGCTCAGAAGTGACATTAATTCCCGGAGACCTGAAAAGTCACTGTGGTCCTCCAGTCAGAGTCAGGACTTATGGAGGTCAGATGATCAATGGACACTTAGCTCAGGTCCATCTCACAGGGGTCCAGTGGGTCCACCTACCCATTCTGTGCTTATGAATGTGTAATTGGAAAAGACATATTCATTAACTGAGAGAATCCCAGCATTGGATAACTTGACTTGCGGAGTGACTGGTATTATGTTAGGAAAAGCTAAGTGGAAGCCACTAGAACTGCCTCTACTTAGCAAAATAGTAAATCAAAAGCAATACCTGATTCCTGGTGCAGTTGCAGAGATCAGTGCCACCATCAAGGATTTGAAGAATGAAGGGGTTGTGATTCCCATCACATCCCCATTCAACTCTCCTATTTAGCTTGTGCAGAAAACAGATGGATTTCAGAGGATGAGAGTAGATTATTGTAAACTGAACCAGGTGGTGACTCCAATTTCAGGCACTGTCTCAGATGTGGTATTATTGTTTGAGCAAATTAACACATCCGCTGGTAACTGGTATGCATCTATTCACCTGGCAAATGCTTTTTTTCTCAATTGCCATTGGTAAGGACCACCAGAAACCATTTGCTTTCAGTTGCCAAGGCCAGCAATTTACCTTCTCTGTCCTGCCTGAGGGGTATATCTACTCTCCTTCCCTATGTCATAATATTGTCCACAGGGACCTCAATTGTCTCTCCCTCCCAAAAGACTTCAAACTGGTCCATGATATTTTTTATATCAGGCTGATTGAACCTAGTGAGCAAGAAGCAGCAATTACTTTAGAGTTATTGGAAAGGCATTTGCGATACAAAGGGAGATAAATCCAACAAAAATACAGGGGCCTTCCACCTCAGTGAAATTTCAAGGCATCCAGTGGGGTGGGACTTGATGAAATTTCCCTTCTAAAGTGAAGGCTAAGCTGTTACATCTGTCTCCTCTTATGACCAAATAGAGGCAAAACACTTAGTTGGGCTCTTTGGATTTGGTAAACAACACATTCTTCATTTGGCTGTGCTACTCTGGGCAATTTACCGAGAGACCAGAAAAGAACCTGTTTTGAGTGAGGACTGGAAAAATAGGAGGCTATGTGAATGATCAAGGATGCTGTGGTACCTGCACTGCCATTTGGTCCATGATCCAGCAGATCCAATGGTGCTAGAAGTGTCAGCGGCAAATAAACTGTCTGGAGCCTTTGGTAGGCCCCTTTAGGACAATCACAAGACAGACCCTTAGGATTTTGGAGCAATGCCCTGCCATCCTTTTCAGATAACAACTCTCCTTTTGAAAAATAGCTTTTGGACTGCTACTGGGCTCTTGGAGATTTCCTTAGAATCAGGTGACTGAGGAAGAGAAATCTTGGGCCTGGTTTACAGATGATTTTATACCAAATGCAGGTACTATCTTAAAGTGGACAATACAGCACTGCAGCCCTTTTCTGGGACATACTTGATGGAATTTGGTGAGGGCAAATCTTCCCAGTATGCATTACTTCCAGCAGTGTACCTACTTATTCATTTTGCTTAGAAGGATAAAAGTTTGGATGTAGGTTTGTGCACTGATTCCTGGCCTGTTGCCAATGGTTTTACTGGATGATCAGGGACTTGTAAGGAACATCACTGGAAAATTGGTGACAAAGAGGTATGGATAGACCTTTCTGAGTGGGCAAAGACATGCAAATATTTGTGTCCCACCTGAATGTTCACCAGTGGGTGACTTCAACAGAGGAAGATTTTAATAATCATGTGGATAAGCTCACCTGCCCTTGTAGCTAACATCATCCTCTTTTCCCAGACACTCCTATCATTGTACAATGTGCTTATGAACAACGTGGCAATGTTGGTAAGGACTTAGGTTATTCATGGACTCAGAAACATGGACTTCCCCCACCAAGACAGACTTGGATACACCCACTGCTGACGGCTCAATATGCCAGCAGCAGACACCCACACTCAGCTCCCAAAATGGCACCATTCCCTAATGTGATCATCCTATTACCTCTTGAAAGGTTGATTACATTAGACAACTTCGATTACAGAATGACAGCAATTTGTTCTAACTTGAATAAACACGTAATGCAAATATGAGTTTGTATTCCCTGCACACAATGTTTCTTCCAAAACTACCATCCATCCACTTACCGAATGTCTTTTCCTGTGCTATGATATTCCACACAGCATTGCTTCTGATTAAAAAACCTCCTTCACAGGAAAAGATGTGCAGAATTGGGCACATGTTCATAGAATTCCCTGATCTTGCCATGTTCTCAATCATTCTGAAGCAGCTGAATTGATAGAAGAGAGGAATGGTCTTTTGAAACTGAATTATGGTGCCAGCTAATTGGCAATACTTTTCAGGGCTGCAGCAATGTTCTCCAGGAAGCTGTGCATACTCTTAAACAGCCTCCATTCTATGGTGTTTCCCAATAGTCAGGATTCATGGTCTTAACATGTTCCCCATAATCCTTAAGCAGCTGGACTGCTAGGATTGTAGAATGGCCTTTTGAAGACTCAAGTACAGTGTCAACTGGGTGGAAATACCTTGATGAGCTGGGACAATGTGTTTTCCAGGATGCAGTATATGCTCTAAAACATTGTATAGTCTATGGTGCTATTTCCCATATCCAGAATTCATGGGTCCAAGAATGAAAGATTGGAATACATGGGTCCAAGAATGAAAGATTGGAAATCAGAGTGGCACCACTCATTATTATCCCTTTTGATCCACTATGTAAACTTTTGCTTCCTGCCCCCGAAATCTTCAGCTCTGCTGGTCTACAGATCTTAGTTCTAAAAGGAGGATTGTGTCAGCCAGGGAACACAGCAATGATTCCATTGAACTGGAAGTGAAAACTGCCACCTGGCCATCTTGGGCTCCTTGTGCCTCTGAAACAAAATTCAAAGGGGAATTACTGTATTGACTGGGGTAATCCAAGCAAGATTAACATTGGTCCAGAATCTTCAGGAATGAAAGATTGGGTCACTCTAACATGGCCAGCTAAGGTAGTTTCTGAGGGTAAAGGTAACAAGGAATGGGTAGTGGAAGAAGGTAGTGATAAATATGAAGTTCAACACGTGACCAGTTACAGAAGTGGGGACTTTAATGGTCATGAATATTTCTTCCCTATTTTGTTAAGGGTATGTTTGCATATGTACATAAAATGATTAGTTTTCGTTACTAACTTTTTCCCTTATCATATGACATAAGTTGCATTAGTTTCATGTCTAGTATTTAAAGATGTCAAATTTAAGAGAGAATATATTCCAATGACTTGCACCTTATTCTGGAGGGAATTAGTGTGTTTCCTGTTGTATACAAAGAGTAAAAGGCTAAAGAAAAATCAGATAGCATATATAATGCCTACAACAATTTATTATTACTGTATTCTAAGTGAATTTTGAGAAGAATATTTGCACACATTTCCAGGATATCTTTAGGGCCTTTTTTCACCACTTTGTTCCTCATACTGAAGATCATGGGATTCAACATGGGTACCATCAAGGCATATTTTAATGATAAAAGTTGAATTTTTAAAGAGATTTATTTATTTGTTTGTTTCTCCCTACCCTGCCCCCCAATATTTTTGCGCTTGCTGCCTGCTCTCTGTGTGTTCTTCTGTGCTTGTCTTCTCTTTGGCAGCACCCAGAACCAATCCTGGGACTTTCCAGTGTGGGAGAGAGGCACTCAATATCTTGTGCCATCTCAGATCCCTGGTCTGTGTATCTTATTGTCTTTCCTTGTGTCTCTTTTTGATGCATCATCTTGCTGCACCAGTTCTCTGCACTGGTCAGAACTCCTGCGCTGGCCAACATTCTACCTGGGCCTGTACTCTGTGTGGGCCAGCTCTCCACTTATGCCAGCTTGCTGCATGGGCCAGTTTGCCTTTCACCAGGAGGCCCTGGGATTCGAACCCTGGACCTCCTATTTGGTAGATGGGAGCCCAATCGCTTGAGCCACGTCCGTTTTCCAAAAAGTTGTTTTTTGTAACACTCTACTGATTGTGTTTTACATAAATAAAATTTGCCATATTTTAATTGGATGCATCTTAAAATAAAATTATTACCAAATATATTAATGCAGCTCATAAATAAGTAATGTTAGATGATTCTATTTTCGTGTAGTTGAACAATTTGAGCCTGAAAATTTTGTTGTTTTATTATTCTTTTACTTGGGATGATGGAATTACTCTTCCAAGCTTACATTATCACTAAGTCTTAAACCAGAGATCTTAATACAAGATCTTAGAAGCCAAATATAACATTCTTACTTTTTCATAATTGTCTTCTCTTATAGATAGCAGAGAAGTAAAGGTTAGGGCTGCAATGTACTGAAATCTCTCTTTTGTATGTCAGTAAAGTATACTGTGTAAAATTTTCTTTTAAGACTACCTACGGTACATTTTGGAAAATGTATTCGAATATCTTTATTTTCTTTCACTATAGAATTAATGAAGATTGTTATTAATAGAAATATATATTTTATGATGCACAATGTATTAATACATACCTATATTAATTTATTTTTATGTTATATCATTAATATAACATATCAAACTACAATAGAAATTATTATATTTATGTGTATTTTCCTCTATGAGTAATATGTATTATGTCTGGATTTGCAGAGAAATCAGATATTACCTAAATTCTATCTGTTTTAGTTCTTGAATTCTCTAATGATCAAATGAGCAATTCTAGTTCCCTAGCCTCATATTTACTTTGCTATGTACTCTTTTTACTTGTCTTCCACATAGCCACATGAATGTGATAACGTTTCATGGTGAAAAGGACATATGACTTTCTTCTCCTTCCAACTATAGTTTTAATCTGATTTCTTCATTCTCTTCTCAATAGGGAATCTTGAAATGACAAAACTGGGATGTGTTTCATATCATGAATGAAATAATTTGTAAGTCATTGAATGCAGCCCACCCCAGTGCATGGCTGATATTTCATTCCGCCTGGAAAACACAGGTGCCAATTACTTAAGAATGAGTAAAATCCTTCAGTCCATAGTACCATACAAGGAAAAACAAAAGTTATTATGCTAGAATATAATGCCTAAATATGTTGGACCCATTAATGTATTCAATCACTGAAGCTTTCAGTCCAGATGTCAGTACCTCTATTATTTTGTTTTTGTGTTTACATGTAAACATTTTTTTTGGTTTTTCACATTTCTCATTTTTAAATATATATTTTGTATCAGAGAAGTTGTGAGCTTACAAAACAAGCATACATCATGTGCAGAATTCCCACACATCACCATTCCACCAACACCTTACACTGCTGTGGAACATTTGTTACAGATTATGAAAGAGCATCATCAGACTATTACCACTAACTATGGTCCATAACATACATTTGGTATATTTTTTCAATACACCCATTATTTTTAGCACCATGTTAGTATTGTACATTTGTTTTATTCATGAGAGAACTTTCTCATACTTGTACTGTTAGCCACAGTCCATCGTCCATAACATGGTTCACTGTTTTATCTAGTCCCATTCTTTTTACAATCTATCCTAAGTGTACACTCAGTGGCTCTCAATTTCAGCATGGCCTTGTGCAGATATTGCCCCAGTAAAACTTTGAACATTTTCCTTGTTCTAAAAGAAAAAAAATCCCATAACCCCTTATTATTGACCTTAGCTTTGATATAGTACTTTCTTTGACATTGATGCAAGAATATTTCAATACTGCTGTTAACTAGGTTATGAAGTTTTCTTTCTTCATTTCCCACAAAGGAAACACTATGATGACATAAAAAAATATATCAGAAATAAAACAAGTGCTTTAACAATCACTTCATTATTGACTTTCGGTGATAACATTTTATAGTTATTTTACAAGCTACAGTAAAAATGATAATATTTAAAGGTATAGTCGCTATTAATTTTTAAAGAAATACGTCTGAAATAACCCTCCCAGAACTTTTCAGCAATAATGAGCAAATATATAGAGAAACAGCTCATTCAAATTTTTAACGTTTGAAATATAATTACAATATTGCAATAACTTGAGGAGGCAAAAATGGACAATTAGTGTGATGTTTTCAAAAAAGATAATTGAAAAAAAATAAAAAAGATATTGCATTGTTTTTTTATGATATACAAGATGCAATTTCTTCCAGAATAAACTCAGATGACTTGTTCAAAATTAATCCAGAAGAATTAATGGAACAGGATCATTGTCAGGAAAGAATGCATAAAATGCTTTAATGTGAAATGGCTCTCCTAGAAGAGGAGCCGAAATGCATGTCTAATATCACAGTTTCAGTCATGTGGGAATATTTTTAAATGACATAATTTTCACTCTGATCTTTCTCCTTTAAATTTAACACAATCTTATGAGATAAATATAATTACTGCAATTTTATAATTATGATCATTTGAGTAAGGTATTTCTCACTCTTAATAGAAAATTTCAAACTAGTATTCATGTGGTACACTCCAGTGTAACATATTTGGATACAGAAACCTTGATATTCATTGTTTTCTATGAATTTCAAGAAGATATAACATAAGGAAAGGTAATTCAAAATTTATAGAAAAAAATCCACTGGAATTAAGTTTCTTTACTTTTATAGAATGACAAATGACAAATTTAGGTAACAAATGAATGACACTATGTCTTCTTTTTATATATAGCGGTACCTGCATCCACTTGGGTCCAATTTCTTCATCAATGCCTATCCAATCACTGCCTAGATTATCAATGTCCTTCTAAGAAGCAGACATGGGGATATAATTGGGTGAACTCTATTTCACCAGATAATTTTTTACAGTCCTATACAAATAAACTGAGATGTCAGAGGTATCATCAGATTTGGATACATACAAGATTCTATGGAAGAATGTGACTGAAGTCATCATGTATATATTGATGAGCTTCACAGATAAAATTGAGTTGGAGGTCTTTCTTTTTTATTATTTCTAGTAACCTTTCTTTTCACTCTGATTGGAAATTTGGGACTGGTTTTATAGGTTATTATGAATGTCTGGTTCTAAAACCCCATGTACTATTTTCTAAGTGTGCTGTCATTCCTGGATGCCTGCTATTCTTCAGTGTCACCCCCAAAATGTTGGTCAATTTCCTGGGAGAGAGTAAAGGTATTTTATTCTTGGATGTGCAACACAATTTTTTTTTCATTGTGCCTGTTGGAACCACAGAATGCTTTCTCTTGGCTGCAATGGCTTATGATCTCTATGTAGCAATCTATAACCCACTGTTATATTCAGTTAACATGTTGCCCCAAGTCTATGTGCCACTCATCATTGCTTCCTATGTTGGTGGCATTTTGCATGGTACTTTACAAAGAATTGCCACTTTTAGCCTATCCTTCTGTGCATCCAATGAAATTAGACATGTGTTTTATGATAACCCTCTACTTCTTGCTGTTTCTTGTTCTGACTCTCACATCGACCAACCTCTAATCTTCTACTTAGTGGGTTCTATTGAGATAATCACTAAAACCATACACTTGATCTCTTACAATTTCATTCTGATGGTCATTCTGAAGATGCATTCTGCTGAAGGGAGGTGAAAACGTTTTACAGCTGTGGCTCTTACCTAACTGGAGTGTCAATTTACCATGGGACAATCCTCTTCATACATGTAAGCCAAGTTCCAGCCATGCTTCATACAATGATATGAGAGTTTCTATATTTTACACTATTAGGGTTACCATGCTGAATCCCATCATCTACACTTTAAGCAACCAAGATGTTAGCGACAATGAAAAAAATATTTGAGAAAAACTGGTTCATCATAAAACACATTTTTGGCATTGAATTGAACTGAAAAGAATGTTGGGTGTCAAACCAATTTCTTATGGTCAGAAACTTGAGTAGAAAATGGCTTATTTCTATCTTATACACTTTAGAAAGTTTCCAAATAAATTACTAATGAGCTTTCTTGTGCAACATTTTATACAGATAGATAAGCTTTGTCATCTATGAGCTATAACTCTGTTTGAATATATCCATATTAAATATTTACTGATGTACTCAAACTGCTGTTCTTAGTAATATATAACTTGGTTTTCATTTATTATATTTAGAATTGATGTCTTCAGGGTTTGATGGCTTCATATATTCCCACATTTTTCATAGAAATTTCTTAGTTCACATTATTAATTGCCCTCTCAAATCCTAGAAAGATGCATCCTCTGGTTAACTCACTTGCTCCATGTGTCCTCCCACATTCAGATCCATATAGGCCTTTGGAATCATCTTCTTCACTCTTTGGTTCAACACCATAAATTTTTATTCTTTTAATTAAATTATTTTCTTCCACCTGTCAATTACTTATATTGAATATACCTATTTCAAAACTCCCAAAAATATACTGAGTCTACATGATAATATTTAAAGAGATTGTAATTAAGGATCAGGAAAGACAAAAATATATCTTAGAGAAAAACCTACAACTGGCAACAGGATATAGATGTGCCACAATCATAAAAGATCATCCATATTTCAGGGTTTCTACAATGCTGAGATAGTAGCCTTAGTTTTTATCTCTGCTTTTACCCTCTGTGTATGAGGAATGACTTTACATTTGCTATTCTCTTTCAAATTTACTCATAATGAACAAGGTACATGAGGAAATGATTTTCATTTCAATTCTCTTATGCTGTATTTAATTTAGTTTCAAATTTTGCTCATTTCAGGTCTCCTTAAAGGTGAAAATCATTTTTATTTTGTCTTTTGATTTCACTAAAACAAAGTAATGAAAACAATCTTTTAACAGATAATTCTTAAGTGAGAATTTGAGCTCCAAACCAAGAATTTTCAGAACATCATTGGTAATCTCTGATAATTATGCAAGGAAGAGTCATATATCTTTACAAGGACAAGCAAAGTTTGATAGCAGAATATATTCAGTGTATTCCTCTGACCAATACTGCTGGTTTCTAGAACAGGTAGAATTTGGAAATAGCCACTTGTGTCTGGTGGCAAGCTAAAATATTTAAAATCAACTCCTCTTAGATTTGTCAGAAATTGAGGTCACTGGCAATTCACTACCTTAAAACTTGTAGGACATGCAAATACAGAAAATTAGTTTATCAGAAGTAGCAACACATAGAAGTACTTAAAAATGACATATTACATTTCTGTTTATTGACATTTAATTATTTGACCTAATTGCTGAAGTTTGAGTGTGGGCTCACTTGAGAGATACAAACCTTCTGGATGCCCAGGGTTAAGGGACCCCTGCAGTTTTTTGCATTTTGCCCCCAAAAGTCCTAAGAGTTTCTCACTGTAAAGTAAAGATGGTGGAAAAATCACATTGTTCCTCCAACAGAAGGAATGGAAAAATAGTCATTTTAAATATTTGCACTTTCCTTTACAAAGTCCTGTATTTAAGGGGCTGCATTTTACCTGACTCTAACCAAACTGGGTTTTATCAAAGCCTAACTGATCTGGTGGAAAATACATGCACAAATTCAGGTAACCTTGCCATTTCCCACTTTTCACATGAACGGTATAATAAAAAGCTGATGATCTTTTGTGAATTTCATGTCCCAGTGACACAGTCTAACTAAAAGACTGAGATCTTATCATAGAATTATAGAACTTTGCCTCTCTCTTATAGTCTTATTGTATATAAGAATGGGCTACAAGTATTAAGAATTACAAGGTTCAGACCCAATATAAAAACAAATTCCTAAGGAAAACCAAAGACAGCAGAGACAGACACAAGGACACGAGAAGAAATTTTAGCCACTTAAACTTGCAGCTACAGGAAACAATAAAGCAGCCTAATTCCTAACCAGATAAATATAGACCTAATGCTAAATGCCTGTTTACCTAAGTTGCCATTCACTGATGTGTCATGTGTGGCTTTCAACAATAACTCACAAGTCATGATAAAAGCTAAAACAATCTCGAGATCAGAGCAACATCATACTCAGACTCAGGTTTGTCAGATGCTGGAATATCAGTTGAAAATTTAAAAATAACTGTGAAGAATATGCTAAGAGCTATAAAGGAAAGAGTAGACATCATTGCAAAACCTGATAGGTAGGAGCTAACATGAGTTAAATACTGGAGTAGGACATATCTGGCCCACAGACCCCTTAAAACCAAAGAAAATAGTTAAAATTTGCCAGAATTAACTTTCTCCAAACTTTGGAAGACAATTAGGCTAGGTACTGACTCAACAAATGTGAAAATGGAAAGAAAATAAAAACTAAGGAAGGTAAAGGAACCACAGGACATGTTGGTTGTCCTCAGCCCCTTCCCCCCACTAGGTTCTGCAGGGTAGTTTGTATGACCACAGTAGTGGTCCATGCACAAGTGAGGGTTTCAGTGTTGGTGCACATTAATTGAAATTGGATGTCTTATTACATCAGCTGGCTTTGTGGAACTCTGAATCGAGGGTCATGCTCAGGTCCCCTAACATGGGATTTACTTGTAACTGAGAAGGGGAACAGAAAAGTATATACTAATTTCAACTAGGAACATTGTTGCAAAAATCATCATTTCTAGCAAATTGAATGTGTATTAAAAGGATTACACACCAAGCCCCTCTTAGATTTATCCCAGGAATGTAAGGCTGGTTCAAAATAAAATATTTTCAATATAATACACCACATTAATAAATGAAGGAAAATTACATTAACACATCAATGGATTTAGAAAATGAATTTGTCAAAGTACAATGTTAATTCGTGATAAAATCGCTAGGCAAAATAGGGATAGAAAGCAATTTTCTCAGTATGATAAATGGCATATATGAAAAGACCTCAGCTATTATTATTCTGAGTAGAGGAAGACTGAAAGCCTTCCCCCTCAGGTTAGGAACAAGGCAAGAATGTCTGCTTTCACCACTGCTGAAAGATTGACTTTCCTATATATGTTACAATACGCTATGAATGAATTTCAGTGAAATAAGCCAGACACAAAATCACAAATATGGTATAATCTCACTTTTATGAATAACTAGAATAAGCAAATTCACAGAGAAAGCTAGTAGATAACAGGTTACCAAGGGCTGAGATGTGAAGGAAATGGGAAGTTATTGTTTAATCAATACAGTATTTCTGGTAGAGGTGATAAAAAATTTGGTAATGGATTATAATGAGAGTATAATTAATACTTTGAATTATACCCTCAAAAGTGGTAAAATTTTGAGTTGTATGTTTTTTTTTATAATAAGTTGTCAAAAAAAAAAAAAGACAGAAGGGTAATGTAAACAGAAAGATAGAGACTCTAAGATAGAATCAGGAGGAAAGGCTAGATGTTATAAAAACTTGAAGAAATAAATAATGCCTTTATTGGGATCATAAGATAAATGGACACGTTGAAGAAAAATATTAGTTCGCATGAACATATGTCAATTGAAACTTCCCACACTGCACAACAAAGACAAAAAAGACTTAAATATGCAACAATATATCTAAGAATTGTAGGGCAATAGCAAAAGGTATAATATATCTATAATGGGTAAATCCAGAAGAAGAAAGAAATGGGGAGAAGAAATATTATTATTAATTCCTGAGAATTTTTGAAAATTATTGACAGGCACCAAATCACAGATCCAGGATGCTCAAAGAACACCAAACAGGATAAATATTTTTAAAATCTATATAAAGGAGTTTATTAAACTTGAAAAAATCTAAGGCAAAGAGAAAATCTTGAAAACAGTTAAAATTGAAAAAATAAAAACGTATGTATAGAGGGAAAAATAAAGGTATAGATGAGAACACACCATTATTTACTTGATGTTTCTGTAATCTGATAACTGATCTAATTTAAAACATTTAAAATTCAGAACATATTTCACAAGCTATGTATTGGGTATTTTAAATGAGGTAATCCATGTAAAATGCTTCACAAAATCCCTAGAATATAGAATCTCTCGATAAATCCTGGTTACCTCTTTAAAAAATAGTACAATTATTTAAGAAAAAAAAAGTGTTAGTATCAATTATAATAAATATTTCACACCATTGTGAAGAAGAAAAACTATAGACAGAATAAAACTATAAGTGTTGGTCAGGGACACAGGGGTAAGAGGGAGAGATGGATGAATGGAGCATTAGGAATTTTTAGAGCAGTGACGCTATTCTATAGAATACTGTTATGGTTAATACAAGGAATTTAGCATTTTTAAAAACCCATAGAATTGTACATGATGAGTGAATACCACTATAAAATATGCGCTTTATTTCATAATAATGCATAAATATTGTTTCACCAATTGTAGCAAATATACCACCCTGATTTAAGGTGTTAATAATAGGAGAGACTGTTAGCGGAGTTAGAGCAGATGTTTGGGAACACTGCACTTCCTGGGAAATATTCTCCAAACCACATTCTGCTCTAAAAAGTAGTCTATGAAAAAAATGTTTAAATAAAAAAAAATCATTTAGAGAAACACACAACACTGACCATAATGTAGATAACATTTTGTCTTCTAAAGAAATAAAGCTATTTACTTTTCCATTATGAACTAACATGATACATATATTCCCACTCTTTTTTAAAAAAGCTGTATTTTACTTTTATTTAAATTGTGTCTTGCAGCCAAGATATAGTTAGGTATTACATTTTTTATCCAATTTTTTACCATCTCTGCCTTTTACTTGGCTATATGGACCATTATTATTTAATATGGTTGTTGATAAAACCCATCATCTTGCTATTTTCTTTCCATTTGTTCCACAGGGTTTTGTTTCCCTTTTTCTTTTTTCTGTTTACTTTTTGATTAACTGATCATTTATTTTATTACCCCATGATATCTTTTTATTGTTGCTTTAAAAGCTATATTTTTTGTATCATTATTTTGTGTTTGCATTAGTGTTTATGGTGTAGATAGTACAGATCTGTTACTTGTCACCATTCATATGCAATGGTAATTATACCACTTCAAAGGCAATTTTTATTATGTTTTTATTATTATTTTCTAAAATCATGAATCTACTTTTAATAACCTCTTTCTACCCACAATAATATGAAGAATTACTATTGACATTTTCTTTAAAACATGTCAATAACATGATCACTTATGATAACCTGATTGCTTCCATTCTACCCTTAGTCTCCATATTCTCCTGGAAGTATAGGAAAAACCCCTCAGACTTTTCCATTTTTCAATCTTAGTTTTCTACATCCTATTATTTACACAATAGTCATAGCAGTACTGTAACTGATGATATGTCACATCACTCCTCAGCTAAAAATCCTCCAAAAGTTATATTTTTCAATCAGAATAAATAGCAAATTTTACAATGGCCTGTATAGTCTTACATGATGAGGACATGCATCAAACTATTATCACTTATATTTACCCACCATGTCCTCATCTCCAAATACCTTTGATTTTGTTTCCTCAGCATAGTAGTCATACTTTCACTTAAGAGCACTTGAACTGATTTATTTCTCTCAGTGAATATCCACATGGAGTACTCATTCAATTCTTCAAGTGTCTATTTAAATGCTATCTTCTCAGAGAGATGTCCTTTCTACCTTAATTAAATTTTTTTTGACTATTATTAATTTTTATTTAAAACCAAAATGAAATGATTACAGAAATCAAATAAGGCACCTATTTGAATTATAGAACAATTACATAAATACTCAAAATTAATACTTTAGGCCAATTCTTGAAGATTTCAGTTTATAATATACTAAGACATCAAACAACACAAAAAGTTTAACATGGAGACATTAATAGCTCCTTCCTTAAATAGACTTAAATGAGATCATTTTAGATAGCCTATGGCAGAGGTCCACCACCAGCCATGCCCAACTCACTCAAGCTAGAACTCTTTTAAAAGTTTGTTTATTTCCACCAGGCACATATTTCAGGGATTTTAAAAACTACCTCATCCAAATTCTTTTTTTTTTTTT
>JAKSZT010054329.1:4103200-4188426 GCA_026826555.1 Tolypeutes matacus | reverse complement strand
GGAAAGGAAAGGAAAGGAAAGGAAAGGAAAGGAAAGGAAGAGAAAGAAAAGGAGAGGGGGAGGAAGGCAGGGAGGAGAAAGGTGAATGAAAATATATACAAAATACATCTTTGTGGCAAATAGGGTTATTTTAATTGGATCAATAAATTAGACATTTCTAATTTTGGTAGTATCTTTTGATCTTTCTTCTTAGGTGTAAAAATGATTATAAATTTTTATTAAGAGAATGTTTTGATTTATGAGATCAATGCTAACATAGTAAGGAAGTGAACTTTAATGACATTTATTAATTACTTTCAAATGCTCCAGCATATTAATATCTCTCTAATCTCTCTCTATCTCTTGTCTCTACACATACACACACACTCCTGGTAAATTTTGGTAGTTGTTGAATTGATGGTGGTGATAAATGGATTACAATTGCATTGCTCTTTCTATTTTCTTTCATGCTTAAAAATGTTCATCATAAAAATTGACAAAATTGTGTAGAAAAATTTAGAATGGCCTACTTCATAAAGTAGCCCTGTGAAATCCACTATATACAAAACAATGTCCTTAAAAATGGCTGGAAAGCAACACAAATAAGGAAACTCTAACATCACTTTTTTTTTATTGAGGTAACTTCAAACGGCAAATAGAATCTTTATATTGCACCTTTCAATTAAACATGTAAAAGCTTGAACACTGGGGAATAAGGTAGAACTATAGAGGGAACTGTGATACCTTTTTAAAAAAATTTCTTAATAAAGGAAAAGATACAAGGGGCTTAACAATTAAATGTAAATTACATATTATAATGAAAAGAAACTCTCCCCTGCTCTACCTTTCTGCATCCCCATTCCCATTGCCCAGATTGAGTGTTCATGAAGCAAAGCTGGATGTTAAAAGTAGGTAACATTATTTGATCTGCTTTTACTTCTCCTCATGATTACATCATTGTTCTGTATGATTTCTCCATTTGTTAATTTTTTATTTCAGATGGTACATTTTGAATATCTACTATGACACAAGAATTTAGCTAACATACATCATTGTCAATCAACCCTAAATACAGTCATACAGATATTTTAATTTAAATCATCATTTCTAAAACAACACTGACAATTTTTACATAGCTGGGTCCACTTCCACATTGCAATTATCATTGATGCAGCCTGAGAAAGTTGGATTAACAAACAATACATAGTTTTTTTGACTTAACATCTATAGATGCAAGGATTTAAAGTGTGGCTATATTTATTCTATTACATGTTAAGGTGGATATATGCAACCATTAAAACAACATAATGACTGGCTCATTTACCTAAAATCTTCATGTAAATTTCCAATATTAAAAGTCACAGTGCTTTAAAAGAGCAGTGATCAAAACCTAAGATTCTTGTGGGTGCTGGAAAGACAACATGCATATATATTTATATATCATTTTGCAAATGATGGTATGTATTGTGAAAATTTTGATTTTTACCCACAATAAAATATATATATATATATATATATATATATATCCATTGTAAGGAAGTTGTATTGAGCAAGAGAAACAAAAGTGCATGCCGCATTTGCAAACATTAAACTTCTAGTTTTTGTTTTCTTCTAATCTGCATGTTTATGACAAAAGATATTTGCTGTACAGATGTGATCAACAACATACCTCAAACTTTATTAGAATCTATGCATTCATAGAGTTAAATAGTAAATTTCTATATTTATTTTATATTGCATCAAATGAAGAGACTACCGCTTGTAATACAATTGAATTGATGAATGAATTACAATTGAATTGACAATGTTGTGAGACATAGATATTATTATTTTAAAATTATCATTTCACCAATAGATGTCAATGGAAATACAGAGTAGGAAACTCCAAAACTCTATCCTTCCACTAGAGAAGTGATTAAATGATCAAAAATTGACAGAAAGAATCAAGATTTGGGGAAGTGAAGAATGTAATAAAAAGCATCCAGTTTCCATGTAAATGTTTAATAAAGAAAGAAACTTCGGTTTTGGTTAGAGAAGGTTGTAACATTTCAACTTACTGCCCTATCATGCCCCATTCACTGACTCCAAGCCAGATAAAGGGAAGGTGGCCCACACTCCTGGGGCTTCTTGGTGGTTCCAGAGGAAATATGGATCTTATTCTCTAATAACTGTGGTGGTGTATTTTGACCTGTCTGATAGTTCCCTGAAGGATCATCCCAAAAGCTTGTCCATTTGGCTAGCACTTGTCAAAAACACTTAAAGGTTATTAGCTGAAGTGACCTGGGGGAAGGGATAACAGACAGAGCAAGCCAGCAGAGGCAAGACTGGAAAGGAAGAGGCTTGGGAAGGAGATATATGGGATATAAGTCATTTGAAAATGTTTGCATATATTAGGGAATCTAGAAACTAAATGTATGTACAGGACTGGGTGCATACTCAGATAATATCTGAAAAGATCCTAAGCTTTCCCTTCTCACTGACCTTTAGAGTCTATGCAAGTCAGAAGTGAAGGCTACAGTAGAAATGTAAATAACCTGGATAAATATTGAAGAAGTGCCTGAACACACAGTTGATCTGCATATATAAGCAAATTTCTTTTCTAGTTGTTTAAGGAAAGCTCTGTTAAATAATTAGCTGATCACTTTAGCTAATGGGAAAGAAATTAAGTAAACATACATGAAAAATAAGATAGACTATACAAATAGTATTAAAAAAATCACTAAGAACAAAACAACAGACAACCATGGTGAGGAAGAAGAATTTAATTTCAAGAGTTACCACATATAGTATTCAAATAATCAAATACAATATCAACAAAATGTGAGGCATGAAAAGAAACAAGAAAATATGACACATTCACACAAAAAATAGAGACCTTATCCATGAGCAAGCAAAATATTGGAATTACTAGATAAAGATTTAAATTGACTGTCACATATATTTTCAAAGAACCAAAGGAAACTATGGAAAATGAACTAAAGGAAACCATGAGAACAATCTCTCCCAAAATAGAGAATATCTTTAAAGAAATATAAATTATGAGAAGAAACCAAATAGTAAATTTAGATATTAAAAAGTACTCTGACTGAAATGAAAAATTCACTAGTGAGGTTCAACACCAGACTGGTTAGGGAAAAGAAGGAATGAAGAATCACTGAACTTGATAGTAGGTCACAGGAAATTATGCACTCTAAGGAGCAGAAAGAAAAAGAATAGAGAAAAATAAACACTGCCTAAAGGACCTGTGGGGACACCATCAAACATGCCAACATAAACATAATGAGAGTCTAAGAAGAAGCAGAAGGGGAGAGCAGAAGAAAGAATATTTGATGAGATGATGGCTGAACACAAATATGCTGAAAGACATGAAGCTCTATCTAAGAAGCACAATGTATTCCAAAGAGGATAAACTAAAAGAGATCCACAAAGATACACATTATAACTAGGGTAATTATAAATACATAGGTAGATACACAGTAAGTATTATTGCATTTTTTGTTTTTTAGCTCTTGTTTTCTTTATATATATATATTATTTATAAGGCAAGCACATAAAATGGTTATTTCAAATCTATGTAAATGGGTATATGTTGTATAAAGATATAATTTGTCAAATAACAAGGAGAAGCAGAGTTGTATAATTGTGGATTTTTAGCGTGTTGCTTAAGCTAAGTTGGTATTGAATCAAACTTGATAGTTATAAATTTAAAATATTAATTGCACTCTCCAGAATAAAGACAAAGAAATTTATTAAAATATAGATAAAAAGAAAATTAGAGGGAAATTAAAATGATGCACTAGAAAAATAATTTAAACACAGAGAAGGAAGTAATGGAGGAACTGAGGAAAAGAGTTATTAAATATAGAGGAAAGTGGCAAAGTGGCAGAATAAGTTGCCATAGATCAGTGATTATGCTACATGCAATTGATTAAACTGTCCAATTAAAGGGTATAGGTATTCAGAATAGATTTTAAAATTTGATACATCTATATGCTGTCTTCATGAGATATATTTTAATTCCAAAGTCAGAAATAGATAGGCAGACAAAGGATGGATAAAGATAGTAACCAAATAAATTTTTTTTTCCAAACAAGGCTGTGGTATCTATACAGATAACAGTCAAAATATTTTAAGTAAAAAATTGGTAAAAGAGATAAAGATATAATATATTGATAATATTGATAAAAGAGTTAATCTGTCAGTAAGATATAAGAATTATAAATATATATACACCTAATTACAGAAGTCAAACTACATGAAGTTAAAATGCACAGATTTAAAGGGAGAAATAGTTCTACAATAATATTTTTAGATATCAAAACACTTTTGGGGGTTTACAATTCAGTACATAACAGGGCAAAGCTTCTCACTCTACTGTCATTATAACCAGTTCTTATGAGGAAATTAGAGAAGTTAAAAAATTCCCTTGAGCCAGCCCCCAATTCCCCAATACAGCTTTCAAAGCTAAAATAAATAGCAGTAAATGTATTTCTACCATGAGAGATCAAGAAATATATGCATTTCAATACATGCATTTAATTATAAAAGTATTTTTTCAGGGGAAGATAAGAGAAAGAATATCTGGAACAACTAAATAAATAAATAGTGAAAAACACTATAATTTTAAGTCAAATATATATTCATTTACCTTAAATTTGCAAGGACAGTTCTTTGCTAAAAACTGTAGTTGTATGGATTTTAATCTTAGTTCTGATCTGTTTTATCTGTGTATCAGTCATTTAAATGATAATTTGGTGAAATTTCAAAGACTTCTTCAAGCCTTGGAGATAAGATCTAGAGGCAGTCCTTTTAGTCATCAAATGAGTGGCTGAGTTACACTGTACTGAAGCAGACACTTTAATATTTTTATTTTGCCTCACCTCAAACTAAAAGTGTAGACTTGCAAAATGACATTGATAATTTGAATTATACTGATAAATTGAGAAACAATATGAAATAAACAGGGCATATTCAAAACAGAGTAAATGCAAAGAAATAGTGATAATATTCTTTTAATTTAAAGTTTAATAGAAAGCACTATGGAAATCTTGAGATTAATTCTGAAGCAAATCTGATTAACTACAAATGATAATATCATACTTGATATCTTGGTTGTGGTTCCAAATGAAAGAAAATAATTATGAAAATCTTAGTAATTTGGACATGGAATTCCCCCCCCCCCCAGAGATTGTATGTCTGTACTATCCAAAGAATATCAATTAACTAAGAAAGAATTGAATGTCGAAGTCTAGCTTTGTTCAAAGTCCATAATAATGGCTATTGAAACACCACACAAGCCCATAAACTCCAGTTATAAAAGCAGATTTTTAATGCATGTGACAATCACCTAGATTGGGTATTGGAGATTATTAGTTATATGGAAGATGAGGGCTATGATAGGTCACTGGAAATAGGAGGGGCACATCCTGTTTTACTTTCCTAGGCTGCTCAAAGAAATACCATGAAATTCAGGCAGGATGAACAATGAGAGTTTATTAACTCACGGATTGAGGCTGGGAAAAAGTCCAAATCAAGGCATTATCAAGGAGATGCTTTCTTTCCAAATACCATTGGTCTAGAGCTGGTTGTCAGCCATCCTGGGTTCCCATCTCACATGGTAAGGCACACGGTAGCATCTTGTGGTCTCTCCTTTCACCTACAGATTCAGTTTCTTGTCTCCTGTGGGTTTCTCTCTTTCTTTCTGAATTTCACTCCATTTATAAAGGACTCCAGTTATAGAATTAAGACCCATCCTGATTGAGGTAGGTTAAAACTTCTTAACTGAAATAACCTCATCAAAAGTTTCTACTTAAAATGGGCTCACAGCTAAAAGAATGAATTAAAGAACATATTTTACTGGGGTACATTCAGCTTCAAACCACCATAGTCCCATAAACAGGAGCGGTTTGGTTGCTTACTTACCATTAAGGAGAAATATGACTGTGCTACCCATATGCCCCTAACACAGCCCAATAAGAAGAATTTATGGGTTTCTTTACTCATTTGAGATTCTCCCTTAGGAGGAGGCATACAATTTATTAATTTTGTGTAAAGCGTTTCAAATCTCCAAAGTAAACCAATGGGATAGCTATTTATTACAAATGACACCTTTATATTCCCAAAAGAGGAAAGTTATTTTTGATAACTTTCTACAGTTTTTCATAGTTGTCTCCTCTGCTGCCAATTAGAGATTTGGAATAAAAATATTGCACCTGTATGACAGGCATTTTAATCTGTTTTGTGACTCTTAATAGTCTCCTTTAATTTCAGTGGTTTATTCATGGCTTTATAGCTGAGGACACAATAGAGAAGGGTTGAAACACCATGGATTATATTGTTGTAAAAATTCAGAAGGAAAAAATAATGAATCTATGTGTAGCCATTTGTCCCTTATATTATATTGAAATATAACATGCATATAAACAAATGCAGATATTGTAAATAATTTTTACAAATTTGACACATCTCTATAACCAGAATCCAGATTAAACAACAAGAACAAAAACAACAGTAACAACAACAAAAATCGTTACCAGGACCCCAGAGGAATTCCACATTTTTCCTTTGACTATGATGCCCAGTTCCCCCAAAATGTATTCCCAGGATTCTGACTTCTATCACCTTGTGTTGGTTTCTGATTTTCTCCTCTTTTAGTCATTCTATTCTTTGGGAAATAGTTTGATTTTTAAATTGCTATAATTTTGTAAAAGTGATGCTATCTTATAGCATAGTTCCTGCAACTTTGATCTTTTTTTACTATATCATGTGAGGTAGAGATCCAATTTCATTTTTTTTTTCCATGTGGATATCCAGTTTTCACAGCATCATTCACTAAAGAGACTATTCTTTCTCCATTGAGTGGGTTTGGCCCCATTGTTGAAAAAACTTGGCAATAGATGTGTGGGTCAATTTATGTACTCTCAATTCAATTCCATTGAACTTTATGTCTATCCTTATGCCTGAACCACACTGCTTTGATTACTGTAACTTTGTGGTAAATTTTCAATCAGGAAATATGAGTCCACCAACTTTGATCTTCTGTTTCAAGATTGTTTTGGATATTCATGGCAACTGGCATTTCCATATTCATTTGAGAATTGGTTTTTCCATTTATACCAAAAGAATGGTGGAATTTTGGTAGGGATCGCACTGAATAATTGGATCACTTTGGATAGTATTGACATCCATCTTAGTTTGTCAGTCTACTATGACAAATACCACATAATGCTTTGGCTTAAATAATGGGAGTTTATTGCCCCAGAATTTCAGAGGCTAGAAGGTTTTCTTCCTCCCAGGGTCAGAAGCATTCTGGTGCTTGCTCACCAGCAATCCTTGAGGTTCCTTGGCTTTCCCATTATATGACATTGTCCTCTTCTTTCTCTTTTGAGTTTCCACTGACTTCCTGTTTCTGGATCTTCCCTGTAGTTTTCCTTTTAAAAAACTTCCCATAATCTGGCTTAAGATACCCCACCCCCCCGGGCCCATTCAGTTTAGACAAACCTTAACTAAAAGTGAAATCTTCAAGAGGTCCTATTTACAATGGTTCACACACATAGAAATATAGATTAAGATTAAGAACATATCCAAATCTAAATTGGAGTACATAATTCAACCTATCACAACATCTTACCAATATTAAATCTTCCAATACATGAACATGGGATGTCTTTCCATTTATTTAGATCTTTAATTTCTTTCAGTGATATTTCATAGTTGTTAGTACATACGTCCTCCATGTCTTGGTTAAATTTATCCCCATGTAGTTTATTCTTTTAGATACTAATGTAAATGTACTTGTGTTCCAGATTTTTTCCAATTGTTCACTGCTTACATATAGAAACACACCTGATTTTTTAAATTTATTTTTATAACAAAGTTACAATTTACTCAGGTAACCCAATATAATAATTATGATAACAATAAGTCTGCTTTAGTCTGTGGTTATACTCCCCCTTATTTTTGTTCATTCTTCAGTCTTGAAGGATTTGGGACAATGTCCACTCTGCTTCAGGCTAAGAAGAGACACCCATCAACAGATGAAAAGATAAACAAAATGTGGTATATACATATGATGGCAGCACTACTGATTTTTGATTGTTGATCTTGTAACCATAACTTCACTGATTTCACTTAATAACTCTAGAAGCTTTTCTCTGGATTTTTTTTTTCTTTATATAGAGTAGTATGTCATGTGCAAATAGAGTTAATTTTACCTTTTTCTTTCTAGTTCGGATGTCTTTCAGTTCTCTTTCCTGCTTAATTGCTCTAGTTAAAACTTCCAGTGAAATATTAAATAGCAGTATTGAAAGTAGTCATCATCACCTTGTTCCTGACTTCAGGGAGAATGATTTCAATTCTTCATCGAATATGATTAGTTGTGGGTGTTCATATATACTCCTAGATTTTGTGTGATTTGTTTTCATAAAAGGGTGATGGGTGATGGGTTTTGTCAACTATCTCTCCTGTGTCAATTGAGATACTCATGTGTTATTGCTGTTCTCTTAATATGTTATATTACATTGATTGATTTTCTTATATTGAATCACTGGGGAATTTCTGGAATAATTCTCACTTCATTATGTACAATCTGCTGGATTTGGTTTACTAGAATTTGTTGAAGATTTTAGCATTTGTATTTAGACTAGATATTGTGATGTCCTTACCTGGCTTTAGCATCAGTGTAATTCTAGACTCATAAAATGAGTTAGGAAGTATTCTCTCCTTCACTTTTTTTTACTGCTGAAGAGTTTGACAGCATTGGTGTTAATTCCCCTTTAAAGGTTTGGTAGAATTAACCATTGAAGCCACATAGTCCTTGTTACTCCTTTATTGGGGGTTTTTGATTACTGATTCTATCTCTTTTCTTGGTCTGCTGAAAGCTTCTGTTTCTTCTTGAGTCAGTATAGGTAGTTTGTGCATATCTAGGAATTTTTCCATTCAGATTTTTCATGTTGATTGTCTAATTTGTTGAATAGGGCAAATATATAAGTAATCATTTTAAAAATTATTTCTGTAAGGTCAGTAGTAATCTCCCCATTTTAATGTCATGTTATTGTATTTCTCAGCTCCAGAATTTCTGTTTGGTTACTTATTCTTATAATTTCTACCTCTTTATTGAAATTCTAATTTTAATCATATATTATTTTCTTGATTACTGTTTATTCTTTGTCCATGTTTTCTTTAGCTTCTTGAGCATATTTAAGACATTTATTTTGAAGTGTCCAGTAAATAAATGTCAGAGATTTATGAGGGATGTTTTCTGTCACTAATTATTCCTTTGACATGGCAATCATTTCTTGTTTCTTTCAAAGTTTTGTAAGTTTCTTTTGAAATCTGGACATTTGAATATTTTAATGTCTAGCTCTAGAATTCAGATTCTCTCCCTTCCACAAGTTTGCTTTATGATTTTAATTGTTGGAGGGAGGTATTAGTGTATTTGTTTAGTGTTGCTTCCAAACTAATTTTGCAAAGACTATAATCCTTAATGTATGTAATCACTTAAGTCTCTGTTTCATTAGCTTTCATTCTACTACTGTTATGACAGAGATTCCTTAAATATCAGGAACTAAAAAAGAACAAAAAACACCTCCTTCAGAGTTTACCTTTACAGCCCAGAGAGATTTCCCCTTGAGACCAATTTCAGTGGAGAAATTTTGAACATTTCACTATTACATTAGATGCTTCATGTAAGAATTTATATATATCACCTATTAGATTGACAAGTTTTTTCTATTCTGTTCTACTAGAAAGTTTATTATAAATTGATGTTGAATTTTATCATATACCCATTTTCATTATTCTCTTAAATTATAATCATTTTAATTACATAGATTGATTATCATATATGAAATCAGCCTTGAATTCTTGCATACATGTTCTTGCATATATGCAGTACTCCTTTAGCTGTGAACACATTTTTAAAAACTTGCATAACATTTACAATCTTCCCAAATCTTATGACTAAAGCTCAATATGTCTTTGAGTAGTATACACCAGTGTAAGTAGTTTTGGGGCTGTATGGTTTCTTGCACTTAATACTATGCCTGTGAAATCCATCCTTCTCTTTCTCCTTCCTTCTCCTTCTCATTCTTCAATTGTGGTATAAAATCCATTGTCTGCCAGGGCTACTGTAAGAAAGTACCATAGACAGTTTGCTTAAATAAAAGAATTTTTTTATCTCAAGCTCTGAAGGCTAGAACTCTAAATCAAAGTATTGGCAGGACCATTCTTCCTCTGAAATGTTTAGAGTTCTGGCAATGGCTGGCAATCCATGAGGTTCCTTCAACTATGTTATAATTCCATCTCTGCCTTCATCATATAGCCTGATCGGTTCCTCTTTTACTTTTTCCAAATTTGCACTATTTATACAAATACCAGTCAAAATCTGATGGAAATCTCACTTGGGTTATGATTTATTCTGATGTAAAATTCCTTCCCACCTGAAGAACAGTGAAACCTAGAAACAAATAATCGCTTACAAAATACAATTTTGTGATGGGTCATAGAAGAGGCATTCCTATCCAAATAAAGAGAAATTGGAAGAAAAAAAGGGATCACAGATCTCAAGTAAAAATTCCATTAGATTTCAGGGCTTGGGAGTAGTCTGGGTCTTGATGTTTTGTCCTCTTGGCCTAATGGAGTGACAGCCAGACCACCACTGAATACAACGATGACTGCTCCAATCTCTCCAAACACTTGGTTGGTGGCCATGTCTTTTCTGAACCCTGGGGAAGATATCCCACCTTCTCAGAACATGAGGGTAGGACTGCTCTCTTGACCCTAGGAAATACTTGTAGTCCAGATATCTGTGTCCTTGATTCTGTCCTTAGAGTAACTCTTCCTTTATTTCATCCCATCTCTGCACATTTCAATCCAGGCTGGCAATGTTTCTCTTGATGCAAAATTCCCAAGGGCCTTGTAGGTTTCTGTACAATCCATGGAATTTCAAAACATTAGACAAGAGGATACTGTACAGATTTAATAAAAAGTAACACAAGCATATTGCTGACTTTTTCTGTATCTTGTACTCATTAGTGATTTCTAAAGACTTTTCACATATAGTAAACTTTTGTAAGTGACCTAATTTACTGTATATATATTCTAACTTTAACTTGAATAGTAAGTTTTCACAGATATTTCCTGATTCTGTGTAGGGCAGATTTGATCTGTTTGTTCCTTAAGCTATAGATCGTGGGATTCAACATAGGTATTACCATGGTGTAAAATACAGATGCCATTTTATCAGTATCAAAAGTGTAACTGGACTTGGGTTGCACATACATAAAAAATAAAGTCCCATATAACACAAGTGAGATCCACATGTGGAGAAGGCCTTTTACCTGCCTTCTGTAGAGTTCACATGGAGTATGGCCTTAAGGATGAGCATGTAAGACAAGAGGACTATTCGAAGAAATGAAACCAGATAAAATGCTGAAAAGATCCATATTATCAACTCAATATCATATGTGCTTAAGCATAGCAAACCTAACAATGGAAGACTGTCACAGTAGAAATAACTAATATCATTATATCCATATAAGGATGAAATAAAATCTTTATGGTGGTTAGCAGAGACAGAAATGCACTATAGAGATAGGGGATTGCCACCAGCACCCAGCATACTTTGTGAGACATCACAATTGTATAGAGCAGAGGATTACAGATGGCCACAGAGTGGTCATAGGCCATTGCTGAAAGAACAAAAAGTTCACTAATGATGAACATGATGGAGAAATCTAGCTGTGCAGCACAGCACTTATAGTAGATTTTATTTTGATTCACTATAAAATTGCCCAACATTTTGGGCCCCACAGTTGTTGAGTAACCAAGATCAATGAAAGCCAGGTGTCTGAGGAAAAAGTACATCGGTGTTTGTAGCCTGGAATCTGTTTTGGTGAGGACCATCATGCCCAAGTTGCCCACCACTGAGATCACGTAGATGATGAGGAACAGCCCAAATAATGGAGACTGCATCTCAGGAATGTCTGTGATCCCAGTCAGAATGAATTCCTTCAGCACTGTTTAATTTTATGTGTCCATCCAGGTCGTTAAGGGAACTTACTGTGGGGAGAAATATTAGAAGTGTATTTGGATTTCAGTAGGGATCACCTGGTAAAATTTCAGTAAACAAAGTCATTATGTAAAAAATAAATTCATTTTTAAAACTTTTGGTTTAAGTAACTCAAAGTAAGAGCCACTTCTATCATTGACAATACAACCACATTTAGAAGCTTTCACAACATAAGATATATATAGTAGATATTCTATTTGCATGTCAGATTCTGGTCACCATCCCAGGATATAAACAATTACTTCATGGTTCTGTCAGCCATAGCACATTTCATAAGTCTGGCCTGCTGTGGAAATACTGATATTATTTCGATTTTTTCTTTTATTTTAAGAAATTCATATAGGTAGTTAAAACATACAACACTTTTAGAAGAAATTATAATAAAAATAATAGCCTTTTGCTCTTTTCCCCTACATTTCAGTCCAAATATCCAAAAGGAAACATTATCAACTCATTTAGCAGACTATTATTTACTTCCTCTCATACTTAACTCCACATTTAATTGGTACTCTCATTCTAGTATGCATTTGATATGTTTAAATTGTATTATCATTCTATTATTCTTTATAGTTTTAAATAATGTGTATTGATTTTATACAATAGTAGGTAAAACTTTAGGCCATTTATAGGTGACTCCAAAATACCTACTGTAATGCACTTATAAATATGTATAAAAATGCCGCTTTGTTTCCGGGCCTGAGGGTGATCAGCCCTGCTGCAGCCCGGGGAGCGACAGGAGCTAGTTGTAGACCGTCTGGCGTGCACTCCGGGAACGGCGGGGGGGTGAAGAAGTTGTCAGGAGAGCGCAGGCCCGGCTCCCTGGTCTTCACGGGGGTTAAGGAGAAGTTGTCACAGGGTCGCCGTTTGGTGCCCTGTGGTCTCCCTGACAGTTCTAAATGAAGAGACACCACTCACTTGCTTGCTGGAAGGTAAGACCTTTATTCAGCGAGTGCTGTGCAGTTTTATAGGCAGTGTTGGGGGCGGGGTGAGCGTGTTGTCTTCTGATAGGGCTAAGCTGTTGCTGGGCGTGGGGGGAAGATTTGGGAGGGAGGGGGGAGGCTAGAGGAGAAGGCCAACATGTCCAAATAAGGCTATGGCTGTGAGGGAGTGCTGTGATAGGCTGCGGTGAATAGGGAAGTTGGGTTCGGGGAAGAGAGAAGTTGGCTACAGGAAGCGGGTGGGGCGTAGCGCCCCACAGACACCTGTGGCAAGGTTTGGTAAACATTACCTCATAAAAATCTTCAATATTTATATTTAACCTTCTTGATTTTGCTGTGTAGAATACCAAATAAGCCCTGCAACTATATTTTATTCATTTTGAGAAAGAAACATTTGCAGACATTCCCTCATTAGCTTTGACTAAACAATAATATAGGAAAAGTAGGGTTTAACATTTCTTATAATTTTACAACATAATTTAAGAAAAATACAAAATTATTAAAATGTATTTCTTACTGTACCATCTAAAATTGTCCAATAAACCACTATGAATATGCTTATCCAATTAAGTAAAATGAACCTCTAAAGCAGGTGGTTTACCTCAAATGCTTCAAGAGCTGGCACATGGTATAGTATCACGATATAAAATGTTATGGTGAAAGTTAAAACAAAAGTAATAGGCAATACGGGAGGGTGGGGTATTTCATGCTTCATACAAGGTACTCAAATTTCACTTGTTAAAATGTACATGGGCAAGACATTGAATGGAATAGAAGATTTTTGCTATATTTTAAATTTTAATGATATATCTTTTTATCATGTTCAACCAAGTGTACATCTAACATTTTGAATTGACAAATTTTAATTTTAGGCTTATATTTTCTCTACCTTTATTTCCCCTACTTTTCCACTTCAGTTTACTTTGAAGGCAAGTGCTTCCTGAACTTTCAAGGAAGAGATTATCAATATTTTGTACAAACTCCTCTGGATTACACAAAATGAAGGCTACTCTGCAACTCATGCCAGGAAATTTGCATAACCCTGTTTTATGAAAAGGTATAAACATTATTTGTGGTCCGGTCCACCATTTTATACATACAGATGCAAAAATCCTTAACAACATCAATAAATCATTAATATCAACTTGAAAAAGTAACCACTAATCTATTTTCTGTCTATAAATTTGCCTATTCTAGATATTTCATATGCAGTCTTAACTGAGATTAATAAATTGGTCACATTAAATCATACTGCTCACATTTAAAGGATGGGGAGGAAGAAAGGTAGAAAGGAAGGAAGAATCTTGAATGACAATTCTCATGATTGAGGAATGAACAATGGACTAAAGTGGACTTGTTATTATTCTATTATAGACTTATTATATTCTAGTAATGGAAGAATTTTTATCATTGATATAAATTCAGTGTCCACCAGAGATTCTGAGAGGAGGAAGAAGGAAGAATAGGTGTAACTTGGGGCCATTTTTGGGACATTGTATTTGTTCTGCATGACATTACAATGATGGATACAGGCCATTGTACATTTTGTCATAACTAATAAAATTGTGTTGGGAAGAGTATAAATTATAATGTAAACTATAGTCCACGGTTAATAGCAATGCTTCAATATGTGTTCATAAATTGTAACAAATGTGCCACACTAATGAAAGATGTTGTCAATGTAAGAAAGCATGGGAGGGGGAAAGGTTGGGGCATATGGAAATACCCCATATTTTTAATGTAACATTTATGTAATCTAAATTTTCTTTAAAAATAAAAAAAAATTAAAAATACATCAGGACTTGGAGTCTTTCGGTGCATGTATCAGAGATATATATATAATTATAAAACAAAAAGGATATACACTCATACTCTTGTCATCTATCAAAGCTAACAAACCCATAAGCTCTTATGAATGTATCACTCATTGTGTAAAATAAATGCATTATCTTAATAAGGAAACACTAAATCCACAATAAAGGGACATAAGTGAATGACATAAATTTGTGGTTGAATGTGAAATCACGATTTTGCACCTAGTGATGTTCTTTGAAGATATTATTGATCTGATCTACCTCACTATAATTTTATCCCATTTTGCCAGATTATCAAATACATGGACAATAGCCTATGGATTGAGCTATACAATTTGCACTGTAGCTGTGTCATTATACAGGGGCCTGTGGAGAACTTTGGGAAAGTTTTATCATCTTCTCATTTCCAAAAATAGTCTTCTCTCTGTACTTGTGATATATAAACTTTGTAACATAGAATACACATAAGGGTGAATACTTCCCTTAATGCCTTTAGGTGTATTATGAGAGGCGAAAGGTAATATACAAGCCTGGAGCTGTGGAATATTTAAGGCATGGCAAGGTCACCAATACTTAAAGAAGAATATACACACCTGACATAAGTCATCTATGGACAGACCCTCATTATCCCTTTGTACTGATTTTAAACTCAGTTTTGCCCTCATTAGAAATAAATTCAGAGATATTTCCAAACCTTGAATCTCACTATCTATATGGAAACACATCCAAATTTATTACAAAAATAGTTGGGTCCTACCACTATATCATTGTGCTTTGATGAGTATATTAGCCTAAGCCAAGTACTTACTATTTTATTTCAACTTTGCCATCAATTTACTATTGCAAATATCACTGCTGTACAAAGATCTTTCTCCCCACTCCCTATCATATTGGGCCACTTCTGATGTTGCCTGCAGCCGTGCCCAAGCTTCAGCTTCCCCAACTCTCCTTGGGAATTCCAAGATTTCTGAAGGACATTTCAAAACCTTTCAAGTGATTGAGCTACATGCTTACAGCAGTAACTTGCTCTCTATTGCACAATTTATTATCTTTTCTCCCTTCCCTACCAAATATTCCTCATTTCCTATTTATGCTTCCAGAAATCATCTACCAGTTAAACATCATATTCCAAGTCCTTGTCAAAGAATCTACTCAAGAGGGAATTTAAACTCTGACAATCCCTGCCGCTTGTATGGTATTGGTAAAATAAGAGCACAGATATCCATGCTACAAACAAAACTCTGTACATGCAATTAATAGAAGACAATGATAATGCTAATAACACATTACTGAAAAACTGGAAACTCTCATCAAAAACATTTATATTTGAGACATAAACTCTTATTCAACATCAAAAACCCCGACCCGACCATCACTATATTTCCTAAGACCACATTCTAGATGAAGCTTTCAAAAAGTGCCTACTTCTTCCCTCATCAGAATTTTCATTGTTTTGTTTGCCAGTATCAATAGAGAAATAACAAAATAGAAAAGGTTTCTTGCTTCCTTCAAAGAGCAAAATAATGGTCTTAAAATTGCCAAGTTATTCCAGAAAACATTGTTATTAAATGAGAATATTAATACGTATGATATAATGTAAAAAGTCTAGCACTGGTACTATTGTCATTTACATATTTACATGGAAACCATGAGTCAAGAATGGTCACTGGAACTAATCTGAAAATCATGAAGATTGCGGTCCTTTACTCACCTCAAAAAAGGAATGTGTTATTGCTCCCCCATGTGGTTGCTAGCCTCACTGAAATCAGAGGAATTTATGTGTCTCTCTCCCTGAGACACAACCTTGGTAACTTGAATGTAATGCTTTATTATTCCCAAAGGATCAGACCAGGAAACAATGCCACTGGGACTTTGTTAATTATCCAGGGTAACTTTGATTTCCCTATTGAGAAACATTCTTTTATATGAAATTTCTCTGTTTTCTTGTGTTATTTTATACAACCCCCTCTCAAACACCTTGATTTATTTGGATTATTTGTTTGAAACACAATTTAAACAAATAAGTTAAAATTATTTCAATATTCATCATTTTCCACAATGGCTTCTTCTAAGATTTATGTTTGAGGATGAAGGTAGATTTCTTTAGCATGTCCTTAGTGTTTTTAGAAGGTTCAAAAATAATACAAATTATGAATATATGTTATCCTTATTTCATTTATTTCTTTTAATCCCACAACTGAATTAAGTTCGTCCTACCTTATTTTTGTATAACATAATCATCATCAGTCTTCATTCCCAATTCTACTTCTATTCTCCTTCTTATGTAGGCACCTCTTCAAAGAAGATTGTTATAGGTCCTTAAAAAGCATACATCTTCATAAAGTAAAAATAATGTATGTTTTAATGAGCATGCATATGTTGCAACATACTTCATTTTGACATCTAAGGTCTTTATTCAGCTAGGTTTTTGAGATCTCTTAATTTTACTACATATACACCAATTACTTGCTGCCTTCTCATCTCTACTAATATTATGGTAATATTATTATACTGCTATAGGCTGTAGCTACTGTCACTTAATAAATGTATTTTTTAGTAGAAAACATTCAGTTAGTTTTTAATTACTGAATTCTACATATAACAACACAATTAACAACTTTGTGTGTCTCTCTCTGCTAACCCATGATTGAACATCTCTGTGAAATATATCCAAGAGTGTATCTCTGCTTCAGGACAAATACACAAATTTAATTTCTAAGGGATCATTTTAAGATTACTTTTTCAATTTACTTTCCACCATTAATGTACAAGGATTGAAGACTTCTGACAACCTACCTTTGAATACGTGCTGCTTATACATATGGTAAGGACTTAGAAAACTAATTTAATCATTTTTAATTTGATAAAATTAAATTGTAGGGAAGCAGATGTCACTCAAGCAGTTGGGCACCCACCTACCAGGTGAGAGTTCCCGGGTTCAGTTTCTGGTGTGTCCTAAAGAAGACAAACAAGATAGCAAGCAGATGCAATGGGCTGTCTTAATGAGATGATGCAATGAGGAGACAAAAAGAGGAAACACAATGAGAGGCAAAACTAGCAGGGAGCAGAGGTAGCTCAAGCAATTGGGCACCTCCCTCCCGCATGGGAGGTCTCAGGTTCTGTTACCAGTGCCTCCTAAAAAGAAGATGAGCAGACACAAAGAGCACACAACAAACAGACACAGAGAGCAGACAGCAAGCACAAACAATGAGGGTGAGGGAATAAAGAATAAAATAAATATTAAAAAAAAATCTAAATTGTATTTATTTGCTTTGATAAATTATTACAGTTTTTATTTTAAAATTCTGTTCTAAATTTGAAATGAAATTAAGCACAATCCATAGCAACAAATATATTCAGGGAATTTTTTTTACAGAGAGATAAACACAAAATTTTCATATATCTTTAATATTTTTGTATTTTAGCAAAGATAAGAGGGACAATTTAGTATCATGCTAGTAAAGTACTTGCTGAAATCACATAGAACTGATGCACTCTCTATAGCAGAGGCAAGCTATCTGATTACCAAATCTTTTGGCATTGCCACCTGGAAACATGGCTAGACTCTTTTTCATCCTCTCTTGCATTACCTAAGGCAATGGTGCTAAGTTCTAACCTAATTTCTATGTGCTATCTCAGCATCACACTCACTGTGAGCCATTCATTTCATCATTGCGTTTTGGTCCTGAATGGTTTTCTGGTTTAGAATTTGTATTTGCCAATTGAGGAACAATAACATATAGATCAAATGTTGAGACAGCCTGAAGGAAAAAGCAAGAATAAGAAAAGTGGTTACAGTGGAAGAGAAGATACCCTTCCAAAGAACTGTTTGTTGACAACCATGTTGATTATTTTGCACCTCTTAAAATATATTTATATATTTATATAAATAACATTTTTGTAAGCAAATGCACATATATGCATATATATTTATATATCATTTTGCAAATGTTGGTATGTATTGTGAAAATTTTGATTTTTACCCACAAAAATATATATATAATAAAAATTAAAAAAAAAAGAAGCAATATTTTAAGAATGCATATGTGAACATGAATGTTTCCAACATATTTCATAGAAGGTTATAAATAACGTGATAAAATCTCATGACTCCATGTCTAAATCAATATTTTCCATGATTGATTAAATATTAACTATTAATATTCAGTCATGTATTATATTAGGTCTTTGAATTATATTTTGGAAAGTTTTACTTTCTTAAATTATTTTCTTAAAAAAGGTGGCCTTTTGATACTTACATTTTCATTAACACAAATTCTTCACAAATACCGTATCAACAAAGCTATTCCAGCCCAGGAAATCCTTTTTTCTTGTAAAATGCCTTGATATGCAGTAAAGAGAATAAAACCTATCTGATACAGTAACTTGGAATAGAATTTGACAACTGGGATCATAATTTCTGGAAGGACCTCAAGTTACATAGAGTAATAACTCTATTTGAGAGAAGGAAATAAAATTTTGTGCTTCTTGATGGAGATGTTAGAGAGAAAATGAAGACTGGAAAATGAGAAAAGTAGAAAGAGTTATGGACCATTTACATGGCATAAAGTTATGGGAATGTAGAAATGAAGGACAAGTGGGGAATTCTTTTGTGGGAAAGTCTTTAAATTACTCTTAGAATAAGGAGGCCCAATATTAAGATATAAACTTCCACTTTGCTCAGAGGCTTATGGCAGTGCAGAAATCTGGAATTAGGATCTGTGAAATTCCAGAGAGAAGGATATAAGCCAAGCGTATACAGATCTTAAGGAATAAGAAAATCCCATTTTGGAAATTAAAAATTCCTAGATTTTGCATTTAAAAATACAGAATCATAGCAAATGCTAGCTACTTCTTTATAGTTATTGATGCTATATAAAAGTCTTTACACCCAGAGGGTATTGAGATGCGTATTGAATATTGAGATATAAAATCACAGACTTTCAAAACCAAGAGAATTACTAAAAGCATCATTAATGAAAATGGCATAGGCTATCAGTCAATTAGATTTGGTTTTAAATTTGCAAACTGGCACTTATTATACTTTGAATTTGTGAAGGTGTTGCTTTTTCTTAATCGAATGTTCTTGAAGAGTTTCAATGTGTGCCCCACGCAAGATTTAGCATAAGAATATTAAATGGGAAAAATTTACTTGTATGCCATATTAGGATGAATATAAACAAGTTTGCTTGGACTGAATGAGAAGGATGAAAGATAAAATCCTTTTATGTTTTTTATATTTCCCAGAATGTTTTTCTATATGTACTGTTTCCATGTATTTTTTTTAAGAATTGTTTTATTCATTTATTTCTCTTCCCTCCACCCGTCATTGTTTGTGCTTTCTGTCTGCTTTCTGTGTCCGCTCTTTAGGAGGCACCGGAACACAAACCCAAGACCTCCAATGTGGAAGGAGGTGCCAAATTGCTTGAGCTACCTCTGCTCCCTGCTTGTTGTGTCTCTCATTGTGTTTCCTCCTTGTGTCTCCTCATTTCATCTTGCTGCATCATCTGATTGTGTCATCTTGTTATGTCAGCTCTCCGCACGAGCCCCTGAAGTTTTATTTTTTCTGTGCTATACATTGACTTTAAAAGTGCAAGATAGCAATGGACCCACAAAAGATTATGAAATTGATGGAAAAATGGTGTAATAAAAAAGAACTAGAGGTGTGAATGGTAAAGAAAATGATATTGCTATCTGTTCCATGTTTATAAATTACACACTTTCTTAAATTGGATGTATTCTTTTACTTTCAAATTATTGTTTATGACAGAATTTCATTTTAATTTTAAAATTGGTACATTTTTATACCTGTAAAGATTGGCTATTTTCAGTTATAATAAGATAATTAAGATTTTTCCTATTAAAATTAAATTTTAGGAAAAGTAGGCATTTTTACCTCTTCATTCAACAGCAGGATTTTCAGGAGCAAATTTAAACCCTAAAATTTGTTTTCATTTGAAAGAGTGGCAAGGGTTATTATGAAGGGGAATCTCTTCAGTGCATCCTTCACATCCTTGTTCCATTGGCTGTAATTAGAGGTCTCAGCATTGGTCTAACTAGGGTGTAAAAGATCCAAGATATTTTATCAGTATCTAATAAAGGATTGGTCCTTGGATGCAAATAAATGAATGAAAGAGTACCATAGAGCACAGAAGCAGCAATCATGTGAGAAGCACAGATAGAAAAGGCTTTTTGTCCTCTTTCTGAGGAACAAATAGCAAGGATGATGTAGAAGAAGATATCAGAACAATGATCATGGAAAATAACAAATTACATCTCTAAAAGTTGAACATTGCTGTTTCTGGAATGTAGATAGCAAAACAAGGTAATGCTAACAAAGGGACATTATCACAATAAAAATGGATGATTATACTAGATGAACAGTATGACACAGAGAACACACAAGAAAGGGCAATGCAGAGGTCAGACTGTACAAGTATGGGAGGAATAAAGCAGATCTACCAGGACACACATATGTAGAATAAAGGGTTGCAAATAGCCACATAGAAATCATAGGTCATTACAGCCACAAGAAAAACTAAGAATCCTCTCAGTTGGGCTGCACAACCACAAGTAAGATATGTTTGGTTTTTTTTCTTAACCCACAATAAGTTGACCAGCATTTTAGGGTCAATGATTGTAGAAGTGCAAGCTAGTGCTGACTTCCCAAAGTCTATACATTCAGTCAGTGGCTTACATACAATTCTTGGAGTTCCTTTGCTTATATTTCTGCCCCCTATCACAAGGCAATCTCTCTCTTTTCTGTTTTCCACTCGCCTGTACTTTTCGGCATCTCCCTGTGGCTTTCTCTAACTATATCCACATTCCTTCTGCTGACACTGGTAATCTGAATTGAGGTCCACCCTGACTCATTTTGGTCCCACCTTAACTAAAAATAACATCTTTAAAGGTCCCATTTGCAGTAGTAAACAACCATGGGAATGTAGAATAATGTAAAAAAAAAAATGCATTTCCTTGAGGTCCATAATTAAGACTACCATATTTCCAATTTCTAATTTCAAAAGTTACTATAAATCTGTAGTAACAAAAACAGATATAATCACATGAAGATAACCAATGGAATAAAAGTAAGAGTTCAGAAATAAACCCATATATCTATAGCAAAATTAATTGGGGAAAGAACGGTCTCTTCTACAAATGAAGCTGGGAAAAATGGATATGCACATGCAAAAGAATGAAGTTTGAAATTTACCTCACACTATAAACAAAATAAAACTCAAAACAGATCAGTGATTAAAGCATAAAAGCTAAAAATATAAAACCCTTAGAAGAAAACAGAGAGAGAAACCATATATACGTGTGTTTCTACAATAAATGTTTTAAAAGTTACGATTATATATATTAAATCCCAATAACTATTTTACTTTTCTTGTGGCATTTTCTTGTCTATTTTCTTTAAAAGGGTAATGAGTATGTCAGAATAGTTCACCTTTGTATAATCAGCTTTTAAAGTAATACTCAGGAAAGGTAGCTGCTTTAAACATTTATTGACTGAGAATAAATGATTGAATGGATGAATGAACTAATTAACTCTCCAATACAAAAAATTCCAGAATCTGACAGGTTTTTTTCCTCCAGTATTTTAAGCAGATTTTAATATTATTTTAATTTTGATAAAGAAATGGTGAAAACTTGCATATTTTTCTCTAAATTATTCACTACTTTAAGGCAGAGAACAACTTTTACTTCTTCATCTTGATAGTTTTGATATCTAATATGGGCTGGCACATTCTGTATTCTATATTATTTTGTATATATAAATAATACAATGTAACATAATGAAGTAAAAGATAAATTTGGAAAACAAAGAAGCATTTTCAAGACTGTTATCAACTTAAAGCTACTCATTACAATGAATGGAGATACAGAGAAAGAGACACAGAGATAAAGGAAAATTCCATATTTGATCCTGCTATGTGAGAGGTAACTGCAGGAATGCAGACAAGCCCCAAGAGCCTGAGAGTAGTCCAGGAGTCTGGATCCAAAAGAGCACAGAGGTATGGAAAGAGGACCCTGAGGGACTGGACCCACAGAGCAGCCCATGGTTGAGGAAACAAGCGCTATGCCTAGTTGCCCACAGCTGAACTCTGGAAGACTGTAGATTCTGGGGGTGAAGGAAGAGATCAGCAGCCATGTTCCCCCACATGGCAGGACACTAGCATCAACAGTAGTTGACCTTGGTGAGAAAACATCTCTGATGGTACCTTGATTTGGACATTTCAGTCTTTGAAACTGTAAGTTTTTACCCCAAATTAACATCTCCATTCTGATACTTTGCATCAGCAGTCCTTTGTTAAACTATTACAGTAAACAAGGGAAAGCCATTAGAATTTTTTTTCTAATTTTCTAGATGCTCCTGGTAACAACAGATCTGGTGAAAACTTCTCACTGATTAGGTAACTAAAGTGATATTTGGAGTAGTGAAATGATATATATAATCAGTAAATTTATTTAAAATACTTTTGGGAACCTACTATGTAGGGGAGAAAAACAACAAATCACCAAGTCAAGAACTATAAACACCATTAAGAGGAACAAGACTGAGAAAAGGAATACAGGATGCATTATTGTTTGAATCTGACGTACTATAGAGAGGTTTAGGGTGGTCCGCTATGATGAAGTGATTTCAGAAACAAATCTGAAAAAAAGGTGTACAACATAACACTAGGATTCCATTTCAGTAAGCCCTTTTTAATCATGAGCAGACAATAAAGATTACCAGACATTTGAGTAAGCCTTCCTGTAGATGGAGAGAGAAAAAAAGGAAATAATAAAATGAAAATTGCATAAACACAAAATGGAGGCAAAAGTAAATTGAGTAGGGCAGAAATACTGAAAGGAAAACTTCAAATAAGGGCAGACATTCTAGAAGATGTGAATGTCAAGAAATACTGTTATAGAAACATAGAATGTCTAAGTGTGGAGTAACATTTTGGAAAGTAAATCCAGTACAGCTATGGAACTCAAGAAATTCCAGATAGAAATAATCATGAATTGGGAGTATTTCCAAGAGTTAAAGTAGTTCTACACTAAGAAAATATTTAAGATCCATCATTTAAAAAGAGGGTGAGTCATTGAGCATGAAACTGGAAAATTTATCTTGACCCATTCTTAACCTACGTCTGTACCTCCTTCTGATAGTCAGAATATCCATCTCATTTAAACATAGGGGAGTAGAAGAATCACAAATTAATTCCATATAATGGCGTGTGAAAGGATAAATGAAACTAAATAATATTCCAAAATTTAATAATATCAAAGCATAAAAAGGCAATATAACAAGCAATTGAATAATTAAATATCTTAAAATAAAGAAAAAGTAAATTTTTAAGAAGCTAAAACTTCAAGAAAATCATATATATCAGAAACTAGATGGATAGAAATCATGAGGATATGATAAAATGAGTAACAGAACTCAAAAATAAACTAGAGAAAAAAAACAGAGAAATCTAGAATAATTTAGTTAAATATGAGAATAATTACCATAAAAAGCATATTTAAGGAATAAAATGAAAAGGACAGATATGAAGAAAAATCAGTTTGAATGAGGAAGAGAATTAACAATTTGAGAGAAACAGAACTAAAATGCTAAATTGCAAATTCTATATGTTAAAAATCTTTACTCATACAAATACAAAATGAGTACATGGAAAAATTATTTACTGATTCATAAACAGGAGAATCTGTAAGATGATAAGTGATTCAAAGAGCATTTAAGTACTTAATTTATAAGGCAAAACAGTGTAAAATTTTGTTTCCTTTAAATTTTTATGGGCAATAATATGCATACAGTTAAGTACATATACCGTAAATGTAAATGAACTTATATGAACTGAAACTAATCCTGTCTATAGAACCAAGAATAGGATGCAGAATATTTCCATCACTCCAGAAGACTCCTTAAGTTCTCTTCTAGTCAGCATTGGAAATGTATTACTCTAGGAAGGAACTATGGAAAATCCTGGTGTCTGAATTTTGGACTCCTTGAGCTTCATGCAAAACTGACAAGGTTTTTGAGAATTTTGTATGAACAGATATGCTGCTAGGCTGACAGAAAGGGAGAGATGCGACAAAATGAAGAAAAAATGACTTCAAAGGTAGAACCATGGAATCAGATGTCTCCCCTTAATTGATCATCTTGGGCCAAGACTTTGAGAAGGGCAGGATTTCTGACTCAGGACTTGAAGGGTGCAGACATCTGTCCAGATGTTCAGGAAGAGCTCAGCTGCCACAGCAATGTGAGAGGATGTATTCTATCCTTCAGCTTCAAGGAGAGTTTAGAGAGGGTGTGACCTATGACCTATTGCTTGCAGAGAGCAAGACCACTGTCCAGATGCTTGGAAAGGGTGGGGCTGGCACTTCAACATGCACAGAGGGCAAAACATTGATCCACAGATGACTCCCAGAGTTTGAAATATTTTGGAGTTTGCTTGGCTTGTTTTCAAACTTGGTTGGAGGCCATTGTCTTTTTCCTTTTAATTTATCTCCTTTGGAAAAGGGATGTCTATACTGCATCTGCACGGGTATTATATTTTGGAATTGAATAACTTGTTTTCTAGGTTTCACAGATCCACAGACTAGGGAGGAATTTTGCCCTAAGATGGACAATAGCCACAGATCCATACCCATACAATGGATGAATGCATTTTGCTCATGGGAAAAACATGCTTTTTTTTGTTTCAGAGGGTGCCCTGTGGTATATTGAATTCTGTACTCCTATTTGGACATGTTCTTAATCTTAATCCTCATTCCTATGGGTATAAACACATTTGTAATAGGATCTCTTGAGCATATTATTTTCTCTTTTGTCATAGCCCAAATAAATGATGGTGGGTCTTAATCAATATTTCTGGTGAATTTTGAAGAGAAGACACTGGAAACCGGACATTGGAGAAAATGACATAAGAAGAAGCTGGAAATCAGTAGAAACAAGAAGAGTGGACAGAAGGAGAGAGAGATCTCCATGTGACAGGAAGCAGAGATACAAGTCAAGAAAACCCAAAGGATTGCAGAAAGCAAAGATAGGAATGCTACAACTTTGGGGAGAAAGCAAGACTTGTTGACATCTTGAATTTGGTTCTCTAGCCTCCAAAAACATGAGCCAGTAAATTATTTTGATTAAGCCAACCCAATATGTGGTATTTGAAATGGAAGTCTGACAAACTAAGAAGGTTTTTGACAGAACTGAGATGACATACATTAAGAGATTTGTTTTGGAAATTGGTTCATAATATGACTGTGGGGATTGCCAAGTCTGAACTCTGAATTTTGTAGGGCAGGCTGTGAGATGGAAACTCTCATGAAGTTGAATTTCTCCCTAGAAGCTGGCTGGCTGAAGTAGAAGCAGAAATTCTTTCTGATTTCTGAAATCCTCAGTTCTGATTTTGATGACCTCAAAGTGATTAGATTGGGAGACTTTCCTTATTGCATAAGTTTTAGATGTAATCAACTGATTATAGATGCAAACTAATTTAGGAAATACTCTCACAGTTACTATCAGGCCACAACTGAACTCTGTAATCTGCCCAAGTGGAAAGATGAAATTAACCATCACAGGACACTGCTTTTCAACTTGGCACTCATACACATGTACTTAAGTCAATCTTAATCCCCAAATTAATACAATAACATAGTCATACTTCTGTGTAACATGATAAAACTGTCCTGTATACAGCAGAAAATGCAAAACCCTTTCTGCAGTACGGGATTCAAGTCCTTGAGTGGTATTCACTCTTATCCTCTAACTTAAATAATATAAAGTTATTATAATATAAAGTTAATAATATAATTTTATGATAAGGAGTAAGAGAAGAATCTTTGGGTTTCCTTGGTTTTCTCATCACATACCATTGTTCTCTTTTCTATTCTGATTTTCCACTAACTTCCTGCTTCTGGTTTTTCTCTTTACAAGGCCTCAGTTATCCAGGTTAAAATCCACCCTCATTTGGTTAGACCACACCTTAGCTAAAAGTGAAATGTTCAAGAGGTTCTATTTACAATGAGTTCACAACTACTAGGATGTGGATTAAGATTAAGAACATGTCTAAATCTAAATTGAGGTATATAATTCAACCTACCACAGCATCTTAACAATATTAAACCTTTCAATCCACTAACAAGGGATGTCTTTCCATTTATTTTGATCTTATTTAATTTATCTCAGCTTTATTTTGCAGTTAGTGCACAAGTCTTTCACATCTTTGGTTAAATTTATTCCTAGATAGCTTATTCCTTTAGTCTTTCTTTTTTAAGGAATTACCAGAAATTGAACCCTTGACTTAGTATTTGTGAAGCAGGTATTAAACCACTGAGCTACACACCACAGTTTATTCTTTTAGATACTATTGAAAATGGAATCGTGCTCTTGATACTTTCAATTTGGATTGTTCATTACTTATATATAGAACATTACTGATTTTTCATTGTTGATCTTTTACTCTACAGCTACACTGAATTCATTTAATGGTACTAGAAAACTGTTGTAGATTATTATTATTATTTTTATTCTCTAGTATGCCATGTGCAAAAAGAGAGAGTTTTATATTCTTCCCTTTCTAGTTTTCATGTCTTTTAGCTCCTTTCCAGTTTTCATGTCTCTCAGTTCTCCTCCTTGCCTAAATGCTCTTGTTAGATCTTCTAGTATAATACTCTATAGCAGTGCTGAAAGTGATCATCCTTATCTTGTTCCTGACTTGAGGGGGAAGGGGGAATGATTTAAATCTTTCACCATAGACGTTGATGTGTTGTGGGTTTTCATATATGCTATTTATTATGTTTAGGAAGTTGCCTCCTAGTCCTAGATTTTCTCTTTTTTTTGGAGGTACCAGGGATTGACCCCAGGACCTTGTATGTACATGAGAAACAGGAGGTCAACCACTGAACTACACCTGCTCCCTTAGATTTTGAGTGATTTGTTCACATTTAATGGTGCTGGGTTTTGTCAAATGCATCTGCTATGTCAATTTAGATAATCATGTTTATTTATGTTTTCTGTTCTCAAAGTGTGGTGTATTATATTGATTTACTTTCCTATTTTGAACCAACCCTGCATTTCTTGGATAATTCCCACTTCTTTTATATGATCCACTTGATTTGGCATACTTGTATTTGTTTAAGATTTTTGCATTTTCAAGGGATATTGTGATGTCTTTACATGGCTTTGGTATCAGTGTAATTCTAGAATCATAGAATGAGTTAGGAATTCTTCTCCCCTTCATTTTAGTTGTTTTTGTTGTTGAAGAGTTTGACAGATTGGTGTTAATGCTTTTTTGACTGTCTGATAGAATTCACCAGTGAAGCCACATAGTCCTTGTCATTCCTTTGTTGGAAAGTTTTAGATTACTGATTAAATCTCTTGTTATTGGTCCTTTGAGAGTTTCTGTTTCTTCTTGAGTCAGTGAAAGTAGTTTGTGCCTTTCTAGGGATTTTTTTTCTATTTCATCTAGATTGTATAACTTGTTGCTCTATAAATAATATATGTGGTATTTGCTTATTAAAAATTATTTCTCTATGGTCAGTAATAGTCTCCCCATTTTGCTTTACTGTTACTGTACTTTTCAGCTCCAGAATTTCTGTTTAACTCGTTATAATGTCTATCTCTTTATTGGAATTCTAGTTTTAATCCTATATTATTATTATTATTTTCTTGATTCCTGTCTGTCCTTAGTCCATGATTTCATTAACTTATATGTAAGACACTTATTTTAAAGGCTTTTCCAGTAAGTTAAATGTATCAGGGATGTTTTACTTCACTTTACATGTTCCCTTCAAATGAGTGAATTTTCCTGTTTCTTTGAATGTTTTCTGATTTTTTTGAAATCTGGAAATTTGAATATTTTAATGTGTTAGCTCTGAATTCAGATTCTCACTCTTTCAAAACTTTGCTTCATTTTTTCAATTGTTGAAGCGTGTATTAGTATAATTGTTTAGGGATTTTTTAAAACAAATTTTGCAAAGATTGTATTCCTTAATTATATAAACCTTAAGACTGTTTTTCTTTAGTTTCTATTCAGTTTCCTAGTGTGATGTTAGAGAATCCTTGAAAGACAGGAACTAAAAGAACAATAAAAACAAAATACACCTCCCTCACATTTCACAGATTAGGTCTGTGCTGAGTCTCTCCATTAAAGCTTTTCAGCCTTCCCTTTGGGGTCAATTTCAGTGGGTATGCATTTATCATTTCATTATTACATTAGATGTTTCATGTAAGAAATTTATAGATATAATTTATTAGTTTGAAAGTTTCCTTCCATCTATTCTGCTAGAAAGTCTATTATAAATTGATGTTGAAATTTATCATTTGTTCATTTTCATTGTTCCTTTAAATTGCAATGGTATTAATTACATAGATTGATTTTCATGTATGAAATCAACCTTGAATTCTTGCATATATGTAGTACTCTTTAGCTGTATCACATATTTCAAAATATATGTATAACTTTTACAAACTGCCCAAATCTTATGGGTATAGCTCAATATATCTTAGAGTAGTACAAACCAGTGTAAGTTTTTTTGGAGGTGTATGGTTTCTTGCATGTAACATGATGCCTATGTGATTCATCCTTTTTCACCTTCTCCTTCTCCTTCTTCAACTATGGATAAAATCCATTGTTGAATGGCTTAGTTTTCCATGTCTCCTGTGACCAAGTACCATAGACTAGTTTGCTTAAATAAAAGAAATTTATTGTCTCACAGTTCTGGAAGCTAGACATCTGAATCAAAGTATTGGCAGAACCATGCTTCATCTGAAATGTGTAGAGTTCTGACAGTCTGGCAATCCATGATGTTCTTTGACTTATGGCATAATTTTATCTCTGTCTTCATCATATAGCCATCTCTGTTCTCTCTTACTATGTCCAAATTTGCTCAACTTATACAAATACCAGTCAGATTAGATTAGAATCCACTGCAATCTTGTTTGCCTTATCTTAACTAATCACATTTTCAAAAACCCTGTTTCCAAATAAAATCGCATACACTGGACTATGTGTAGGAATTGAACTTGCCTTTGGAGGGGGACAGAGGTCAATTCATAACAGTCAACAATCTCGACCCCAAAAAGCCATGTCCTTCCCACATGCAAAATATACACACTCTATCAATATCTTAAAATACTTAAGACATTTCAGTAACAACTCTAAGATCAAAATCTGATCAACTCTCACTTCAGTAATGGTCTATCCTGATTAAAACTCCTGCCTGCATGAAGATCATGAAACCTAGAAAACAAGTTATCTGCTTCCAAAATACAATTTTATGATGGGGCATAAGACAGGCATTCCCTTTCCAGGAGAGAGAAATTGGAAGAAAACAGGGCCACAGGTCTCAAGCATTAGATTTCAGGACTTGGGTGTAGTCTGTGTATTGATACTTTGTCCTCTTGGCCTGATGGAGTGGCCTGATAGAGTGAGGCTGTTGAAGACAACAGCCTCACTCTCTCCAAAGGCCAAGGTAGTGGGCATGTCCTTAAACACTGGAGAGGATATACCATCTTCTCAGTACATGAGGGTAGGACTGCTTCCCTGACCCTAAGAAATACTTGTAATTGAGACATCTGTGTCCTCGATTCTTTCCTTGGAGTAATTCTTCCTTTATTTTGTCCCATCTCTGTACCTTTCAACCAAGACTGGCAGCATTTCTCTTGATACAAAATTGCCATGAAACTTGTTGGTCTCTGTGCAATCCATGGAAGTTTGATCTGTTAGACAGAAGGATACTCCAAAGATCATTCCTAAATTAACATTTTTCTGTGTCTTACTAGTGCTATCTAAAGACTTTTCACATATAATAAACTGTTGTAAATAATCTAATTTACTTTATATATATGTTCTAACTTTAACCTGAATAATAAGTTTGCGTAGGTATTTCCAAAATCTGTATAGAGCAGCATTGACCTCTTTGTTTCTTAAGCTATAGATCATGAGATTCAACATGAGCATTAACATGGTATAAAACACAGAGGCCATTTTATCAGTATCAAAAGAGTGACTGGACTTGGGCTGCACATACATAAAAAATAAAGTCCCATATAACATAACTACCACTGTCAAATGAGATCCACATTTGGAGAAGGCCTTTTGCCTGCCTTCTGCAGAGTTCACACTGAGGATGGCCTTAATGATGAGCATGTAAGACAAGAGGACTATTAGAAGAGATGAAACCAGATTGAATGCTGAAAAGATCAATATTATCAACTCAATATCACATGTGCTTAAGCACAGCAAACCTAACAATGGAAGACTGTCACAGTAGAAATGACTTATAACATTACAGCCACAGATGGATGAAATAAAAAATTTTATGGTGGTAGCAAGGACAGAACTGCACTATAGAGATAGGTGATTGCCACCAGCACCCATCATACTTTCTGGGACATCTCAACTCTGTAAAACAGAGGGTTACAGATGGCCACATAGTGTTCATAGGACATTGCTAAAAGAATGAAAAGTTCACTAATGATGAACATGATGAAGAAAGCTAGCTGTGTAGCACAGAACTTATAGGAGATTGTATTTTGATTCACTATAAAATTCCCCAACATTTTGGGTCCCACAGCTGTTGAGTAACCAAGATCAATGAAAGCCAGGTGTCTGAGGAAAAAATACATGGACATTTGTAACCTAGAGTCCATCTTGATGAGGGTGATTAAGCCCATGTTTCCAACCCCTTACATCACATAGATGATGAGTAACAACCCAAAAAATGGAGCCTGCAGCTCAGGGTGGTTTGTAATCCCAGTCAGAATGAAATCATTTAGCACTGTTCAATTTTGTGTGTCCATCCAGGCCATTAGGGAAACTTACTTTGTAAGAACAATCAAAACAGTCACTGGATTTCAGGAGACATCACCTGGTAAAAATTTCAGTATACAAAGTCATTATGTGCAAGATAAATCCATTTGAAATATTTTAGATGAAGAAATTTAAATTAAGACACTCATCTGTCACTGAAATAGAACCACATTTAGAAGCTGACATAAGACATTTAGTAAACATTTTAATGGTGTGTCAGATACTGGTCACCATCCCAAGATACTTACAATTCTTTCATGGCTTGGTCAACAACATCATATTTGATAAATCTGGCCAACTCTGGAAATCCTGATACTGTTTTTATTTTTTTCCTCTTAAAACTCATATAATTTTAAAAACATACCAATTTTTAAGAAGAAATTAATATAAAAAATAATAGCCCTTCACTCCTTTCTTTTACACTTCAGTCCGAATATACAGAGAAACCAATATTAAGTCATTTAGCACATTTTTATTTATTTCCTCTCATTCTTAATTCCAAATTTAAATAGTACTCTCATTTCATTTTTAAATTGTATTATCTCTCCATTGTGTAATGATAGGTAAGAATCTAGCTCATTTGCAGGAGACCCCAACTTGCCTACTCTAATGCACTTAAATCACTTTAAAATTATGCATCCAAAACTGCAACATTCTTCTGGATTATACAAAACTCATAACTCATCTTCTGCATCTCACCCAAGGAGGTCAGTTTAACCCTGTTTTTCCAAAAGGTATAAACAATATTTATGTACTACTGTTTAAACAACATCAACATATTATTAATATCAACTTAAAAAGTAACCTCTAATCTACTTTCTGTCTCTATGAATTTGCCTATTTTAGACATGTCCCATGCAAATAGTTTTAACTGAAATTAATGAATTGGTCAGATTAATATCACACTGCTTACTTTGAAAGGAAAGGGGAAAAAAGAAGAAGAAAGATAGAAAGGAAGGAAAAATCAGGGATGACTGAAAATACGTCAAAATTGTTAGTCTATAGGTGATTGCATCAGCACAGATATGAACACATATTATTTTAAAATTATAAAACAAAAAGGACAAACTCATTTACCCCTCATCCCTCAAAGTTAACAAAACAATGAGCTCTTATTAATGTTCTAATTATAATTGGATAAAATACAGTGCATTATTTCAGTTAGAAAATACTAAGTCCACAATACCAAGACATCAGTGAATAATATAAATTTGTGGTTGAATGTGAAATCACTGTTATGCAGCTTGTGATGACCTTTGAATATATTTTTTATCTTTGCTACTTCATTATAATTATATCCCAGTAATCCAGATTCTCAAATACATGGACAAAATCCTATAGGTCAAGCTACACGGTTTTCACGGTAGCTATGTCATAATACAGGGAGCTGTGGAAAGGTCTAGGAAGGTCTCATCCTTTTCCCGTTCCCAAACATGGTTTTCCCTCTTTACCTGTGATATGCAAAGTTTGTAACATGGAATGCAGGTAAGGAAAAACACTTCCCTTAATGCATTTAGATATACTATGAGAGGAAGAAAGAGAATACCCAAGATTAGAGCTGTGGAATATTTAAGGCATGGCAAGTTCCCAAATACTGAAAGGAGAACATTCACATCTGACATAATTCATCTGAGGACTGACTTTCCCTGAACCTTTAATTGTGCTGATTGTAAACTCAGTTTGGGCCTCATTGAAATATATTCAAAGATACTTCCAAGCCTTGAATCTCACTTTCCATTTGGAAATGCATGAAAATTTAATACAAAAATAGTTGGATGCAAATATTCTCACTGTCCTGATTTTGTGATAATCAGGGTAGGCTAAACATTTGCCATATTAGAAACCATGCACATGTCCCTAGACCTAGTTTTTCTGCCTAGGTTTGGTTTCTGGAATGCTGGTGATAAACTAAGCTTGATTTATTATATGACCATCCTGTATGGGAAAAGACTGTAACTTGGGGTATCTTTGGTCAAACTTAAGAGATACAGCAGGAGGATGGATGAAGCTTGGGTGGCTGGGCATCTGTCTTCCATATGGAGAGACCTGGTTTATCTTTGGGACCTCCAGGTAAAAATTTATAAAAAGAAAAACATAGAAGGCACATGTGCTACCAGGCCCTGTTCACAGGTTTGCTATCAGGCCCTGTGAGCCATGCCACAAGATGATGACAAAATAGGAGAGTGACACAAGGGAAAGCCAAGATGAGATGCACTGAAAAACCAAGAACTAAGGTGGCGCAGGCGGTAGAAGGATGCCTCTCTCCCACATCGGAGTTTCCAACGATCAAATCCAAGTGAAGACAGGAGGAGAAGGATGAGAAGAGAGGGCAGGAAACATAGAGTTGCCCAGTGAATCAACAGAGAAACAGCAAAAACGGGGGAGAGGAGTAAAATGTATAAAAGTAAATAAATAAATACTTTAAAAAATGTTTAGGGAAGGAAGATACAGACTACATTTGTAGTAATACTTTGATGATTCTATTTCGTGATTTGTTAACAAATGTTTCACAACACTGCAGGGTGTTTGAGGAGGGTGATGTGTGGGAGCCTAGTATGATGTTATGCATGTTTGTTTTGTAAGTTCATGATGCTTACTGAACAATTATAGTTTATGTATGTTCATGTATGAATGATATACTTCAATAAATTTTTTTAAAAAAATACTTGGGGTAAAGCATTTTATTATTGTGCTCTAATGAATATATTAATCTAAGCCAAAAGGTCTATTTTTTTTTTCATTTTACCATTAATTTAGTATTATGAATATCACTGTGATGGTTAGGCTAATGTGTCAACTCAGCCAGGTAATTGTGTCCAGGTGTTTGTTCCAGCAAGCACTGGGCTAATTGTAACACAAGAGCATTTATGGACTTCAATCACCAGTGAGTTTACTGCATGGATGGCTGATTACATCTGCATCAATCAGGGAGATTTCATCATCAATGGGCGGTGCTTTTATCCAATCAGTTGAATGGCTTAAAAGGGGAAGCGATTTCAACATTCAGAGAGAATTTCCCAGCTCATCGTTGGACAGGCAACTTCTCCCAGAAACTCCTCAAGGACCTTTCATCGGACTTTCATTGGAGCCACTGGTTTGCAGCCTGCCTGCGGAACCTGGACTTGTGCAACCCCAAAGTTGTGTGAGAGACTCTTAAAATTTCATATTATTGACAGATATCTCCTGTTGATTCTGTTTCCTGAGAGAACCGTGACTAATACCGCTTGGTACCAAGAGTGGGGTGGTTCTTGAGGAACAGAGTCTTAAATATGGGATGTCTCAGGTGGTTCTGGGAGTTTTGTAATTGGCTCTCTACTCTAATTGGACTCAGGGGTACTAATGACTCCCGTTACAAGAATGAGGTTGCTAACAGTCCATGGCATGAGCTGGCAATAGAGATACGCAAAGTAGTATCATTGGATTCCCCTACTTCCACGCTTACAAGAAGCAAGGATCTGGGTGAGAGTGTTTTCAACACCTTAACAAAATTTTGTGGAGTAAAAAATTATAATGATGTTAGCTGGCTCCTCCTAGATACTCTGAATAAAGTTACAAAAGAAAGAGATGAACTAAAGTCTTCAAATTTGAAACTTCAATACTGCATATGTGCCTTGAAAGAAAATCTTGTCTCCTGTAGTCATAGATTTGAGATATCTGAGAATCAAACCCAGACTTTCATTGTATGAGTAGCAGAATTACAGAGGAAGCTAAAATCTCAACCTCTCAGGGTTTCTGCAATTAAAGTGAAGGCATTGATTGGAAAGGAGTGGAACCCCAAGGATTGGGACAGAGACATAAGGGATGATGATCATATTGATGGGGACATTGGAACCCTAAATTCTGCAGAGACTGTGAAGACCACACCTTGTCAACCTTGTATCATCCAGCCTCCAGCCTGCCCCAGGGATTCTGGACTTCCTTCCAGCCCTGAGGTGGGTACAAGCCAAATGGAAGCCTGCACTGCCCAGCCTCCACCTTGTCCCAGAGAGTATGGACCTTCTCCCAGCCACAAGGCAGGTAGCAGCGAATCTCCAGCATGCACTGCCCAACTTCAATTCTGCCCTGAGGAATCTGTCTTCCAAACCCTGCCTGAAGAGAATAATCCTGTCTCACCAGAAGAAAATGCAAAGGAATGCCCTCAGGACAGTAGCCTGCAAGACATCTCTAATCCTTCTCACCCACACCCCACACCCCTCTTGTCTTTGAGAAACATTACTAGATTAAAATCACAACAAGTCCCCAAAGGTGAAATACAAAGAGTGACCCATGAGGAAGTACGCTATACTCTGAAAGAACTGCATGAATTTTCCAACTTATGTAGACAGAAATCAGGAGGATATGTTGGGAATGGATTCTAAGGGTATGGGATAATGGTGGAAGGAATATAAAGTTGGATTAGGCTGAATTTATTGATATGGGCCCACTAAGCAGAAATTCTGGATTCAACGCTGTAGCTCGAGGGGTTAGAAAGGTCTCTAACAGTTTGTTTGGGTACTGACTGAAGCATGGACCAAACGATGGCCTAGCCTGTCTGATGTTGAGATGCCTGATTTGCCGTGGTATACAGTAGATGAGGGGGTCCAAAGGCTTAGAGAGATTGGAATGCTAGAATGGATTTACCACTTGAGACCTGCCCACCCACTCCAGTGAAATTTCTAGGTGTCCAGTGTGTGGGGCTTGTCAAGATATCCCTTCTAAAGTAAAGTATAAGCTGTTGCACCTGGCCCCTCCTATGACCAAAAAAAGGCACAACGCTTAGTTGGCCTCTTTGGATTTTGGAGACAACACATTCCTCATTTGGGTGTGTTACTGTGGCCCATTTCCGAGTGACTAGAAAAGCTGCTAGTTTTCATTGGGGTCTTCAACAGGAGGAAGCCCTGCGACAGGTCCAGGCCGCTGTGAAAGCTGCACTACCACTTGGACCATATGATCCAGCAGATCCCATTGGACAGTGGCAAATACAGATGCTGTCTGGAGCCTTTGGCAGGCCCCTATAGGGGAAGCACAATGCAGACCCTTAGGATTTTGGAGCAAAGCCTTGACATCCTCTGCAGATAAATACTCCCCTTTTGATAAGCAGCTTTTGGCTTGCTACTGGGCCTTAGTAGAGACTGAACGCTTAACCATGGGCCATCAAGTTACCATGAGACTTGAGTTGCCTATCATGAGCTGGGTATTGTCTATCCCACCAAACCGTAAAGTTGGCTGTACACTGCAGTACTCCATAATACAGTAGAAGTGGTATATACGAGACAGGGCTCAAGCGGGTCCTGAAGGCACAAATAAGTTACATGAGGAAGTGGCCCAAATGTCCATGGTCATTGCCCCTGCCATGTTACCTTCTCTTTCCCAGCTCACAGCTTTGGCCTCTTGGGGAGTCCCTTACAATCAGTTGACTGAGGATGAGAAAACTCGGGCCTGGTTTACAGATGGTTCTGCAAGATATGCAGGTACCACCCAAAAGTGGATAGCTGCAGAACTGCAGCCTTTTCTGGGACATCCTTGAAGGACAGCTTTGAGGGCAAATCCTCCCAGAGCAGAGCTTCGACCAGTGCATCTAGTTGTTCATTTTGCTTGGAAGAAGAAATGGCCAGAGGTGCGTTTGTACACTGATTCATGGGCTGTTGGCAATGCTTTGGTTGGATGGTCAGGGACTTGGAAGGAACATGATTGGAAAATTGGTGACAAGGAGGTCTGGGGAAGAGCTATGTGGATAGACCTTTCAAAGTGGGCAAAAAACATGAACATATTTGTGTCTCATGTGAATGCTCACCAGAGGGTGATGGCACCAGAGGAAGAGTTGAATAATCAAGTGGATAAGTTGACCCGCTCTGTGGCTAATGCTCAGTCTCTATCCCCAGCCACTCCTGTCACTGCCCAATGGGCTCATGAACAAAGTGGCCATGGAGGTAGGGATGGATGTTATGCATGGGTTCAGCAACATGGACTTCTAATTACCAAGGCTGACTTGGCTACAGCCACTGCTGAAGGCCCAACCTGCCAGCAGCAGAAACCCACACTCAGCCCTCAATATGGCACTGTTCATTGAGGTGACCAGCTTACTACCTGGTGGCAGGTTGACTACATTGGGCCCCTTCCACCATGGAAGGGGCAGCGATTTGTTTTAACTGGAATAGACACGTACTCTTATGGGTTTGCATTTCCTGCATGCAATGCTACTTCCAAAACTACCATCCGTGGACTTACTGAATGTCTTATCTACTGTCATGGCATTCTATACAGCATTGCTTCTGATCAAGGAACCCATCTCACAGCAAATGATATGTGGAAATGGGCACATACCCATGAAATTCATTGGTCTTACCAAGTTCCCCATCACTGTGAAGCAGCTGGATTAATAGAATGGTGGAATGGCCTTTTGAAGACTTAATTATGGTGCCAACTAGGTGGCAATAACTTGCAGGGCTGGGGCAATGTTCTCTAGGAGGCTGTGTATGCTTTGAATCAGCATCCTCTCTATGGTGCTGTTTCTCCTATAACCAGGATTCAATGGTCCAGGAATCAAGGGCTGGAAATGGGAGTGACACCATTCACTATTACCCCTAGTGACCCACTAGGAAAATTTTTGCTTCCTGTCCTTGCAACCTTAAGCTCTGCTGATCCACAAGTTTTAATCTCAAAAGGAGAAGTGCTGCCACCAGGGAACACAAGAATGATTCCATTGAACTGGAAGTTACTACTGCCACATGGTCACTTTGGGCTCCTCTATCCTGTGAATCAACAGGCAAAGAACGGAATTACTCTACTGGTTGGGGTGATTGATCCTGACTATCAAGGGGAAATAGGAGTACATGTACATAATGGGGGTAAAGAAGAGTTTGCCTGGAATGCAGGAGATCCTCTAGGGCTTCTCCTAGTACTGCCATGCCCTGTGATTAAAGTCAATGGAATATTGCAATAAACCAATTCAAGCAGGACTAACAATGGCCCAGAATCTTTGGGAAAGAACCACAGCCAGCTGAAGTGCTTGCTGAAAGTAATGGGAACATGGAATGGGTAGTGGAAGAAGGTAGTGATAAATATGAACTTCGACCATGTGACCAGTTACAGAAACGAGGACTATGATAGTAGTCCTTCTTCCATGTTTTGTTATGAGTATGATTGTATATGTACACAAAACGAATTTCTTTGTTTTCTTCCCCAACCTTTTCCCTTATCATGAAAAGTTGTATTAATTCCATGTCATAATATTTAAGGATGTCAAGTTGAAGAGTGACTATTACCCAAGGACTTGCACCCTGTTCTGTGGGGAATTAATGTATTTCCAGTTGTATGCAGGGGAGTTGAACATTGTTAGGCAGAAATATATATGTATGTTTGTCTGTTATTGTTTTTATTTAGAGACTAAGTATGGTTTATAGTAATGTGTATGATTGCCTAGTTGACAAGGGGTGGACTGTGATGGTTAGACTAATGTGTCAACTCGGCCAGGTAATTGTGTCCAGGTGTTTGTTCCAGCAAGCACTGGGCTGCTTGTAATAAAAGAGCATTTATGGACTTCAATCACCAGTGAGTTTACTGCGTGGATGGCTGATTACATCTGCATCAATAGGGGAGATATCATTATCAATAGGTGGTGCTTTTATCCAATCAATTGAATGGCTTAAAAGGGGAAGCGATTTCAACATTCAGAGAGAATTTCCCAGCTCGTCGTTGGACAGGCAACTTCTCCCAGAAACTCCTCAAGGACCTTTCATCAGACTTTCATTGGAGCCACTGGTTTGCAGCCTGCCTGCGGAACCTGGACTTGTGCATCCCCACGGTCGTGTGAGAGACTCTTTTAAAATTTTACATTATTGACAGATATCTCCTGTTGATTCTGTTTCCCGAGAGAACCCTGATTAATACAATCACTATTGCACAAACCTCTTTCTCCACACTCCCTATCACATTGGGCAACTTCTAAACAATTAAGTCTAAGCTGGAGCTTCTCTGACCTTCCTTGGGACAATTCCAAGAAGATTTCTGTAAAGCATGACAAAGCATTTCAAGAGATTGAGCCACACATGTGTACAGCTGTAACTTGCTCTCTATTGAATACTTTGTTAGCTTTTTTCCTCTCCCTGTCAAACATTTCCCATTCCTACATTTATGCTTCCAGGAATCACCTACCAATTAAACATCATAGGCCACGTTCTTGTCAAAGGATCTACTCAAGAGGGAATTTAAACTCTGAAAATCCTCACCTGTTCTATGGTATTGGTAAAATGAGAGCAAAGATATCCGTGGCACTAATGAAATTCTGGAGATGTAATTAAATGGGGAAATAATAATATGTCACATTATTGAATAACTGGAAGCTCCCATTGAACAATATTAGTATTTGAAACATAAACGGTACTCAGCATCAATAACCGTGACCTGACCATCAACATCTTTGCTAAGAACGCATTCTAGATGAAGCTTTCAAACAATGGTTACTCCTTTTCCCCTTCAGAATTTTCATTGCTTAGATTTCCAGTGTCAATATAGAAATCATAAAAAAAGAAAGAGATGCCTTGCTTTCCTCAAAGAGAATAATAATAAATTTATTGATAAATTTATCAATTTACTCCAGAAAACGTTGTGAAATGAGAATATGAATATGGATGGTATGACGTAAAAAGTCTAGCTGGCATTCATATTATTGTCATTTCCATAGTTTTAATTGAAACCATGAGTCAAAAGTTGTCACTGGAGCTAATCTGAAAATCATGAAGCCTGGGTCCCTGTACTCAGGAGGAATGTGTTATTGTTCCCCCATGTGGTTGCTAGCTTCACTGAAATCAGAGGAATTTATGAGTGTCTCTCCCCTTTGAGATACACCTTGACAACATGAATGCAAATTGTTATTTTTCCAAAAGCATCTGAGACCAGGAAACTATACCACTGGATTTTTGTTAATTACCTAGTGTAACTTTAATTTCCCTATTGACAAGTATTCTTTTATACAAGTTTCCCTGCTTCCCTGTGCTTTATTGTATAACCACTTCTCAAGCACCTTGATTTAAGTATATTATTTTTGAATATATACTTTAATCTCCTCCAAATTATTTCAATATTCATCATTTGCTCTTAAAGAGTTAATCTTTGTTAAATATTTCATTCAAAAATTGTTTAATCTTTGTTCATAAACACTGAAAAGTTCCAGACCTTAATTGTTTTTGTTGCCACCTTTTCACAAAGTTCAGAAACACAAAGTCACCAGAAACACATCGAAATCTTAAAATTGTTTGACAAAACTATTAATTCATTTATGCACTTTTGACATATTTTAAATATTGGATAAATATAAAGAGATAAATATTATATATGTATATAATATTATATAAAGTTTTTCCAGTGATATACAGTGAGCTGATAGAAGAAGTTGATATGTGAGAGTGACCTCTAACTATCTTTTTTAAGCTGGCACAGGCTTCCACTTCATTCTCTACTTACCTTTATCTTTGGGTATATTAATATTTATGTGCAAAACACTTCAGGTTCCCTGATATTTTCCCTATCAATTTGCATCATATCACTTTGTTCCAACTACTAAAATAGATTTACACATCAATACACTTCAGTAACACTGAACCCTCCTTCCTTAATGACATGTTTTACTTCTACCAAAAACAACAACAACAACAACAACAACAAAAACTAGTATTATCCTATTATGGTGACTTCTATTTGCTCAGATTAATTGTATTATTTTGCTCTGTTTGCACTTCCTTCCCTTTTAAGCTTAACCTTCTTTTCCTTAAATTGTTTAAAATTTGTTTTTGTTTAAAAGAAATTTTATATTTGTTGCAGTTTGATATTTTTGTTTTTCTTGTACAGAGAATATGTGGGGAGAGTGCTAACTTTTTTTTCTTGCCTAACTGTACCCAGAACTATGCTAACTATTTCAACATAATTATCTGATTATTCTGCATGAAAGTCTTAGGAAACAGAATTATTTTCATGTCCTACAAATAACTTATACATCAAAAAATACAAAACACCACTAAAAGAAATTAAATTACAAAATATAAAAGTTCATAAATGGGAAAACATCCCATTTTCATGGATAGGAAGAATTCATATTGTTAAAATATCAGTACCTTCCAAAGGGGTCTACAGATTGAAAGCCATGACTCTCAAAATCCAAGCTCTTTTTTTTTTTTTTGCAGAAATGAAAAACAAATCCTTAAATTCATATGAAATTTTGCAAGGGGCATTGAATCGCCAAATCAATATTGAAAAAGTAAAACAACATTGGAGGTCTCGCATATGCTGTCAGGCAACTCTGACAAATACCATGCAATTGGTTGGCTTTAACAACAAGAATACATTGGCTCATGGTCTCAGAAGCTAGAAGCCCCAAATCAAGGCATTTGTAAAGCCATGCTACTTCCCCAAAGTCAGTACATTCTGGAAGTGGCTTGCATATAATTCTTGGATTATCTTTGGTTGTATATTTTCTACCAGTCACATAGCAATTTCTCCCTCTTTGTGACTGATTTTCTGGTTTCAACTGACCTGTACCTTCTGGCACATCCCTGTGGCTTTCTCTAATAACATTAAAATTCCTTTTACTGACTCTGCTCCTTTGGATTGAAGTCCACCTTGATGCAGTTGTGCCACACATGGACTAAATATCCCGTTTACAGAATAAATACATACAGGAATGCAGATTAAGATGAAAAATATGTATTTCATTGAGATCCATTGTTAAGCCTACCATATTTCCACTTCCTTATTTCATAAGTTACTGTGAAACTATAGTAATCAAAACAGTTATATAATGGCATAAACAAAACAAATGGAATAAAATTGAGAGTTCAGAAGTCATTCCATACATCTATGGCCTACTGATATTTGACATGGTTTCCAAGTACATTAATTGGGGGAAAGAATGGTCTCTTTAATAAATGAAGCTGGGAAAACTGGATATGCACATGCAAAAGAAGAAAGTTTGAACACTACCTCACACCATCTACAAAATACAACTCAAATGAGATCAGTGAACAAAACAAAAAATTAAAAAAGAAAAGAAAAAAAGAAAAAAATCAGTGACCTATACATAAGAGCTAAAAACATAAAACTCTTAGAAGAAAACATAGAGAAAAACATTGCTTATATATATATATTCTACCAAAAAAAGTTTTAAAAATTATATATGTATTAAACTGAATAATTATTTTACTTTTCTTCTGGCATTTTCTTGTCTATTAGTAATTGGTATGTCTAACATAGGAAAGTTAGATGCTATAAACTTATTGACTAACTAAGAATGCATGATTGAATAGATGAATGAACTAATTACATATCCATTAAAAAATTTGAAATCAATAAGTGTTTTTCCTCCATTGCTTTAAGCAGACTCTAATATTATTTTTATTTTGATTAAGAAATAGTGTCAATTTTCATATTTTTCTCTAAATTATTCACTCCCTGAAGGCAGGGCACAACTTTTACTTCTTCATCTTGATATTTTTGACATATAATATGGGCTCACAAATTCCAGGCTCCTCAATAATGCCAAATAATGAATTAAAAGACAAATTGTGGAAGACAAAGAAGGTATTAAAAATGTTGCCAACTTTAAGCTACACATTCAAATAAATTTGAATCCTGCTGTTTTATTTTGAGGTTCAAATATTCCCATGAAGAGCATGTTGCTGCTTCTTCTGTGATTTCCCCTGTATCATATTTTTCAAGTGGGCAAAGACATGGTCAGTACCATGTATTTAACAAGTTCAATTGATTATATTTATTATCTCTTCAGCTCTAAAAGCTTCTTTATCTCTTTAGCATTCTTTAAACCTTATGGATATTTTCTTTTTAATTTTTTTCTTTTACACTTTTTATGTTGATTTGTATTACAGCTGGACCGCTCATTTGTAGTTTACAATTAGTTTTCCAAGAAATATATTACATTTCTAAGATGTGAATATGCTATTTAAGAAAGTTACCATATACAAGCAGACAGAACTCTGACATAGACAACATTCCTGCATTATGACCACAATGATAGATATAAGAAATCCTTGCAAAATGCTTCAGACACTGGAACACCAATTGCCCAAAGTAGGCCAAGAGAATAGTCTCATAGTCCATGGTAGCTGAATTTAGAAGGCCAATGAGCTTTTTCTTTAAGGCAGTGCATAGATTGTTCCACTTTGCCATTTTCATTAATCCAAGTACCACAAGAAATATTAGCAACAGTAAGGACAACAACAGGACAAGACAACAAGAAATCTAGATCAGGACTCCCAGGCAGATGGCATCAAAGTAGGTAAGCAGAGTTCAACTCTCTTGCAAAAAAAATAAAAACAACCAAAAACAATGGAGGGAGGAAGGTCAAAGGCTACACAAGGGAGTGGCTTTGGGGATCTGCAGAACAGGAAAGTGTGACACATCTTTCAGAATGGAGAAGGACAGAGAGACGAAGGGGCCAAATGAAAAATGGAACATAGACAACTACAAGGATATAGAATTGAAGTGAAGGAAGAGATGAAGGATATTAAGAAACACTGGGGGAACATACTGAAGAAATCCTAAACATACATATAAAGTAACAGATCTGATGGTGATGAATGGCACAATGCAAGAAATCAAAATTTTGTTGGAGGTACATAAAAGCAGATTTGAACACAGAGGAAAGAATTAGTGATGTTGAAGACAATACATCCTATCTCAGACAGACAGGAAGGCAGATAGATAAACAGAGGAAAAATCCAAAAGGTACTCAGGGATTTGAATGACAATATGATACACACAAAAATATGCATTTTAGGCATCCTAGAGGGAGAAGTGAAGGGGAAGGGAACAGAATCAGTGTTGGAGGAAATAATGGCTGAAAATATCCCAACTCTTTTGAAGCCCATGTATATACATGTCCAGGAAGTGCATGACACCCCAAACAGTATATATCCTAACAGGCCTATGCCAAGACATATACTTGTCAAATTCTCCAATGCTCAGGAAAGAGAGAATACTGAAAGCAGGAAGAGAAAAGAGATCCATCACATACAAAGGAAGCTCGATAAGATTAAGTGCTGATTCCTCATCTGAAACTATAGAGGTAAGAAGGCAGTGGTATGGCATAGTTATGGTGCTAAAAGAAAAAAACTGTCAGTGAAGAATTCTGTAACCAGCATAGAGGTATTCAAAAATGAGGGAGAGTTCAAAATATTCACAGATAAACAGAAATTAAGAGAGGTTGTCAGCAAGAAACTTGCCTTTCAAGAATACCAAAGGGAGTTTGGCAGGTTGAAAGGAAAAACAGGAGAGAGAGGGTTGTTGGAGAGTGTAGAAATGAAGATTATTGGTAAGAATAACTAAAATGATAAAAAGAGAAATTAAAAGAATGCATGACATATATAAACCTAAAGAAAATATGTCTAATGTAGGTAATACCTTGACAAGAATGTTATGTTAATATAATGTTAATGGATTACTCTCCAATCAAGAGACACAGACTGGCAGAGTGGAGTAAGAAATATAACCCATCTATATGCTGTCTACAAGAAACTCACCTTAGACCCTGGGATGCAAAGTAGCTGAAAGTGAACAGTTGGAAAAAAATTTAAATGTAAACAATAACCAAAAAAGGGTGGGACTCACTTTATTAATATTGGACAAAATAGACTTTAACTTCAAAACTATTGTAAGAGACAAAGAAAGACACTATATATTAATAAAAGGGATGATCTATCAAGAGTAAAGAACAATCATAAACATTTATGCACCTAACCAGGGTGCCTCAAAAACTATGAGGCAAACATTGGAAAAGCTAAGTTGAAAATAGATGCCTCTACAATTATAGTGGGGGATTTTAATACATCGTTACCACCATTAGACAGAGCATCTAGACACAGGGTCAATAAAAACAAACAAACAAACAAATAAAAAAAAAAAAAAAACAAGGATCTTGAATAACCCATTAGAGGTTCTAGACCTAATACACATATACAGAACATTACACCCAAAATACAGTAGGATATACATTTTTCTTGAGCACACATTGATTATTCTCCAGAATAGACCACATGCTAGGCCACAGAAAAACTTCAACAAATTCAGAAAGATTGAAATTATACAAAGTAATATCTCTGACCACAATGGAATTAAGCTGGAAATCAGTAAGGGGCAAAGAACTAAATTAGGCACAAAGATAGGGAAGTTAAACAACACACTTTTGACAACCAGTGGGTCAAGGAGGAAATTGCAAAAGAAATCAGCAACTAACTTGGAATGAATGAAAATGAGAACACAACATATCAAAACCTATGGGATGCAGTAAATCAGTGCTAAAAGGGAAATTTATAGCAATAAATACTTATATTAAAAAAGAAGAGTTAAAATCAAAGACTTAACTTCACACATGGAGGAAATAGAAAATGAACAATAAACTAATCTAAAAGCAACTAGAAAGAAGGATAAAACAAAGGTTAGAAGAGAACTAAATGAACCTGAAAATAAGAAAACACTGGAAAACTTTAAGAAAACCAAAAGCTGGTTCTTTGAGAAGATTAATAAAATTGACAAACCCATAGCTAGACTAGAGAAGGAAAAGAAAGAGAAAAGATGCAAATACATAAATAAAGAAATGAGCAAGGGGATACCACCACTGATCATACAGAAATAAAGTGTATTATAAGAAGATACTTTAAAAAACTGCATGCCAACAAGATGGATAACCTAGATGAAATGGATAAATTTCTAGAAACACACAAGAGGCCTACATTAATGAAAGAAGAAATGGATAACAAAACAGACCAATCACAAGTAACAATATTCAATTAGTCCTCAAAAACTTCCTAAATAATAAGAGCCCAGGGCCAGATGGCTTCACAGGTGAATTCTACTAATCATTATTGAAAGAACTAACACAAATCCTGATTAAACTCTTCTAAAAAATAGAAGTGGAGGGAATATTGCCTAACTCATTCTATGATACCAACATCACCCTAATACCAAAGCCACATAAAGATGCCACAAGCAAGGAAAACTACAGACCAATCCTTCTAATGAAACTGGATGCTAAAATTCTCAACAAAATACTTGCTTAAGGTATTCCACAGCACATCAAACAAATTATAGACCATGATCAAGTGAGTTTCATCCCTGTTATACAGAATGGCTCAATATAAGAAAATCAACTCAATATAATGCACCACATTAGCAAATTGAAAGAAAAGAAATCACATGATCTTCTCTATTGAGGCAGAAAAAGCATTTAACAAAATACAGCACACTTTCTTGATATAAAAATACTTCAAAAGATAGGAATAGAAGGAGTATTCCTCAACATGATAAAGGGTATGTATGAAAAACCCACAGGAAACATCATTTTTATGGTGAAATGTTAAGGCTTTCCCTCTAATATCTTGAGAAAGACACAAATGCCCACTCCCACCACTCTTATTTAACATTGTATTAGAAGTACTTGCTTGAGTACTTAGGCAAGAAAAAGATAGAAAAGCATCTAAATTGGAAAAGAAGAAGTCAAAATTTCACTGTTTGCAGATGACATGATCCTATACATAGGAAATCCTGAGAAATCTACAGTAAAGCTTCTAGAACATAAAAATGAGTTCAGTAAAATCACGGGTTATAAAACCAATATGCAAAAATCAGTAGCATTTCTCTACACCAATAATGAGCTATCTGAGGAGGAAATCAAGAAAAAAATATCATTTACAATAGCAACTAAAAAATCAAATATCTAAGAATAAATTTAACTAAAGATGTAAATGACTTATATGCAGAAAACTACACAACTCTTTTAAAGGATATTTAAGAAGACTCAAATAAATGAAAGAATATTCCCTGTTCATGGATAGGAAGATTAAGCATCTTTAAGGTGTCTATTCTACCCAAACTGATCTACAGATTTAACTCAATCCCAATAAAATCATCACGGCATCTCTTACTGCATTGGAAAAACTAAATATGAAACTTATTTGGAAGGGCAAGAGGAACCAAATAGCCAAAAACATATTAAAAAGATAAATGAAATTGGAGGAATCACACTACCTGATACTATCTACAGTGATCAAAACTGCATGATATTGGTACAAAGATTGGCAATGTGACCACTGTAAGATAATTGAGTGCTCTGATATAGATACTTGCATATACAACAAGGCCTCCAAGCCCACTCAACTGGGAGAGAAGTGCTTCTTCAACAAATGGTGCTTGGAGAACTGGATATCCATATCCAAAAGAATGAGAGAGGAAGACCATCTCACACCCTATACAAAAATTAAATCAAGATGGATCAAAGATCTAAATATAAGAGCCAAGACCATAAAGCTCCTAGATTATAATTTAGGGAAGCATTTCTGAGATCTTGTAGTAGGAAATGATTTCATAAAGTTCACACTCAAATCATGAGCAACAAAAGAAAAAAAATAGATAAATGGTAGCTCCTCAAAATTAAAATATTTTGTGCTTCAAAGGAGTTTGTCAAGAAAATGAAAATGCAGCTTACACACTGGGAGATAATAATTGGTAACCCTCTGTCTGATAAGGGTCTAATATACAGCATATACAAGATATCGTACATACTGAAAATAAAAAGACAACAACCCTTTTAAATATAGGCATGATTTGAACAGATATTTCTCCAAAGAAGAAAAAAAAATGGCTAAAATGGTCATGAAAAGATACTCAACAGCTCTAGCTATTAGGGAAATGCAAATCAAAAGTACAATGAGATACCATCTTATACCTATTAGACTGGTGGTTATTTGAAAAATAGAGGTCTACAAGTGTTAGACAGGATGTGGAGGAAAGGGAACACTTATGCACTGCTGTTGGGAATGTAGAATGGTGCAGCCATTGTGGAGGACAGTTTAGTGGTTCCTCAGGAAGCTAACTATTGAACTGCTATATGATCCAGCTATCCCACTGCTGGGTATATAACCAGAAGAATTGAATGAAGTGACGTGAATATATATATTCACAGCAACATTCATAGCAGTATTATTCACTATTGCCAAAAGTTGGAAGCAACCCAAATGTTCATCAAGAGATGAATGGATAAGCAAACTGTGGCATATATATACAATGGAATATTACTCAGGTATAAGAAGGAATGCAGTACTAACACTCATGATAACAAGGATGAACCCTGAAGACCTCATGATAAGTGAAGTAAGCCAGTCACTGAAGGACAAATATTTCATGACCTCATTGATATGACTTAAGCAAATTGAGCAGACTCACAGAAATAGAGTCTAGAAGATAAGTTAACAGGAGACAGAAAGGGAGAAGAGGGTGTTGAGCTGATGCCCATATGGGCAAAATCTATGAGAAGGTGTAAGGTTGTGATAGGGCAGTGGGTGGGTGTGAGAGTGGTGCAGTGATGCTACTGGGTTTGGTGGTGCTGGTCTGTGAGGGGGAGTATGGCTCGGAGTTGGGTTGGACCATCCATGGAACTTGGGGGAGGGCTGGTGAAAGGAGCAGATGAACTCTGTGGATTTGTAGATTGTAGTTAAAACTACAATGCTGGGAATGTTCTTTTAGCAAATATGGCATGGGAGGGTTACTGGAGTAAGGTATTACATGATGTGAGACATGCGGGAACCGGAGAACCTGGTGCATACCTCTATGGAATATGCAGGTGCTCATCTTCTTGCAGTGTGTTATCTACAAAATAAACAAGAAAATATTAAATTCCCATTCTTGATCCTGCAATCTTCTCTATTAGAAGGACAAGAATCTCTCAAGAATATAGGCAGTGGCTAATAAAAGAACACAGATGAATATGTCAAGCCTTCAGTATTATTGCAAGTAACTATAAATCTTACTCTTGGAAAATTGAAAGTAAATGGTTACCATAATTTCTGAGGGGAGCGGGAGGGAAGAATAGAATAGATGGAACATAGGGCATTTTCTACACATTGGAAAAGTTCTGCATGATCTTTCAATGATGGATACAGGCCATTTTAAGTTTTGTCAAAGCCTATAAAAGTATATGGTGCAAAATATAAACCATAATGTAAACTACTGACCATGGTTAGTAGCAATGCTTCAATAGTTACACATCAATTGTAACGAATGTACCATCCACATATACAATGTTATTAGTAGGAAAGAGTGGAAAAGGGGGAAGGCGTTGAGTATACGAGAATTGCTTATATTTTATATGTGACTTTTCTGTAACCTAAAGTTTCTTTGAAGATAAAATGAAAAAAAATAAGACACTGGGGAACATGCAGAAGTAATTGTCACAGTACAACAAGATAACAAATCTTACAGTGATGAAAAGACACAATGTATGAAATACTTTTTATTTCAATATTTAATTTTTTTAATTTTTTATTTTTGTATTTTACTTGTTATTTTAAAATTGTTATTACATCATTTTCTTATTAATTTTATTTGGTTATTTTTTTGCTTCATTTTTAGAGAGGTTTTGGATCACAGAAGATTCACTTTGCATGAGAGGATCACTGGTGCAGAGTGTCAGTGATGGGGGATGTGTAGGGAAAGGTGAACCTGAGGCCTGATTCTAAGGCATATGAATATGTTCAGGTGTTCATGGGGCATTATCTCAGTAGGTTTAGACCCATACATGAACCAAAAATTACGTTCTTTAATAGAATGGAAAGAATCCCCTGAGTACATGGGCAGTGCCTAGTGAAGGAAGACAGACCAATACACCAGGCCCTTGATATTGATGATTGTACTAATGAACCTTTTATTTTGAATTTGAAACTTAGCCTAGTATTGTATATTGACTAAGAGTGACCTCCTGAAAGCCTCCTTGTTGCTTAAATGTGATCTTTCCCAAAACCAAACTAAGCATATAAATGTACTACCTTCCCCTCAGCATGCAACATGATTCCCAGGGATAAGCCTCCCTCACTGTATTAGTTAGCCAAAAGAGTTTTGATGCAAAATACCAGAATTCTGTTAGCTTTTATAAAGGGTATTTATTTGGGGTAGAGGCTTATAGTTATTAGACCATAAAGCAGAAATTACTTACTTCACCAATGCCTCTTGCTAAGTGTTGGAGCAAGATGGCTGCCGACATCTGCAAGGGTTCAGCCTACCTCTTCCTCTGAAGGCTCTGTGGTCCCAGCTTCTTTCAATATCTGCTGTAGGCTGGGTTAAGTCTTGTCTCTCTCCTGGGCCTCATTTCTCTCCAGGCTCAGCTGCTCAGGGCTCTAATCTCCGCAGCTGCAAAATATCAGGCCAACAGCTCATCTCTCTTCCCAGGTCCTCTGTCATATCTAACAGGGCCTTCTCTCTTTCCTCACAACCAAGGTCCTCTGTGTGCTTACTTCCCTGGCACCAGGATCAAAATTTGAAACTCTGTTCTCTGCCATGTCTTTTCTTCTGATCACTAAGGGATGCAACATCCTACTAATGTGGCCCAATCAAAGCTTTAATCATTATTTAATCAAGTAAAAGTGAAACCTCTGAATCCAATATAATCTTATATGCCAGGAGAGACAAGTTTACAAACATAATCCAATATCTACTTTTGGAATTTATAAACAATATCAAACTGCTACACTGGTACTGAGAGATTATCACCAAGAACCAACTAGCAATGCATCTGGAATAAGACCTTGACCAAAAGGAGGAAATATTAAATACAAATGAGTTTTTATGGCTCAGAGATTTCATAGTGAGTTGGGAGGTCATTCCAGAGGTTATGCTTATGCATGTCTCACAAGGATCTCATTTAATGCCACAGTAAACAGTGCCTCAAATAGCAGGGCTCCTGAGGGCTCTAGAGACGTCTAGACACTATAAGCAGGGCAGACAAGTTCAGGAATTAGTCAGTGGACCATACTTTGGAATTTATACTCCCCAGTGTAACAGGGTTGAATCATTTATACTTTCCCTACACATGGCCCCTCTTATTTGAACCTATAAATAGCACTATACTTGTTAAATATATGTAACTGATACTTAAATCTTTGGTCACTTCATCTGCTGGTTGAGCCTTGAATCTTTGCAGAATTGCAATACCTACTGTATAGTCAGCCAAAGGGATGCTAAAGCCAAGTACCATAGATCTGCTGGCTTTTTAAAAGGGTATTTTGGGTAGAAGCTTACAGTCACAAGGCCATAATGCATAACTTCCCCTCACCAAAGTCTGTTGCCACATGTTGGAGCAAGATGGCTGCCAGTCTCTGAGAGGGTTCAGGTTTCCTATTCCTCTTAGGGCTCCATGGTCCCAGCTTCTTCCAATATCAGATGTAGGCAGGGATAAGTCTCATCTCTTTCCTGGGGCTCATTCCTCTCCAAGCTCAGGTGCTCTGCTCTCTCCACAAGGCCAGCTGTAAACTGTCAGGTGAACAGCTTGTCTCTCTGCCAGGGCCTCTGCCATGTCTAATAGAGCCTTCTTTCTTTCCTCACATATCTACTTCTCTGTGTTCTTCTCCTGTGTGTTTACTTCCTGCAACTCCAGCTCAAAATACCAGAATCAAAACTCCACTGCCTGCTCTGCCATGTGGTTTTCTCTGTGAGTCCCTGTCCACCAAGGGGCCAGGGAGTCAACGACCTATTGACATGGTCCAATCAAAACCTAACTTATAATTTAATTATAATTATAATTATAATTTAATTTCACAATTAAAAGTGAAACCTCTGAATCCAATACAATCTAACATGCCCAGAGGAACAAACGAGTTTGCAAACATAATCAGAATTTCTTGTTGGAATTCATCAATAATATCAAACTGTCACACCTACTCTCCAATTCATTGGAGTCACCGAGGACAACTAACAAAAAGATGATGCACAAAACCCATCCCAAGGAACTGAGAGTGTCTGCAACTGCTAAGAAAATAGTTCCAGCCATCTTTCCCCTGGAATCTAAGCCCTCTTTCAATTAGAAAGAAAGTGGGCATCACCATCCCAAAATCCTCAAGATTGGGAGATGAACAATGGACTAAAGTATACTTATTATTCTATTACTGACATTTGTATTCTAACAATGGAAGAACTTTTATCATTGATATACAGGCAGTGGCTACCAGAGGTTCTGAAGGGAGGAGAGGGAAGAATAGGTTTAACATGGGGGCATTTTCAGGACATTGGAATTTTCCTGCATGACATTGCAATGATGGATACAGACCATTATACATTTTGTCAAAACTATAAAATTGTGCAGAGCAGAGTGTAAATTCTAATGTAACTATACCTGTGGTTAGTAGCAATGCTGCAATATGTGTTCATCAATTTTAACAAATGTACTACACTAATGAAAACTGTTGTTAAATGAAAAAGTTTGGGAGGGGCAGGGGGTGGGACATATGAGAATCCCCTATATTTTTTAATGTAACATTTAGGTAATCTAAAACTTCTTTAAAAATAAAATAAATTAAAAAAAAGAAAGAAATCTAGATTAATGTAATTGTACATCCCTGCTTGTATCAATAAATTGAGGCTGATCTGCTTTCCATTTAGGGCAAGGATATATCATTATTTATTTTGGCAGAGGTGGTGCTAAGTTTATTACTGTCTTTACTATTTTTATGATCCCCACCAATGGGAACACTGCTCTGATTGTTAGAATAAACAAAGAGTCAGCAATTCATATCATGTGCCTGAAAAATTGATTGGCTTCATTTTGTACCTCACATCTGAGTTCAAATTTCTAGCCCTAATGATTTAAAAATTATAGTTTGTTTTTGGTTTAATTTTTTTAAAACATAAGTATAAACAGGTCTTGAAATACTCTTCCTAATTTGGTTGATGTGTTAGTCTGAAACAAACAAGACCAGGTAACCTTGTCATGAATGAAATAATATCTTGTAGGGACACATTGAGATCCAGGAAAAAAGGATTTGCTAACAGCATAAGGTCAGAAACAAGGCCTTACATTAACTGGGCTACATATTTGTATCATTATTAGTCTTTCCCAGAAAGCAAATATTTGATCCATTGCCCTATGAAATATGTTAAATTGAAATTAAAAAAATATTTAGGGACTGAACATTAGGTTATAATATGTGGTTGTTTTTCTGGGAAAGAGGTATTCCAGGAAAACCAGAGCTGATTTGTTTAAGGTCATTTATCCATTTAAGTGAAAGTTTATTCATTTGATGAATAAATCCAATGGCAAAATTTCTAGGTGTCCATTGATATGAGGAATATACAGATATCATTTCTAAAGTCAAGGATAAGCTGTTTCATCTGGCCCCTACTAATGCCAAAAGAGAGGCATAATGCTTAGTTGTTCTCTTCAGATTTTAGAGACAACATATTCCTCATTTGTGTGTGTTACTCTGGCCCATTTACCTAGTGACCAGAAAAGTTGTTAGTTTTGAGAGGGGACTGGAAAAAAAGGAGGATCTGTGACAAGTCCAGTCTGTTGTGCAAGCTGCACTGCTACTTGGGCCATATGGTACTGGAGGTGTCAGTGGCAAATAGAGATGCCATCTGGAGCCTTTGGCAGGCCCCTATAGAATCACAATACAGATTCTTGGGATTTTGGACAAGCCCTACCATCCTCTGCAGATAACTACTTTCCTTTTGAGAAACATCTTTTGGCCTGCTATTGGGCCTAAGAAATGACTGAACAATTAACCATGGGCCACGAAGTTACCACGAGACATAACTTCCTGATCTGGGTAATGCTTGACCCACCAAACCATAAAGCTGGATATCCAGAGCAGCACTCTATCACAAAGTGGAAGTGGTATATATGAGATAAGTTTTGAGCAGGGTACCTGAAGGCACAAGTAAGTAACATGAAGAAGTAGTCCAAATGCCCATGGTCACCACTTCTGCCATATTACCTTCTCTTTTTCACCCTACTGCTATGTCCTTTGGGGAGTTCTTTACAATCAGTTGAATGAGAAAGAGAAAACTTGGGCCCGGTTTACAGATGGTTCTGCACATATTCAGGTACCACCCAAATGTGGACAGCTGCAGCAATGCAGTCTCATTCTGGGATATCCCTGAAGAACAGTGGTAAGTTCAAATCCTCCCAGTGGGCAGAACTTTGAGAAGTGCACCTGGTTGTTCATTTTGCTTGGAAGGAGAAAGGGCTGGAGGTGCATTTGTGCACTGATTCATGGGTTGATGGCAATGGTTTGGATGGATGTTCAAGGACATAGAAGGAACATGATTGGAAAATTGGTGACAAAGAGGTCTGGGGAAGATGTATGTGGATAGACCTTTCTAAGTGGGCAAAAAACATGAACATATTTGTGCCTTACATGAATGCTCACCAAAGGGACATTTTTAATAATCAAGTGTATAAGATGACCTGTTCTGTGACTAGCACTCAGCTTCTTTCACCAGCCACTCCTGTCATTGACAATGGGCTCATGAACAAAGTGACCATGGTGGTAGGAATGGAGGTTATGTATGGGGCTCAGCAACATGGACTTCCCTTCACCAAGACTGACTTGGCTACAGCCACTGCTGAGTGCCCAGTATGCCAGGTGCAGAGAACGACACTTAGTCCCCAATGTGGCACCAGTCCATGAGTTTATCAGCCTGCTATCTTTTATTTTTTTTTTAAATACAATAGCTTTTATTTAATTTTGTTAGCATTTTCTACATGGATAATGATATCACATATAAAAACAGACAATTTATACATTCCTTGACAATGTGGATGCCACATTTTAAAAAAATATATATTAGGATGTTTGAAAGGTACAAAATGAATATACAAAATTTGAATATAAATATTTTACTTCTAACAAAAAATCTGACATAGTATTTTTTTTTTGCAAAATGATATATAAATATATATGCATATATGTGTATTTGCTTACAAAAATGTTATTTATATATATATATATATATATATACATATATTTTAAGAGGTGCTTAGATTACCCAAAATATTACACGGAATCCACTGGGATTCCCATGTTCCCCACCTCCCACACCTCCCATCACATCCCACACAAACATCTACCACAGTGTGGCCCAACACCCTCAATGAACTTACATATCCTGGAGCCTTGCCAACAACCATAGACCACAGTTGACACTGTTGACTACACTCTCTCTCACTCAGTTCTGAGTGGTGTGTGCTGATTTAAAATGGCCTACATCTGTTGCCACAACAGTACTCAGGACAACCTCCAACTCCCAAAGAAGCCCCTGTATTTCAACTGCTCATCCCCTCCCTACCCCAAAAGTGTCAAGTGGCCACTGGCTCCACCTCATTGCTATAATTTCTTCCATTGCTAGAATCACCATATGTGAACAAGAGAATACCATCAAGTCCACTCTAGTCCATAGTTCTTCCCCCAATCCTGAGGGGACTGGGATGGTGATGTCCACACCAACTCCAAGTGAGAGAGGGCTTATATCCCATGGATATGGTGGGTGGGATGATCCTGCCTGCAGATGCAGGCCCTCTCCATTCCCTGGGATGACCATTGCCCATCATTGTCTCCTCACCAGGTGACTTGGATGAGTCCATTGAGCTGTAGGGTAGGAGTTGCAGCTCCACCGAGAGTTCATGCACACCTGGCACATAGGTAGGCGGGAGGCTCCAGTCTCTGGAAGTATACCTAAAACTCCAGCATCACATATAGGTTTGAATAGAAGGGACTGGTGAACCATGTGCAGGGAGGACTTATTTGAGTCTAATTCTGTCACTCTCAGGAGCACAGATTCCAAAATAGAACCCACTGATAAGGCATCAGTCTCTGGGGCTATCCACCCTTACATAGGACCAGGGTGTCTCCGGAGCTCTCAGGAACCCCAATGAGTGGGGTGATAGGCACTTAGATGTTCTATGAGCTCCTACTGAGGTGTGCGTAAGAGTTACCTCTGGGATGACCTCCCGACTCTCTTTGAAGTCTCTTAGCCACTTGAACTCATTTGTCTTTACGATTTTCCCCTTTTATTCAAGGTCTTTTTCCAGTTGTGTTGCCAGTTGGCACTTGGTATTAATCCCTCATTGCCAGGGAGGCTCATACCCGGGAGTCATGCCCTACGTTGGGGGGAAGGTAATGCAATCATATGCTGAGTTTGGCTTAGAGAGAGGCCACATGTGAGCAACAAGGAGGCTCTCAGGTGGCAACCCTTAGGCACCCCACAACTGTAGGCTAAGTCTCATTTTCAAGAGCAAAGACTCACAAGGGTAGTCATCAATAAAAAAAAACACATCAGTGGGTCATCCTATTTTGACAGGCACTGTCCCTACACACAGAGGACTATTGCTGCTTCCTTGGAGACTGTGGCAGAGCTCTCCAGGCTAGGAATTCAGATTCCCTCATTTATTGGGTGATAATCCACCCATCGTCACCATGCGCCATCCCCCGATACTTTCAATGATTTTGTATATCTTTCATGTATATTTGGATGAACCAATCCCCATGAAAACCCCCAGGGACCCCCCAATAATCCCCCACAGTATCCATTGTAACCCTTCTGTGACCCAAATCCTCCATGAACATTTAGTCCATAAAATAATCAAATACACTTACTAGGAAAAAGAAACAAGTGTGATAAGTTTACATGCAAGAGACAAACATAAGGAAACTCAGGGGGAAAAAAAAAGAGAGAAGGAAAGAAAAACAAATAATCAAACAAAGAACAAAACAAAATAAAATATAATTAGTGGATTGGGACATTCAAAAAATGGGCAAAAAAGCAAAGGAAATGCCTTTAAAATATATATATATATATTCATTTTTTTTCCTTTCTCTTTTCTTTCTTCCCTTTTTTCCTTCCCTTTATCACTGTGATATCGGATGTCTCGTGTGCCATGACACCTTCCTCCTCTCAATCCCCATTGTCTCCCAATTTTTCATTTAATTTTCAAAGAAGTGTTAGGTCACAGCAAAGTCACACACAGAGTGCCAGAGACTCCCAGATACCAAACCACCCCCCATCATCACCCCATATTAACTCGCCCCCCCTTTTTCTCTGGTTGTTAGCATTGTTATAACTGTTATGCAGATAGCAAAGTATAGCAACTAAACATTGTCAGTGATTTACAGTGTAGTTTACAATTTAGATGATAGTTTAATAATTTTGATGATATTTACCATGTCCTGTGTCCATTACTGTAAGGTAATGAAAAACCTTCCCCATGACCACCAAACAACACATTAGATCTTGACTGTTCCCTTCTTCCCAGCCCCCCAGGGCCCGGGATACCCCCCTCTCCCGACCCATGGAATGTCAAGATTCACAGTTACATGCCCTGGGGATTTGAACCAGATCTTACTAATCCACCCACCCCACAGTACTGCACCACCAAACCCAGGAACACCACCACTCATCTGCCCCATCCCCCACCATACAACCACACTCTATCCCTTTACCATAGATTATGTCCATATGGGTGATAGCTCAAAACCTGCTCTTCTCTTACTCTCCTTTGTTAACCTATCTTTCAGACAATGGTTCTCAGAGACTGCTCACTTTCCTCAGTTCAGATTAGTGAGGTCATATACTGTTCATCCTTCAGTGCCTGGCTTGCTTCACTCAACATAAGGTCTTCAAGATTCATCCACATTATTCCATGTGTTAGCACTTTGTTCCTTCTTACAGCTGAGTAATATTCCATTGTATGTATGTACCACATTTTGCTTATCCATTCGTCTGTTGATGGGCACCGGGGCTGATTCCAACTTTTGGCAATGGTGAACAATGCCGCTATGAACATTTGTGTGCATATATCTGTTTGTATTTTTGTTTTCAGTTCTTCTGGGTATATACCCAGGAGTGGAATTGCTGGATCATACAGAAGATCTTTTGCTAGTTTTATGAGGAACCGCCAAACTGTCCTCCACAGTGGCTGGACCATACCACTGTCCCACCAGCAGTGGATGAGGGTTCCTATTCCTCCACATCCTCCCAAACATTTAGTGTCTCCTGTTTTTTTATTAGCTGCCATTCTGATGGGTGTAAGATGGTATCTCATTGTAGTTTTGATTTGCATTTCCCTGATAGCAAGTGATGTTGAGCATTTTTTCATGTGCTTTTTAGCCATTTGTATTTCTTCCTTGGAGAAGTGTCTTTTCAGGTCACTTGCCCATTTTTTATATGGGTTGTTTGTCCTTTTATTTTTGAGGTGAAGGATTTCTTTATATATGCAGGATATTAGGCTCCTATCAGATATATGGTTGCCGAATATTTTTTCCCATTGGGTAGGTTGCCTTTTTTTTTTCTTAATAATATCCTTAGAGGTACAGAAGTTTTTAATTTTGAGGAGATCCCATTTATCAATTATTTCTCTTGCTGCTCGTGCTTTGGCTTTGAAGTTCATGAAACCATTTCCTATTACAAGGTCCTGTACATGATTCCCTACATTATCTTCCAAGGTTTTTATGGTTTTTGCTCTTATATTTAGATCTTTGATCCATCTTGAGTTGATTTTTGTATAAGGTGTGAGATGGTATTCTTCTCTCATTCTTTTGGATATGGATATCCAGTTCTCAAAGCACCACTTGTTAAAGAGGCCACTCTCTCCTAACTGAGTGGGTTTCATGACCTTGTCAAATATCAGATGACTGTATATGCGAGGATCTATATCAGAACTCTCAATCCAGTTCCATTGGTCAGTAGGTCTATCCTTGTGCCAATACCATGCTGTTTTGATCACTGTAGCTTTGTAGTATGTTTTAAAGTCAGATAATGTGATACCTCCAACTTCATTTTTCTTTTTCAATATATCTTTGGCAATTCGGGGCCTCTTGCCTCTCCAAATGTATTTTGTGGTTAGTTTTTCCATTTCCTTAAAAAATATATTGTTGACTTTTATTGGGATTGCATTAAATCTGTAGATTAGTTTGGGTAGGATAGACATCTTGATGATGTTTAGTCTTCCCATCCATGAACAGGGAATATTTTTCCATTTTTTAAGTCTTCTTTGATTTCCTTTAACAGTGTTGTGTAGTTTTCTGTATATAAGTCCTTTACATCTTCAGTTAAATTTATTCCTAGGTATTTGATTCTTTTGTTTACTATTGTAAATGGTATTTTTTTTCCTGATTTCCTCCTCAGTTTGCTCGTTATTGGTGTACAGAAATGCTACTGATTTTTGAGCATTAATCTTATAGCATGCAACATTACTGAACTCCTTTATAAGTTCTAGAAGCCTTGTTGTCTATTTCTCAGGGCTTTCTATGTATAGGATCATGTCATCTGCAAATAATGAAATTTTTACTTCTACTTTTCCAATCTGGATGCCTTTTATGTCCTTTTCTTGTCTCAGTGCTCATTCAAGTATTTCTAAGACAATGTTAAATAGGAGTGGAGATAATGGGCATCCTTGTCTTGTTCCCTGTCTCAGAGGTAAGACATTTAGGAGTTCACCATTGAAAATGATGTTAGCTTTGGGTTTTTCATATATACCCTTTATCGTTTTCAGAAAGTTTCCATCTATTCCTATCTTTAGTAGTGTTTTTATGAGGAAAGAGTGTTGTATTTTGTTGAATGCTTTTTCTGCATCTATAGAGATGATCATGTGATTTTTTCTTTCAGTTTGTTTATGTGGTGTATTACATTGATTGATTTTCTTATATTGAACCATCCTTGCATACCTGGGATGAAACCCACTTGGTCATGGTGTATAATCCTTTTGATATATTGTTGAATGCAATTAGCAAGTATTTTGTTAAGGATTTTAGCATCTAGGTTCATTAAAGAAATTGGTCTGTAATTTTCCTTTCTTGTGGTATCTTTATTTGGTTTTGGTATTAGGCTAATTTTGGCATCATAGAATGAGTTAGGTAATATTCCTTCTACTTCTATTTTTTGAAAGAGCTTAAGTAGAATTGGTGTTCGCTCTTTCCAGAATGTTTGGTAGAATTCAGCTGTGAAGCCATCTGGTCCTGGACTCTTCTTAGTTGGGAGGTTTTTAATGACTGAGTCTATCTCTTTACTTGTAATTGGGCTGTTGAGTTCATCTATTTCTTCTTTCATCAATGTTCGCTGTTTGTGGGTTTCTAGAAACTTGTCCATTTCCTCTAAATTTTCATTCTTGTTGGCATATAATTTTTCAAAGTATCCTCTTATGATACTCTTTATTTCTGTGGGGTCAGTAGTGATATCACCTTGTTCATTCCTTATTTTATGTATTTGCATCTGTTATCTCTTTTTCTTTGTTAGTCTGGCTAAGGGTTTGTCAATTTTGTTGATATTCTCGAAGAAACTGCTTTTGGTTTTGTTTATTGTTTCCAGTGCTATCTTATTCTCTATTTCATTTAGTTCTGCTCTAATCTTGGTTATTTCCTGTTTTCTACTTCCTTTAGGTTTAGTTTGTTGTTGTTTTTCCAATTCCTCCAAGTGTGCAGTTAGGTCTTCAATTTTTGCTCTTTCTTCTTTTTTAATATATGAATTTATGGCTATGAACTTCCCTCTCAGGACTGCTTTCGCTGCGTCCCATGGGTTTTGATATGTTGTGTTGTTGTTTTTCATTAGTTTCAAGGTAGTTACTGATTTCTTTTGAAATTTCCTCTTTCACCCACTGTTTGTCTAAGAGTGTGTTGTTTAACATCCATATCCTTGTGCCTAACCTGTTTCTCTGGCCCTTATTGATTTCCAAATTCATTCCGTTGTGATCAGAGAAATTACTTTGTATAATCTCAATCTTTCTAAATTCATTGAGTGTTGATTTGTGGCCTAGCATGTGGTCTATTTTGGAGTATGTTCCATGTGCACTGGAGAAGAATGTAAATCCTACTGAATTTGGGTGTAGTGTTCTGTATATGTCTATTAAGTTCAAATCTTCTAATGTATTGTTGAGTGCCTTAGTTTCTTTATTGATTCTCTGCCTAGATGTTCTGTCTAATGATGATAGTGGTGTGTTGAAGTCCCCTGCTATAACTGTAGAGGAATTTATTTCTCCTCTTAGTTTTTCCAGAGTTTGCCGCACGTATTTTGGGGCACCTCGATTAGGTGCGTAAATGTTGATGATTGTTCTCTTTTCTTGAGAGATTACTCCTTTTTCTAATATGTAGTGTCCATCTTTGGCTCTTACAATAGTTTTGCATTTAAAGTCTATTTTGTCTGACATTAGAATAGCTACTCCTGCCCTTTTTTGGCTATTGATAACTTGTAAAATGGTTTTCCAGCCATTCACTTTCAGCCTCCTTGAATCCCTGGGCCGAAGGTGGGTTTCTTGTAGACAGCATATAGATGGATCATATTTTCTTATCCATTCTGCCAATCTGTGTCTTTTGATTGGTGTATTTAATCCATTAACATTCAGTGTTATTACTCGTAACGAATTTCTTACTTCAGTCATTTTTTCTTTGGGTTAATGTATGTCATATGATGTTTGGTTTCTCTTTTTGAGTTTTCAGTTGTTTTTAAACTCTCCTCCAACTCTCTCTCCCTTGTATTTTCCTTTCAACTTGTAGAGATTCCTTTAATATTTCTTGAAGTGCTGGTTTCTTCTTGACATACTCTCTTAATTGCTGTTTATCTTCGAATATTTTGAACTCTCCATCATTTTTGAATGCCAATTTTGCTGGATAGAGAATTCGTGGCTGGAAGTTTTTTTCTTTTAGTGTTTGGACTATGTCATAACACTGTCTTCTTGCCTCCATGGTTTCAGCTGAGAAATCAGCACTTAATCTTATTGTGCTTTCCTTGTATGTGATGGTTCTCTTTTCTCTTGCTGGCTTGAGTATTTTCTGTTTGTCTTGAGCACTGGACAATTTGACAAGTATATGTCTTGAAGTTGGCCTGTTGGGATTTATACTATTTGGGGTGCACTGTGCTTCCTGGGTCTGCACATCCATCTCTCTCAATAGAGTTGGGAAGTTTTCAGCCATAACTTCCTTCAACACTCCTTCTGTTCCCTTTCCCTTCTCTTCTCCTTCTGGGATGCTCATAATGCATATGTTTGTGCGGCTTGCGTTATCGGTTAATTCCCTGAGACCATACTGGATTTTTTCTATCTTTTTGTCTATCTTTTCTACAATCTCTTTGATTTCAACTGTATTGTCTTCCATATCACTAATTCTTTCCTCTGCCTGTTCAATTCTGCTGCCATGTGAGTCCAGCGTCTTTTTCATTTCTTGACTTGTGTCTTTGTTCGCCTTCATATCCATTACCTTTTTAGGTGTGTTAGCTATTTCTTCAGTATATTTTCCCAGTGTCTTCTTTATATCCTTAATCTCTTCCTTCAGTTCTTTAAGTTGGTCCATGATATTTGTTAGGATAGCTTTGATTCGTTGTTCGATATACTGCATTGCTTCCTGGTTTTTATTTTGTGCACTGGACTGGTCCATGTTTTCCAGTTTCTCAGAGTCATTTGTATTTTTCTGTTGCCCTCTGGTCATCATATTATCTTGATGGGTTTGTTCAGTTGACTAGCTTTTCTCTATGCTCTAGAATTTTATTTAGTTGTTGGTTCTGCATGTAAGTTAAGTTTTCTCTTTGGCAGTTTTTCTTCTTATTTTATTTCCTTGCTTCTTTCTATGTTCCCTTGAAGGCAAAAGGTTAGGGCCAGAGGAATCAAAATATGTAAGGAAGGCAGAAGGATAATAGAAATATTGATAAAAGTTAGAAGAGGGGCAAACTGAGACTTAATGAGATGAATATTTAACTTGTGTAGGCAGTGTAGAGTACTAGGAAAAATATGGTGTTCCTACAATGGACTGGGAAAACAAATGGAGGAATATATATATATAGTGGTTTAGAAGGCTAGAATTTTGAGGAGGGAGAGAAATAGTAGAGAAAGGTCTGAGAGGAAAAAGTTAATACTAATAAAAAAAAAAGAAAAAAGAAGAAGAAGAAAACAAAATAGATGGGATAGAAATTGACACCCTATTTTGTGGGCCTATGAAATGAAAAAATGTTGTCTCTAAGAGCCACAACAGAAAACAGAAGGCAGAAAGATGCAGGAAGGATAAGCGTTAGTTTGTAATACAGAATCAATATATACAGCGAGTGGGAAATTACTGAATAAGAAGCCCAGCAAAGAAGCGACCAGCTGGCAGCACCTATTAAAAAAAAAATAGAAGGAAAAAGGAAGGGGGAGGAAAATGGGAATAATAGCAATAGACCAGAAAGTAACAGAGAGAAACCAAAGATCCACACAGGCAAGCAGTCAAACAGAGCTAAGGGGGGTCAATGATTTCCCTAGGGTCCACATGGATCCTTCCTGCCTTCTTGTGTTTATCAATGAATTTCCCCACAGGGTTGTATATGCAGGTCCTGAAGCAGCTTTTATCTATTAAACTAAATTAAAAAGAATTTATTTTACATTTGTTGAGGTGACCTCACTTTTTTTTTTTTTTTTTTTAGCCAAATGCAGGACCCAAAATAATTCCTCCTCTAGACCAACCCCCTTATAGAAGGGACCCTAGCTGGGCCCGTGGAAATTAATCAAGCACCTCCCACTTTCCGGACTCCCCAGGTGAGCTGAAACTCTGATGTTAGTCAGTGAGGAGTGCTAAAGATGGCGGATTCCACCCCTTCTGGCGCCGAGCTCCAGTGTCACCGGGCTGCTCAGTAAATCAGTTTGAGTGCATATTCGTGTCTGCTCTCAGCCTAATGGTGCTTCAGGTAGGCTTATCTGCTCCCCAAAGTTATGGGGCAGAGCAGGCAGCCAGATCAATGTCTAAAAATATAAAATACCCTTCCCTGTCTTCCAATCAACCCTCCCTTTTTTGGGAAGTGTCCCTTCCTCCTGGCTCTGCAGCGGCCCAAGTCTTATCCCTGGGTGGCTAGGGAAATCAGCTGCGTTTCCCAACTAAAATCCCCCCTCCGGTTCACTGGGTGCTGATTAGCTCATTTGCTCTGTTCACACAAGTTCCGAGGGGCGCCAGGCAGCCAGATCCCCAGAAAATAAAACTTTTTTCGCCCCGCCCACGGTTACAAATGGCCGTTTTATTTTTTTTTTCCTTAACCGCGGGGCTCAGCCACCTGTGCCAACCTCCACCGGCAGCCTCAAAACTCAGGAATCTCCACCGTTCGGTCCACACCACTGATCCACGCAGTTAGATGTCCCAAGCTTCTCAGTGCATGTGTGCACAGCACAGACCCCCAGGCAGGACCCCGTCCACATCCGTCTTGCTCTGGGAGCTTGCAGTGTGTGCCCTCCTACACTAACGCCATCTTGGCCCCTCTCCAGACTGCTATCTTGTGACAGGTTTATTACCTTTAACCACTTCTATCATGGAAGGTGCAGTGATATGTTTTAACTGTAATAGACATCTACACTGGATGTGAGTTTGCCTTCCCTGCATCCAATGTTCCTTCCAAAACTAACATCAGTGGATTTAACAAATGTCTTATCCACTGCCATGATATTCCACATAACATTGTTTCTGATCAAGGAACACACTTCACAGCAAGCCATGTGTGGAAATGTACATATTCATGAAATTCATTGATCTTACCATGTTCCTCATCATCCTGAAGCAGGTGGATTGGAAGAATTGTGGAATGACCTTTTGAAGACTCAATTATGGCACCAACTATGTGGAGGGCTGGGGCAACGTTCTCCAGGAGGCTGTGTATAATCTAAATAAGTGTGCACTCTGTAGTGCTTTTTCTCCCATAGCCAGTACTCACAGGCCCCGGAATCAAGTGGTAGAATGGGAGTTGTACCACTCACTATTACCTGTATTGATTCACTGGGAATATTTTTGCTTCCTGTCCCTGCAACCTTAAGCTTTGCTGGTCTACAGGTTGTAGTTCCAAAAAGAGGAGTGCTTCCACTAGGGAACACAACAATGATTGTGCCACCTGGCCAATTTGGGCTCCTCATGCCTCTGAATCAATAAGCAAAGAAGGGAATTGTTGTACTGGGAGGGGTGATTGATAATGACTATCAAGGGGAAATAAGAGTGCAACTACACAATGGAGATAAAGAAGAGATTTCCTGGAATACAGGAGATCCCCTAGGGTGTTCCTTAGTACTACCATGCCCTGTGATTAAAGTCAATGGAAAATTGCAACAACCCAATCCAAGCAGTGGCCCAGAAACTTCAGGACTGAAAATTTGAGTCACCCCACCAGGCAATGAACCACAACTAGTTGAGGTGCTTGCAGAGCTTAAAGGGAACATGGAATGAATAGTGGAACAAGATAGTGATAATTACAAACTTTGACCACATGACCAGTTATAGAAACAAGGACTGTAATGGTCATGAATATTTCTTCCATATTTTGCTTCTGTGGTTTTTTCACTCATTCTGTATTCATTCCATTTATAAAGGACCCCAGTAACAGGATTAATATAAATCCTGAATGAGGTGGGTCATACCTTAACTGAATTAGCCTTATCAAAAGGCCCTACTTACAATGGTTTTACTCCCACAAGAATGAATTACATTTAAGAACATGTTTTTCCAGGGTTCATACAGTCTCATAAAATTGGACCAAAAAAAAAAAAAAACATGTTCTTTCTACATGCAAAATACATCCATTCCATCACAGTATTCCAAAAGCTTTAAGTAAATTCATTAATAATGCTTAGTAAAAAATCTCATCAAATTTGGTTATAAGGGTGGTTTGTCCTGGGACACAAGTGCCTTCTGTTTGTGGACCTGGGGAATCTAGAGAAAAAGTTATCTGCTTCCAATATACAAATGAGGTTGGGCATAAGATAAACATTACCATTTCCCTAGGGAAAAATTGAAAGACTTTTCAGAACCAAAACCTGAAAGAAGGGATACAACATATCACCAAGATTTTATTTCAGTAACCAATTTTTAATGATGAGCAGACAATAAAGATTACCAGATATTTCTGTAAGCCTTCCATTAGAAGGAGAGAAAAAAGAAGCAAATAATAAAATTAAAATTGAATAAAACCAAAAGGGCGAAAGTGAATTGAGTGGAGCAGAAATACTGAAAGGAAAGTTTCAAATAAGGGAAGACATTCTAGAAGATGTAGATCTCAGGAAATACTGTTATACAAATAGAATGTCTAAGTGTAGAATAACACTTTGGAAGGTAAAACCAGTAATACTGTGGAACTCAAGAAATTCCAGGTAGCAATAATAATGAATTGGGCATCTCTCCAAGAATGAAGTTAATTTTACCCTAAGAAAATATGTTGGTCCATCAAAAAAGCACTAGAATGTTTTATTGAACAAGAAACTGGAAAAGCTATCTTGACCCATTCTTAACCTAAATCTGTACCTCCTTCTGATAGAATATCCATCTCATTTAAACACAAGGGAATAGAAGAATCACAAATAGACTCCATATAATCATATTTAAAGTGCTAAAGGATAAAAATTAAACCAAATAATATTCCAAAATTTAATAACATCAGAGCATAAAAAGCCAATATAGTAAACAAGTAAATAATTTAATATATTAGAATAATGTAAAAGTAAAATTTTAAAATGTTAAATATTCAAGAAAATCATATATCTCAGAAGTTAGATGATAGAAATCAGGAGGTTATGATAACATGAGTCACAATCTCAGAAATAAGCTAGAAATAAAACAAACAAAAATTTAGAATAATTTAGAAACATATGATAGTGATTAGTAACCATAAAAAACACAGCAAAGGAAAAAAATGAAAAGGACAGAAATGAAAAAAAAAAGGTCTATCTGAATGAGAAAGAGAATTAGCAGTTTGAGAGAAAGAAACTAAAGTGATAAATTACAATTTTGAAATGTTAAGAACTTGAATTTTACAAATATACAATGAGTACATGGCTAAAATTTATTTACCATTTCATTAATAGGAGAATAAGCAAGACAATAAATGATTCAAAGAACATTTAAGTACCTTATCTAAAAAGGCACAAAAATAGGTTTTTGTTTCTTTTTACATTTTTATTGTTGATAATATGTATAAAGATAAGTACATATATAATAATGTAAATGAATTTATATGAACTGAAACCAATCCTGTAAACAGGACCAAGAAAAGGAAGCAGAATATTTCCATCATTCCAGAAGACTCCTTAAGTTCTATTCTAGTCAGCATTGGAAATGTGTTTGTCTAGGAAAGAACTGTGGAAAACCTGTTTTCAGATAGCTTGGACCCCTTGAGCCTCATGCAAAACTGACAAGGTTATTGAGAACTTTCTATGAACAGATAAACTGCTAGGCTGACAGAAAGGGACAGAGGCAGGACAAAATGAAGAAAAAATGGCTTCAAGGGCATAACCATGGAATCACATGTCTCCCCTTAATTGAGCATCTCAGGCCAAGACTTTGGGAAGGGCAGGATTTCTGACCCAGGAATGAAGGGTACAGACATCTGTCCAGATGTTCAGGGAGAGCTCAACTGCCACAGCAATGTGAGAGGACATATTTTATCCTTCAGCTTCACAGAGAGCTTGACAATCCTTGAAATGTTTGGAGAGGGTGGGGCTTATGCCTTATTGTTTGCAGAGAGCAGGACCACTGCCCAAATGCTTGGAAAAGGTGGTTCTGCTACTTCAACATGCTCTGAGGACAAAGCATTGATTCACAGATGACACTCAGATTTTGAAATTTTGTGGTGTTGGCCTTTCTTGATTTCAGACTTGCTTGGGACTCTTACTCCTTTTTCCCTCCAATTTATCTCTTTGGAATAGGAATGTCTATACTGTGTCTGTCCCATTATTTTATTTGGGAATCGGATAACTTGTTTTCTCAATTGCACAGCTCTACATACTAGAGAGGAATTTGACCCTAAGATGGATTACAGCTACAACTAGGATGGATGAATGCATTTTGCTTATGGAAGGAACACACTTTTTTGTGTTTCAGAAGGTGCAATGTGGTATATCGAATTATGTACCCCAATTTAGATATGTTCTTAATTTTGATCCTCATTCCTATAATTATAAACACATTTGTAAATAGGATCTCTTGAACCTATTATTTTCTTTTATGTCATAGCCCAAGTAAGTGACACTGAGTCATAATCAATATTACTGGTGAATTTTAAAGAGAAGCCCCTGGAAGCCAGAGATTGGAGAAGATGACACAAGAAGAAGCTGGAAATCAGCAGAAACAAGAAGAGCAGACCTAGGAGAGACAGAGAGAGAGAGAGATCACCATATTACAGGGAGCAGAGATACAAGCCAAGAAACCTAAAGGATTACAACAAGACATGACAAGAATGCTACAACTTTGTGGAGAAAGTCAAGCCTTGTTGATATCTTGAATATCTTCAGAACCATGAATCAATAAATTCCTTTTGTTTATGCCAAGTCAAAATGTGGTATTTTTAATGGAAGTCTGACAAAGTAAGAGGGTTTTTGACAGAACTGAGATGACATATATTAAGAAATTTGTTATGGAGATTGGTTCACAACATGATTATGGGGTTTGCCAAGTCTGAAATCTGTAGGGCAACAACCTGTGAGATGGAAACTCTCATGAAGATGAAGTTGAATTTCCCACTAGAAATTGGCTGGCTGAAGTAGAATCAGAAATTCTTTCTGACTTATGAAATAATCTGTTCTGGTTTTAAAGACCTCCAAGTGACTGCTAAAGGGCTGCCAATGCAAAGTTCAAGAAATCTGTTGGCTTTTATTAGGGAAAATTATTTTGGGTCAAAGCTTACAATTACAAGGCCTTTAATAAGTCCAACTCAAGGTTGCTTTCTCACCAAAGTCAGTTGCCACATGTTGAAGCAAGATGGTGGCCGATCTCTGGCTTGTCTCTGCCTTCTCCTCTGGGCTTCCTTTTCCTCTTGAGGCTCCATTGGCTCAGCTTCTTGAGGCTTCATGCTTAAGTGAGCCCATAGTCTTCTATCTCCTGGCATGGGGCTTGTTTCTTTCTGGGCCTCTTATATCAGGCTTGGTCCCAATCTCAGCTGTAAGCTATGAGGAAAAATGTCTCATCTCTCCCTGGCTCTTCAGCTGTTTGATCCTTCTCTTTTCTGTCACATAGCAGGATCAAAAATGACAGAGCTCTCTCTTCCTGTGTCTGTCTGTCTATATGTCCAGCAAGGGGCAAGACTTAAGCTGGGTCATATCCACTGACATAGTCAAATCAAAAACCCTAATTTAAAAAGTAATCTAATCAAAGACACCTCAGGTTAATTTAATACAACCAAAATGTATCACAATCAGAGGAATAGATTAGTTTACCAGTATAATCTTTCTCTTCTGGGGTGTCATAAAATAATCACAAACTGCTACAGCTGGGGAGAACCCCCACAATGCTGTGGACAATCTCCTTTGTTGGTGGTAGATCCAAGAGTTGTAGATGCAGTCAATTGATTATAGGTGAAAATTAATCTATGATAATCAGTGACTATCAGGCCAGTGCCAGTTTCAACAAACAGCATACCCTGCCTGAGTGGAAAGATGAAATTAACCATCACAGTCCATTGCTTATCAACTTGGCTCTCATATATATCTACTTAAACCATACTTAGTCCCCAAATAAAGACAGTAAGATAGTCATACTTTGGCCTAACATAAAACTATCCTGTGTACAAAAGAAAGTGCATAATGCTTTCTCCAGAAGAGGATGCAAGTCCTTGAGTGATATTCTCTCTCATATTCTAGATGAAATTGTATGACATAAAGTTAATATAGCCTATGTTTTATGATAAAGGGGTAAAAGATGGAAGAAAACAAAGATATTTATTTTATATGTGTGTATGTCTATAAACATATTCATAACAAAATAAGGGAAAGTACTAAAAAATTAAAATATTTGTTTCTGCAATTGCTTACATGGTCATAACTAGTACTTTTAACCAAATTTACCTACTATCCATTCCATATTCCCTTTACCTCAGCAACCACCTCAGGTGGTCATGGTCCTTTTCTTGGTTGGGTGACCCAAATCTCATTCTTGAATGGATTGGATTGTTGTGCTATTCCATTGACCTTAATCACAAGTCGTGTTAGTACTAAGAGATACACTAAGGCATCTCCAATATTCCAAACATACTCTTACTTACATCCATTAGTAGTCCAATTTCCCCTTGGTAAGCAGGATCAATTATCTCAGCTGGTACAGTAACTCCCTTTTCCCCTATTGATTCAGGGACATGAGGAGATCAAAATGACCAATTGGCTATCTTATGTTCCAGTTCAATGGAATCATTGTTGTGTTTCTTTGGTGGAAATGTTCCTCCCTTTGGAGACCTCTAGGCCAGCAGAGTCTAAGATTGCAGAGAAAAGAAACAAAAGTTTTGTTAGTGAATCACATGGGTAATAATCATTGGCACCTCTCCCATTTATGCTGTGTTATTCCTGGCCATGTGAACCTAGCTATGGGAGAAACAGCATCACAGACTGCACACTAATTTAAAGCATATATGGTCCCTTGAGGAATATTTCCCTAGTGATATAAGTTATTTCCCCCCTGCTGACATTGTGATTGAGTTTTCAAAAGGCATTCTATCTAAATGATTTAAGATGATGGAAATTATTTTAATATCAGAGAATCCTATGAACATGGGACCACTGTTCACACTTCATTTGTTGTGAAATGATTTCATAGAGCAGAAGAAATGTTTTTGAAATAACATGATAATAGATAACACATTCTATAAGCCCACAGGTGGTAGTTTTGGCAGAAGCACTATGTGCAGAGAAGGTAAATCAGTATCCAGCAAGAACAAAACACTGCCCCTCTCATGATGAAAGTGGTGTAATGTAATTCACTTGCCACCAAGTAGCAAGATGAACACTTGGGGACTGGTTGGTACACTCTGCTGCTGTTAGATTGGACTCTCAACAATGGTATAGCCAGATCAGCCTTTGTGATTGGAAGTCCATATTGCTGAGTTATGCATAACCTCCATCCTTACCACTATGACTACTTTGTTCATGAGCCCATTAGTCAATGACATGAATGGCTGGGTAAAAAGTCTTAACTAGTATCCATAGAACAGGTCATCCTATCTATTTGATTATAAAATTCTGCTCTGCTAAAGACACTGTCTTGTGAGCATTCACATGGAACACAAATACATTCACGTTTTTCATCCTTCCAAAAATTATATCCACATACCTCTCCCCCAGACCATTTAGTCTTCAATTTTCCAATAATATCCTTTCAAACCCTGACCACACACCAAACCACTTGCTTCAGCCCATAAAAATGTACACAAATCCATCTCTGAACATTTCTCCTTCCAAGTAAAATGAATGTCATGGTTCACTTCTCCAGAGTCTGCCCACTGAGATGATTTCCCTCCACCACTGTCCTTAAGGAATGTCCCAGAAAAGGGCTTTAGTGCTGCAGCTGTCCACTTTTGGGTGGCATATGTATATTGCGCACAACCCTTTATAAATGAGGCCCATATTTTCTCTTCTTTTGATGGACCCCCAACGAAGCCACAGCAGTGGTCTGGGACAGTGAAGGAAGGTGGCAGAAGTGGGTGTCAGGGGCATTTGAGCACTTTTTCAGTAACTTGCTTGTAAACTCAGGGTCTGCTAGTGCCTGATTTCCTATAAGCCACTTCCATTTGATGATAAAATACTTCAGTACATGCCCAGCTTGATGGCTTAGTGGGTCAAAGAACATCTATTTCATGATAGGATGCTTAGCTTTTGTGATAATTAGTCGGCCATGATTAATCTTTCAGTTTCTACTAAAGCCCTGTGGTGGGTTAAAATCTGTTTCTCAAAAGGAGTGTAGGTATCTGCAAAATACAGCAAGTTTTTCTTCCAAAATTTCATGTTTGCACTGTGATTCCTGTATAGAGTCCTTACGGAGGCTCCAAATAGCATCTCCATTTGTCACTGACACTTTGAGCATCCTTGGATATGCTGGATCAGGTGGCAAAGCAGCTTTCACAGTAATCTGGATCTGTTACAGAACTACTTCTTAATTTGGACCCCACTCAAACTTGCAATTTTGGGGTTACTTGGTAAATGGACAATAATAACACCTTAATGAGAAATATGTTGTCTTCCAAATCCTCAGCAGCCAACTAGACATTATGCCTCTTTTTGGTTGTAGAAGGGGTCAGATGCAACACATTTTCCTTCATCTTAAAAAGGACATCTTGACACTGCCCTCTTCACTGGATGCCTAGAAGTTTCACTGATGTGGAATATTCCTGAATTTTTGTTGAATTCATTAGTCATCCTCTGACATGCAATTAATTTACCAATAAGTGTAGAATAGTTGCTAAGTCTTGCTCACTTCATCCTGTCAGTATAATATCATTAATTTAATATACCAGTGTGATGTCATTTGGTAGTGTAATTCAATCAAGGTAATTACAGACTAGATTATGAGATAGGGCCATAGATTTGTTCTACCCATGAAGAAGGATAGTGAAGGTATTTTGCTGTTCTTGCCAGTTGAAAGCAAACTAACAGGAATTGAAAAAAAAGTATTTGTCAAATCAATAACTGCATACAAGTACCTGGGGATGTGTTAATTTGCTTAAGTAGTGATGCCAAATCTGAAACAGCAGCTGCAATGAGAATAATTGCATGTTTAAGTATATAATAATCAACTGTAATCCTCCAAGATCTATCTGTTTTCTGCACAAGTCAAATCAAAGAGTTGAATTGAAATGTGATTAAATCACCACCCTTCAATCCTTAAAGCCCTGATGACACTGATCTAAAGCATGTAACTGGAATCTCTTTCTGGAAACTCTTTATTAAATCCCATGGATCAAGATATCTTTCACACTCTCTTGATTATTTTAGCTTTTTGATAAATCATAAAATTAGATTATGCAAGCCTAAAATTATACATTTTTATTCAAATTTGTTTTGACTATATTAGTCCTCTGATTTTTCATATAAATTATAAAATCAGCTTGTGAATTTCTGAAAACAAGCTTTTGCTTACATTTTAATTGGGTTGCATTGAATATATAGATCAATCTGGGATTGCATTTAATTAATTGATAAGATTCCCTACCAATATCATATTTCTTAACTTCTTTATTTTATTCAGGTTACTTGACCAATATTATCTACCCACTATGTTAGAATCTCTTAGTATGGGTCTCAAGCATCCATATTTTTTCAAAAGTTTTCTAACATTTTCTTATGGATATAGCAAGGTACTAATCCATGGGCTAGTATATGGCATCCCCAAAACAAAGACAGACCATATAAAACTGAAAACATGTAACCTTGAACTTTACCAGACTTCTAATAGTCTAAATTTCTATCACCTAGACTAGTACAATTTTTTTTTCTGACTGCCCCAGCCCTCCTGTTAATATTTCCTATTCATAAATTTTTCTCCTCTTTTACATTCTCAACAAGCTTAATCTATCTCTCACAGAACTGAAAATATAGCATTTAAAAATTTTTAAAAAGCATAGTAATTTTTATTAAACAATTATTTATTGTGCCATAGATTACCCTTTTCATATTATCTTATTACATACATATTTATGGAATTTTTGAGGCATTTAAAAGGTTATATTTCTAGTAAGAAGAAGCTGATTTCAAGAAATTTAAGTTATTAGCCTAATGTCACATGACTAATAAATATTAGAGCGAGGACTATGTATTAGGAAAATATTTAATTACTTCCTTGATCCTATGCCACATGGTTTTTCCACCGAGTGACCATTTTTTTACTACTGGCAAAGTACATTCATGTAGTAATTTTTAACATATAATTCATGGTTTCAGAAACTTCCACATGTTTATTATGGAAAAAATCTCATCATATTAACTTTTATGTTGCAGAAGACAGTTATTTTATTTTCTCTTTTGATATACCCTACAGAGTTCAGGAAGATCTTAATAAACTGGAATACATATCTAAGTGCATAATACTCAGAGTATACTGTAATAATTGAATGATCAGTTCAATTCCAGGTGTAAGAAGAAAGATTTTTAATTACTTATATATTATTTTAGAAACTTAACCCTGAATCTCAAACTAGAGTATCTGTTTTAATATTTAAATTTGAGATAATGTGCTATAGTTTATTCAGAGTTGTATTAAAAAATGGAACTAAAGGCCTTCCAAGGAACATAGGAGGAGAAATAGGAAGTTCTCTACATAGTAAGTCAATAGAGCTTCAAATCAGAAATTTGCTTTAATTTTTGATGCAAGATAATAGAATATGGAAAATAAAAATATGGGAGTATATTTAAATATTAGAGAAATAATTAAAGGGAGAAAATTAATGTTCAATCTTGCATTCAGTGTATAACCCTTTGATACATTTTTTCAAATCAAAAATTATAAATGATTTACAAATTTAATTTACTCATTAGCTAATTGATCCAGAAGTTATTTTATTATTATTTTTTAATTTCATTGTCTTTTAAGCTTGATGGCTTTATGAAAATAATTGTAAAAGCAGAGGATGCAGTTTTCATTCTTTCTAGGCAGCAATGACTCCAGAATATTTCATGTAACCATGAGACTGTAGATATGTTGTATGCTTTAACCTGTAGAGTCAGAGAAATCTGAGCTTAAATCATGGCTTTGCTGGTAAGTAACTGTGTGGCTTATGTATCTAGCTTCACGTAAGTATTCTCATATATAAAAAGATACTAAATTGTTTAGTTTGCCAAATGCTATGTAGATTACATAAAGTAATATCCATAAAATTACTAACCCTTACTAATCACTTCATAAAATGTAGTAGCTGCCATCATAAATTCTCAAGTTTTATGTTTCTAAATCTTTCCTTCTTCTCGTTTAATGTTTCTAAGTCTGTTCTCATGGATGTCTGTTAGTTTGTATTTTCAGACCACATAAGTGGTGAAAAAATAGCTTTGTTTTAACTTTTCAAATTGATCATGTTTTTAAAAATTCTGTATTTTCTTTCTTTCTGACCTCTATCTCCACTTTAAGTGACATCAGCTACACATATACACAACCAATTTAATATCCCAGAGTATTAGTTAACAGGAATACCTGTTTGTGAACAGATTAGATTAAATGGCTAGATGTGATACATATTATCTAACATATTTCCAATTCTTACAGTGATGTAGAGAATTTCTGTAGGGTTATGTTTTGCTAGAAAATATTCCTTAATATGTAAATCAACTTCTTGCTCTACACGGAAATTCAATGACTAAGAATTGCCAGAAATTTCATTTTCTAAAATATCAGAAGAATTTATGTTAAAAATACTAGTATTTCACTGACATCTCCATAAGCAGTATGTGATTTCAGATATGAATCATTTTGGACCCTTATAGCATAGGATATTGGTATTCACATGATTTATTCTCAATAGAATGATACTTAATGTATATTTAATGTCATATAATAAACATATGTGTTTTAATTTGCTAAAAGCGAATGAAAGCAATGTACAGAAATAAGTTGGCTTTTACAATGGGGATTTATTTATTTATAAGCTTACAGTCCTGAGGCTATGAAAATGTCTCATACTCATTAGGCGATGTTCATCAGGTGATGCTTTTCTCCCTGAAGACCAGCTGCTGGCAATCTTGGACTCCTGTCACACAGCAGAGTGGAATGTGGCATCTGTTGTCTCTTCCTTCTCCTCCAGGTCTCATTGCTTTTAGTAAGTGGCTGATTCATCAGTGGCTTTCTTTCTCCTGGGTTCACTTGAGATCAGCTTCTTGCTCTCATGGCTTTTTTTCTCTGCTTCTGTGGCTTTTTTCTCTGTATGTCTTTCTTTGTATATATCCAGTTTATAAAGGACTCCAGCAAGAGGATTAAAACCACCCTGGGTCATGCCTCCTGAAGGAATTTAATCAAAAGTTCTTTAGCTGCATTAACCTAATCAAAAGTTGCCAAATATGATAGGTTCACAGCAAAATGAATGGATTAGCTTTAAGAATAGAATTTTCTGGGGTCCATAAAAACTTCAAACTACCACAATATGTGTAACTTAAAGAAGAAATACTTAGCTTCTTGTTTAAGGCCCCTACATTACTTAGTGTTTCATAAGAAATAATTGGTTTTTATTCTGTGTTTATTTTATTTTAGAGAAATCGAATTTGGAAATATATAAATTTTATGCATGCTTCACATATTGTCAAAATTTAATTTAATATAATATTTCAATGTATCTCAGAAATAAGCACTCTGCAATGACAATATTTTTATCCAATTGAATAAGATATGCCCGAAAATTTTGGTCAATATTAGTTATTTTGTGGTTTGGAAAGATGAAGTACTGTCTGCGAACTCATACTGCCACTAGGTGCGATCTGAGATTTTAATTCAGTGTTTTAGAGACTCTTAATCCTCCAAAAAATGTTTCAGAAATTTCAGTGAAGTAGAAGTTAGAGTTGGCATCTAGTTGAAATTCACCAGTGAGTGTTAGTCACAATGGATTATATAATGGATTCTTTCAGTAGACTATGTATTGATACACTTTTCAAAATTCTTGCATACTTTTATTTCCTTTTACTGTGTTACTTTCACCTCCCTGTTTTGTCCCTAACACTCTTCAGTCAATATTGCTGTATTTAATTTATGGATTGTTGTGAGAAAGAGAGAGATGAGGAGAGAAATGTGATGGACAGAAAGAGAATTAGGAGTTATTTAGAACAGAACTGCCTTTTTAATTATGCCCAGATAATTATATTGTACACAATTATATTATTAGTTGATATCTTTATAAGTTATTTTATTAACATAGACACTGAAACTAAATAAAAATTTTTAATGATTTGTGTGTTTTTTTCATGAGACAATGTAAGTTGTCTGAATTTATAGAGAAATCAGAATTTACAATTTTACTCTCGATTTCTCTGAGTCAAATGAGAATATTTTTTCTCTAATCTAACAATTATTAAGCTGTTTATTCTATGTATTAGAAAAATATTTTACCTAGATCTGTGAGAGCTTTACTGGGAAAATAAAGACATGGTTTTCTTTTCATTGCAAAAAATTTAAGGTGATTTGTGCATTCTCTTCTTTGCATATGAATATCTCAATATGACAAAATCTTAGCATGATTCAGGTCATGAATATAAATCATTTGTAGGTCACTAAATACAACCTGGCGCAATGCATGGCAAATGTTTGTCTCTATTAAATCCTTGAAAATTCAGGGGCCAATGAATTAAGGTGGGTTAAAACACATTGAACTATGGCACAGAAGGAAAAACAAAAATTACTATGCTGAAATCTTGCTCCTAAATAAGGATCCTATATTTAACTATGTTCAATCACTAAGGCTTTCAGTTCCTATATAGGTGACTCTAAATTTTCTCTTTTTTTTTTGCCATGCACTCTTTCTTTTTCACACTCCATTGAATGATAAACAGTCTATTGGCATAGGGGAGAATATTATAAATCAAAGGCTACTCGTGGCAAATATCATGATTTAATTATTTCAGCAATAGCTTTTATTAACAATTTTATTAATGATCCAAGAGCTGTAGGACAAAATCAAGTAGTTTAATACACATGCATGTAGAGATCAGCAATAAGACTGAGAGAGAATGGACCAGAAGAAATATTTAAGGATCTAATGGCCAAGACTTTCTCCAAATTTAGGAAAGACATCAAATCATAGGGCCACAAATGCCAGTAATCCTCCAGGAAAGATAAATACAAAAAGCAAATCACCGGACTATAAAACTCATGGAGATTCATCAGGTTCACTGACGAAAAGCAAAGGTAAGTGTACAATTACAAAAGCAGACAGAAGACAACCAGCAAGATGGTGGCAGAGTAAGGAGCTCCTAGAGTCAGCTTGTGCTACAAGGCAATAAGTAATCACTCTGAGCTATCTAAAGCACCTGTTTGGGGGCTCCAGGAGACTAGAAGAGCATCCTGCAATAACCTTGAAAGAAAGGAAGGAGGAGACTGCCCATGTGCAGAGAATATTGTTAAGTAGAGCACTCCATGCCCTGAAGGCCATTGTCCATATTCCACTGGCGGCACAAGCCACCTCGGGAGCTATTCTGTAGCTGAAATTGGAAGCTCTGTTTTGTAAAAACAGGGGAGGGAGAGATGTTGGGCACCAACTTCAGCTACTGATTAGTAAATTTGACGAGCTAATGCATAATCCTAAGAACAGCTAATGTTTGAACCTGTCCAAGTCAGAAAAAAGGCCAGTAGCTGCCATTTTGACTCCACCCCCAGCATGAGGGGAAGCCAGGCTGACTGAAAATCACAGTGATGGTAGAGATGTTTTTTTTTTTTTTTCACCCAGATCAGCTTGCAGCACCTAGCCTAGTCTTCAGCCCCACCTCTAGCAGGGAGAAAGCTGGCGTGCCCTGCACCAGCTTCTCCAGGTAACTGTAGATACATTCAGTTAGCACAAACTGAATAGTTGGAAGTTTACTGGGGCAACTGCAGTCATTTGGACCCACACGACATATATTGCTGCTCAAACCTGCAGCTCCATCCCGCCCCAGGCAGAGAAGAAAGGGGAATGAAGCTTCATCAGTCTCTCTGGGAAATACTGTCTAGGTCTGAATGATTTGGAATATTACACATGGCTGTGACTCTGTCTCAACCACTGGCAAAGGAGAAAGTTGGGAGAAGCTTCTTTGGTCCCTGGGGCTGTGAGGACAGCTTGAGCATACAGCTTACAGCAAGAACTACATCCTTGGCTCCTACTACACAAACAGCAAGGGAGAAAGGGCAAAAATACCCAAAACTAAAGAGACAAACTGCACCTAGAATAAATACTCTAGTAAGGCAGATGCCAAAACATCAACAAAATATTACAATCAACACCAAGAAACAGGAAGATTTGTCCCAGTTAAAGGAACATGATAAGCCTCCAGATGACATAAAGAAGTTGAGACAACTAATCATAGATGATCAAACAAAACCCCTTAGTAAATTCAATGAGATAGCTGAAGAGATTAAGGATATTAAGAAGACATAGGATGAGCACAAAGAAGAATATGAAAGCATATATAAAAAAATAGCAGATCTTATGTGAATGAAATGTGCAATAAATGAAATAAAAAATACAACAAAATATATGATAGCAGATTTGAGGAGGCAGAAAAGGATTGGTGAGCTTGAAGAAATGGCCTCTGAAAGTGAACAAAAGAACAGATGAAGAAAAGAATGGAAAAAATTGAACAGGGTCTCAGGGAACTAAACAAGGGCAAGAAATGTGCAAACATACATGTCATGGGTGTCCCAGGCAGAGAAGAGAAGGGAAAAAGGGCAGAAGATATGTTTGAAGAAATAATGGTAGAAAATTTCCCAACCCTATTGAAGGACATAGACATCCATGTCCAAGGAGCACAACGTACTCCCATCCAAATAAATCCTAATAGACCAACTTCAAGACGTACTAATCAGAATGTCAAAATGCCAAAGACAAAGAGAGAATTCTGACAGCAGGAGGAGAAAAGTAATGCATAACATATAAGGGATACCCAAGAAGATTAAGTGCCTATTTCTCATCAGAAACCATGAAGAAAAAAAGCAGTGGTATGATATATCTAATATATTGCAAGAGAAAAACTTCCAGCCAAGAATCTTATATCCAGCAAGATTGTCTTTCAAAAACGTGGGTGAGTTTAGAATATTCACAAATAAACAGAAATTGAAAGAATTTGTAACCAAGAGACCAGTTATGAAAGAAATACTAAAGTGTGTGCTACAGCCTGAAAAGAAAAGACAGGAGAGAAAGGCCTGGAAGAGAGTATACAAATGAAGAATATATCAACAACAGTAACTAAAAGTGTCAAAAGAGTGGTGAAAATAAAGTATGACAGATAAAACCCAAATATTCAGGAATAACCTTAACCAATAATGTAAAGCATTTGTATTCAGAAATCTGCAACTCATTTTTAAAAGAAATAAAAAAAGACCTAAATAATTGGAAGAACATTCCATGCTCACAGATTGGAAGACTAAATATCATTAAGATGTCAATTCTACTCATGTTGATATACAGATTCAATGCAATCCCGATAAAAATACCACCAGCATATTTTAAATAAATGGTAAACACAATTATCAAACTATTTGGAAGTGTAAGGGGTACTGAATATCCAGAAACATCTTAAAAATGAAAAGAAAAGTTGGAGGACTCTCATTTCTGGACTTTAAATCATATTATCTAGCTACAGTGGTGAAAACAGCATGGTACCAGCATAAAGACAGACAGATAGACCAATGCAACTAAATTGACGGTTCAGAAACAGACCCTCACATCTATGGTCAAGTGATTTTTGATTACCCTCTCAAACCCAACCAGCCTGGACAGAACAATCCATTCAACAAAATGGTGCTGAGAGAATTGGATATCCATAGCCAAAAGAAGGAAAAAGGACCCCTACCTCATACCTTATACAAAAATTAAGCCAAAATGGATCAAAAACCTAAATATAAAAGCAAGAACCATAAAGCTTCAAGAAGAAAATGTAGGAATATATCTTCAAGACCTGGTGGTAGACAGTGGATTCTTAAAGAAGATAAAAGGAAGACTGAGATGGACTACTGATATTTAATGTATGTAGAAGTGTTAAATAACTTTAATGTTAAAATGTGGAAATGTACAGAGTTGATGGTAACAGATTATAGTGAGTAACCTGGGATTCATAAATGGGAATGTAGCTCAAAATGGTAGTCTAGGAATGTAAATACCCATTGATGGAAAGCTAGAGAAAAATCTAGGGACTGAATAGCACAATAAACCCAGAGATGGATGAGAATTGGGGTTGATGGTACAGATGTAAGAGTGTCCTTTGTGATCTAGAGCACATGTACATCACTATTGCATGGTAGTGGAATGTGGAGAAGCATGGGAAAAATCCATCTGGAGTGACCTATAGACTGTGGTTAACAGTAAAACTGTAATTTTCATGCAGTATGTACTGTGTTGATAATGGGGTATTATGGAGAAAGTGTGCCAAATGTACACTGTGGACCAGTTAATAATCTGTGGATATTACCTCATAAACTGTAACAAATGTTCACCATGGTATGATGTGTTGATAGAGGTGTGTTGTTTGAGATTTCTGCACATGTGCATTATTGTTTTGTAAGTTTACAACTTCTGTCATAAAAATATATTTTTAAAATAATAATATGATGGACTGGGGAGAAAAGAGACCAAATGTAAGATAATAATTATAGTTAGTAGTAAGATTTTGACAATATTCTTTCATAATTTTTAACAAATGTCTCACAATGCAAGGTGTTGGTGGTGGGTTGTTGTATGGGACCCCTGTATGTTTTTATGTATGTTTGCTTTGTAAGTTCACATCTTTTACTATACACTTATTGTTTATGTATGTTCATGTAAAGTGTTATAAAAATAATAATAATACGGTGGACTGGGGGAAGAATACTTTGGTTAGTAGTAATATTTTGAGGATGCTCTTTAATCATTAGTTAAGATGTTTCACAACAATGCAAGTTATTGATGGTAAGATGATGTATGTTAGTCCTGTGTGATGTTATGTATGTTTGTTTTGTAAGTTCTCAACTATTACTATATATTTATTATTTATGTATGTATATGTAGGAATGATATACATCAATAAATTTTTTAAAAAGTGGTTAAAAAGCAAACAGAGGAAAATACATATCACATACAGAAGAAAAAGCAACATTATTATAAAAGACTTGTAATCCAAAATGAAAAAAGTAAAAAAATAATGGAAAATATCTTTAAAGTACTGAAATTTAAAAACCCATTTCACATTTCAATACCCACTGAAAATAACTTTTAAATAAAAGATCAAAACAAAACCTTTTTAGGAAAATAAACATATACGCAAAAAGAAATATTTTTCCCCATAGATTTTTACTTTAAAAATCATCCAGGCAGGAGTATGATAACAGGACACTTGAATCTAAACATAGATATATATTGCAATGTAATTGTAAAATTGAAGGTAAATGTATCAAATATTTGATTTTTAAATTTTTAATTGATTTAAAAATAATTTCCTAAAGAAAAACAAGTTTGAAGAATTTTGGATATATACCATATATACAAATGAAAAATTATGATAAAAGTAGCACAATAATTGGGAATGAAGAAATTGAATCTTTACTACTTCACAGTTCTTACATTATAAGTTATGTGGTATATTATTTTAGGTAGACTATGATAAATTAAACATGCATATAATAATCTCTAGGGCAACCAATAAAACAGAGAAGACCCAGAAATTACAAACATAAGAGATTAAAATAAGGATATCATTATGGTCACCCACAAATATGAAAAGGAAGATAAGAAAATTTTATAAACTACTTTTACTTGTTAAATTTGATAATTTATAGTAAACATACAATTCTTTAAAATGCTCACATAAGAAGACATGGTAGCCTTAATTTTCCTATACCTTTTAGAGAAATTGAATTTTTCCTTTAAAATCTTCTAAACAAGTATTTAGTATTTGTTTTACAAATGTGAAAATTGCATATTTCCCTCATACTGGAATGTGGACATAGTGCTATATGAAACTTCTTCAACCATGAAGAAGAGGACATATTTGGAGATAGCAGAGCAACAACAGAAGAAACCTGTGTCCCATGATTACCTCATGAAAAAGAGCCACCCTCAGAGCCTAGTCAGCTAAAGTCTGCACTGTTAACCCAAGGATACTTTCCACTTCGTTGAGCCACTGTGTCTGAAGCCCTTTCTTACAACAGCCTGTACCTCAGTGATGGAAGTTCTCTCCCTACCCCAGTCACATCACTTGATAAATCACTCTTTCCATTGCAGAGTTCATCCTTTCCAGAATCAGGACGGTGCATCTACATTTGAGAACATTCAGCAACTATCTCCAAAATTACATGGTTGTCTATTAACAGCTCTAGAGAACACTGATAGCAACATACACCTCTCAAAAATCCCTGCTATTTGTTAATGATTTTTAATATAATAAAGTAATTGTTGCTTTTTTCAACTCTGAAAAATTAGTATATTTTTTTGGAAAAAAATGTCATATCACAGAGTGGTGAGTAATAATGCAATCTCTAAAGTCAGACAGTCTGGCTCAAATGTGAGCTTGGCCTTTAACCTGTTGACTGACTATGACTAAGTTATGTTCCAGTTTCATCCTCTGTAAAATTCAGCCTTTCAAAAACATTTATTGAAGCACTCTTCTAAGTACTGGGAATATAGCACTGGACAAAATTTGGAAAATATTGTGCTCATAGATCTTTTATAGTGGAGGAGAATAGAAAGGAAACAAAAGCTTTAAGCAAAATATTGAGAATGTGATAGTATCTGCTATGGAAACAGTTGCAGGAAGGACAAGTGGAATCAGGCACTATTTTAAATAGGGTGGTAAGAGACGGTGTTATGAGGAAGTGAATGAGAAAAGACCCGTGCAGTTATCCAGGGGTTGGGAATTTTAGGAAGAAGAAAAAAAAATGGAAGAAGTCCAATACCATCAAAGCTAATGTATATAGGGAAGCAGAAGGAGTTCAATTTGGCTATACCAAAGTGAGCAAAACAGATGCAATGATAAAGGATGAGTTCATAGAAATAAGATGGAGAAGCAAAATCATGTTGGAGCTGAGGCTCTTATGAAAATTTTGAGTTTTACTCTGAGTGTGATGGAAAGTCACATAGGTTTTGGAAGAAAAATGACATAATACAATTTACATTTTAACAGTAATACTCTGGCCCCTGCATAAAGATTCGACTTGAGGGGAATAAGGCAGAAAACAGAGAGACAATCTAGGAGGCTGCAACAATATTTTAAACCTGAGATTATAGGTTTTTTGGGCCAGAGTGGTAGCAGAGGAGGTGTTGAGAAATAGTCACCTTCCAAGTATATTCTGCACAGAGAATCAATATGATATGCTGATGGACTTGATATGGGGTGTGTGGCATAGAGAAAATGCCAGGATGAGGCTTAAGTCTTTACCTGAACAAGTGGGAGGATGACTTTCCATTACCTGAGATAAAATTTTAGGTATTTCAAAAAAACTACCTGAGAGTTATCTTGTGAAGATAAATAACATGAATCATATACCGAAAGCTCTTTGAATATTGTTTGCCACTCATTAGGTGCTCAGTAAATATAATCTGTTTTTACCATGATTATATAACAGCAATAATTTGTAAACAAAAACTAATGCTCATATTTTGTCATGCTATATTCTAGTCTTATTTTCTTAATCACTTTTAAGTGTTTCAAATTTACAATACATTGTATTTAGACATGACACCATGAATGAAAGGATGTTTTCTTAAAAATATTTCAAAACACATCTTACATAAAATATGATATGCACTGATTTAAATAGGGGAAATACAGGAAAAAATGCAAATAGTCTAGTGTTTTCACATTGCCCAAATGGTATGCTGCATTTATCTAATGATATCTTAAATGCTTTCTAGAATATATTATAAGAAAATAAGATAGTCTGGATTTAATTAAAATATAAATATTTCCTGAAATTTTCATGTCTGAAAAATTAGAGCATCTATTGACCATTTTGACAAAACTAACCAAAACAATGCATTTTCTAAATTATAGAAATGTACATAAATGAAAACAAGTCCAGCACAGTTCATAGGAAAGACTAGTAAATGTAAAGAGCTTGTAAATATCAGATAAGATATAATGCATGTAAAAGATGAGGGATTAGTCAAAAAGAACGTTGTTAAAAATATATGAGATGGCTCAAGCAGTGTATCATCTGCTTCCCACACGGGAGGTCCCAGGTTCAAAAAAACAAACAACAAGCAAACAAATGAAAAAAACTCAGGATAACCAAAGTGGTGAAGTAGTTGAGTGCTGGCGTCCCACATAAAGAGGTCTGGGATTCAATCCCCAGCCCCGAGACCTCCAAAAATAATTAAATAGATAGATGATAGATAGATAGATCATGATAGATAGATGATAGATAGATAGATAGATGATAGATAGGTAGAAAGATGATAGATAGATAGATAGATAGATAGATAGATAGATAGATAGATAGAT
>JAKSZT010054329.1:3878989-4042406 GCA_026826555.1 Tolypeutes matacus | reverse complement strand
TCAGAGTCATTTGTATTTTTCTGTTGCCCTCTGGTCATCATATTATCTTGATGGGTTTGTTCAGTTGATTAGCTTTTCTCTATGCTCTAGAATTTTATTTAGCTGTTGGTTCTGCGTGTGAGTTAAGTTTTCTCTTTGGCCGTTTTTCTTCTTATTTTATTTCCTTGCTTCTTTCTGTGTTCCCTCCACTGGCAGCCTCAAATCTCACGAATCTCCACCATTCGGTCCATGCCACCGATCCTCGCAGAGAGATGTCCCAAGCTTCTCACTCCATGCGTGCACAGCACAGACTCCAGGGCAGGACCCCGTCCACAATCCGCCTTGCTCTGGGAGCTTATAGTGTGTGCCCTCTGACACTAATGCCATCTTGCGTCCTCTCCTTTCGTTTTAAATAAATAAAAATCATGGTGCCATAAAAGATGATGACTCCTAGGAGTTGGGAAGCACAAGAAGATAAGGCTTTGTGCTTTCCTAAAGTGTATTTAATTTTCAAAATAGTAGACAAATGGACATGTAAGACACAGAGATTGTAATAAGAGACACAGATATAGTTGAGCCAGCAAAAATGAATATCATGATTTCACTGTCATATCTGTCAGTGCAGGACAGGGCTATAATTGGGGTTAAGTCACAGAAAAAGTGATAGATCACATTGGAGTTGCAGAAATGCAAACTGTTGATGCAAAGAAACATGGCAAAATAGTCAGTAAATCCAAACACATAATACCCAGCGATGAAGGCACAGCAGAGTCTCGTGGACATAACAACCTGGTAGTGAAGAGGCCGGCAGATAGCTACATAGCAGTCATATGCTATTGAAGAGAGAAGGAAAAATTCAGTGACACCCAAGAAGCCAAAACAAGACATTTGGTTGAGACACCCCATGAATGAAATATGTTTTTTGGAACTCAGTAAGTTTTCTAAGGTTTTTGTTGTGATCACCGTTTAGTAACTGAGATCAAGGAATGACAGTTAACTTAGGAAAAGTACATGGGAGTGTGAAGCTGGAGATCCAGGTGAATTATTAGTATCATCCCTGCATTCCCCAGCACAGTAATCAAGTATATCGGAACATATAGTATAAAGAGGATACAGCTGGATCTCTTCAAAGTCTGTCAATCCCATAAGGATGAAGTCATATATATTTGTGTCATTCCTACTTTCCATAGTGTTCAACTGTTATTAACTGTTGAGAAATCAAAGGTGATACTTAGCATGAATGACTTCAAAACACTTTCGGTTTACAATTTTTAAAAATTAGTAATTTGGGAAATTCAAAATGAGAAATTTGCAGAATAGTACTGAAAAATATCTAGTTTGATTGTCCAATATATATTAGGTAAAATCATTATTTGGATATTATATAATTAAAACTATTATATATATTTCATAATTACAATGAATATGAAACATAAATACTTCCCTTTATTAATACATTCATTGAATTGAAGATATCATACTATAGATTTCACTACTGGACACATTTTTTGATGATAAAAAAGGGCACAGAAAGTTAAATAAATTATCCAGATTCACAACAATGCACTGTTGGATCTGTGATTGCAATCAAGATTGATTGAGACCAGAGATCATGCTTATGTAGGAACAAACTATGTTCCTACTTATATTTAACTTCAGAAAAAGAGAAAAAAATATTAAATATATCAAAAGCAATGATAGAGAGTTTTATTGCATCATTTACTCTTCTTTTGTATCTGATAATTTTTATACTAAAAGAAATCAGAAATTAAACCCTAGGGCTAATACACAGAGGTATATTGATATCATATACCACATATTACTATTAATTTTCAGAAGATATGTTTTTAAGTAATTATTTAAAATTAAATTTCTTCCAAAAATTATAATATTAAAATATGTACAATGCTTACCTACTTTGATTTTTAAAATTCTATATATCCATGTTTACAAATTCTGGCATTACTTATGATTTAAGGCATACATTATATGTATATGTTTCTGCATATTCTTCTAATAATATCCCCATTTTAAAAAAAAAACTGAAATTATCTAACTTTAAGAATAATAACATCTGCCAAAAGTTGATGTCTAGAAACATGCCAACCTCAAGTTTCTACCATAATTAAAATATACAAATCATTTAAAGAGCTTGATAATTTTGTCATATAATATTTGTTGGGTTGGCCTGTTTAATTTTTTGTACATGCATTATTTTTGTTCTGAGGTAAAATAAATCAACCTGAAAAAAAATTTGCCTTGGTCAAATAGGAAATTTACCTGGAAATGATATCTCACAAGTATACCCGGGAGCATAGCATAGCATAGCATCCCTTCCCTTTTACTCTGATAATTCCATGGTGGCTCTTAAATTAAGTTACTGATAATACAACATTTGTTCATCCCTGGGACCAATTCCATGGTAGATGGCTTGGCATGGTTCCAAGGTCAATGAATAATTAATCCATGGTAGGATTGTAAGAGAGTTGTCTTCCCTTGGAAGCCACGTGATGTTGAGGATCATTTTTGGTATTCTTCTGTGATTCTTTGCTTTATGACTGGTTAAAAGAGTTCTTTCTGGGGAAATAATCTTTGAATGAGAAGCCAGAACAATAATCACTGGGGATGGTTTAACACACTTTTCACAGTGTAACATGTTTTATATTTAAAAGTATGGCACTACCATAGAGAGTAAATATTTCTCATTACACAAGAATTAAGTACAACAAAATTTGAAAAGGGAAATGAAAATTGATCAAAAATGTTATTAATCTTTAGATATATTTTCTTCAATTTTCCTTTTTGCATATATACTTATTTATATGTATACTTATATCTTCACATAATTTTTATCACATGATTTTTCAAGTCACCTCTTGATTTTATTATTAAATATTAATAATACGCCTATATCTTTGTTTTAAATACTCTTTCATGAATTTTGTGTTGGCTGCTGAGAAGCATAACTCCTTTCTAGGAGTGTGTACCAGCCATTGAATGGGTATATTTTAGGCATCAGAGATGCCTAATCATAGTTCTGAGATGAGTAAAATTTTACAATTAATTTAATGGCCAAAGTCTCCCGGAAATGCTTTCTTGTGACTCTTGCATTAATTAATGTAAAGAAATAAAATTTCATATAGATTATACATAACTTGCATAAGAAAAAACTGTTTACACTCCAGAATAACAGAAGAGAATATGATGGTGTGGATCATGGAATTAGAAAATAATATGTTATATATTTAAAGAACTTTTGGAAGTACAATTCTTCTCTTCATCTAAAAATTAGTGAACTAGAGAAAGGCAAATTTGGAGACCAAAAAAGAAATAGGCGATCTTGAGGATTAAACTAAATGAGAGACTAATAGAGATTTTCTGTGTCAATGCCACCACAACGGTGTGTCTTTGCTATGTACAAACTCACCATGAGCGATTTTATTTTTCCAAGCCTTGAAATAAAGTTTTTGTTGTTGATATGGGAAAGTGTGGGAGGGATCGGGGGTGGGACATAAGTATTGTGGGAGTGGGAGAGGGTGGGAAATATAGGAATCCCTTATATTTTTTATGTAACATTTATGTAATTAAAGCTTTCTTTAAAATAAAAATTAAGAGAATAGAGTTTTTATAGTCATTAAGTGACCTTTTTAAAAAATAAAATTGTATTGAAGTATAGCATTCATACATGAACATACATAAACAGAAGGTGTATAGTACATTAAGTTGTACTTGTCATAATAAAAGTAAAAGTTGAAGAAAATAATTTACAAAACTGGTTTTATGATAAATCTTTTTTTGCTATATATTTATTAATGGGATTTCAATATAACAACTTTTTAAAGGCAATTTTATTCACATACTATACAACCCGTTCAAAATGTGCAATAAATGGTTCTCAGTATAATCACAGTGTTGGTTATTCATCACCACAAGTAATTTTAGAACATTTTTATTATTCCAAAAATAAATATCTTATACACCTATATCCCCTTATTATTGACTCTTAGCATTGGTATAGTTCCTTTATTACAACTGATGAAAAATATTACAATATAACTGTTAACTATAGCCCATAGTTTGCATCAGTTGTATTTTTCCCACATACCAACCTACTATTAATACACTGTATTTGTGACATACATTTGTTTGATTACATTGAAGACTATTCTTTTATTTGTACTATTAACCACAGGCATCATTCACAACCAGGATCACTATGTTATCCAGTCCCAAGTTCATCCTCCAGCTTTCCTTCTATTGACATATACAACCCTAAACTTCCCCTTTCAACCACAATCACATCCATAAATCAGTGCTCTTAAATACACTCACAATAATGTGCTTCCATCATTTCTATCCATTTCCAAACATTTACAATCAACCTTATTAAAAATTCTACCCACTTTAAGCATCAGCTCCCCATTCTCTACACTCATTCTAACTCCTGGTAATCTACACTCTAGATTTTAACTCTATGAGTTGACTCATTATAATTACTTCATGTTAGCAAGACCATATATTATTTGTCCTTTTGTTTTCTGATTTATTTCTCTAAACATAATATCTTCAAGATTCACTCATCTTGTCACTTGCATCAAGACTTCATTCCTCCTTAAAACTGAATAATATCCCATGGTATGTATATATCACATTTTGCTTATCCATTCATCAGTTGATGAACATTTAGGTTGTTTCCATCATTTGGTAATTGTGAATAATGCTGCTTTGAAAGACAGTGCACAAAGGTCTGTTTGTGTCCCTGATTCCAGTTCTTCTGAGTATATACCTAGTAGCAGAATTGCCTGATATAATTTGCTTCCTGAGGAACTGCCAAACAATCTTCCACAGCACCTGCACTGTTATACCTTCCCATCACCAGTGAATAAGTGATCTTATTTCTCTACATCCCCTCCAACAACTTGTAGTTTTCTGGTTTTATTTTTAATTTTTATTTTTAATAGTGGCCACTCTAGTAGGTGTGAAACAATATCTCATTGTGGTTTTCATTTGCATTTCCTTAATAGCTAGTGATGTTGAACATTTTTTCATCTGTATTTTAGCCTTTTGCATTTCCTCTTTGGAAAACTGTCTATTCAAGTCTTTTGTCCATTTCTTAATTGGGTTGTTAGGCTTTTCATTGTTGATTTATAGGATTTCTTTCTATATTCTGGAAGTTAAACCCTTATCAGACATGTGGTTTCCAAAATATTTTTCCTCTTGAATAGGCTGCCTTTTCACTTTCTTTAAAAAGTCCTTTGAAGCACAGACCTTTTTTAATTTTGAGGAGGTTCTAATTATCTATTTTTTCTTCCATTGCTTCTGGTCCAGGTGTAGTCATAAAAGCCCTCCCTACCACAAGATCTTGAAGATGCTTCCCTACATTTTCCACTAGGGGTTTTGGATCTATATTTAGGTCTTTGGTCCATTTTGAGTTAATTTCTGTATAAGGTTTGAGATGGGTGTTCTAGTTTAATCTTTTTAATATGGATAGCCAGTTCTCCCAGCATAGTTGTTGAAGAGACTGTTCTGTCCTAGGTCAGTGGATTTGGTATCCTTTCAAAAATCATTTATGTGAGGGTTTATTTCTGAATGCTCAATGAGATTCTACTGATCCACATATCTATTGTTATGCCAGGAGCACGGTGCTTTAACCACTGTAGCTTTGAAATACGCTTTAACCTCAGGAAGTGTGAGTCCTCCAAACTTGTGCTTCATTTTCAAGATGTTTTGGGTTATTAGGGGGCTCTTTTTGTATCAAATTTTTGATAATAGACTTGCTGCTTCTACAAAGTAGACTGTTGGAATTTTGATTGGGATTGCATTGAAGCTGTAAACCAAATTGTATAGAATGTACATCTTAATTATATGTATTCTTCCAGTCCATGAACATGGGAAGCAATTCATTTGTTTAGACCTTTAAATTCTTTAAGCAATGTTTTGTGCTTTTCTGTGTACGTCTTTTACATATATTAGTTAAATTTATTCCTAGATATTTTACTATTTTATTTACTATTATAAATGTAATTGATTTCTTGATTTCCTCCTCAGATAACCTTTCAATAGTGTATAGAAACACTACTGATTTTTGCATTTGCTGAATCCATTTATTTGCTTTGGTGTAGATTTTTCTGGACTTTTAAAATATAGGAGTCTTTCATCTGCAAATAGTGAAAGTTTTACTTCTTCTTTTCTGATTTAAATGCCATGTATTTCTTTTTCTTTCCTAATTACTCTGGCTAGAACTTCTAGCACAATGTTCAATAACAGTGGTGGCACTGGTTCTCGTTATCTTGTTCCATATTTTAGAGGGAAAGCTTTCAGTCTTACCCCTTTGAGTATATTAGCTGTGAGTTTTTCATATATACTCTTTATAATGTCTATCATTTGAAGTGTTTTTATCAAGGAAGGACCCTGGATTTGGTCAAATGTCTTTTCTGAAACAATTGAGATGATCATGTGGTTTTAACCTTTCAATTTGGGAATGTGATATTTTACATTATTTGATTTTCTTAATTGATTTTCTGCTGTTGAACCACCCTTCCATACCTAAGATAAAACCCACTTTATCATGGTGTATAAGTGTTTTAGTGTGCTCTTGGATTTGACTTGCAAATATTTTGTTCAGGATGTTTGCAACTAAATTCATTAGATAAATTGGTATTTAATTTTCTTATCTTTTGGTATGTTTATATGAATTTTGTATTGGGGTAATGTTGGTGTCATAGAATGAGTTAGGTAGTGCTCCAACCTCTTCAATTTTTTGGAAGGATCTGAGCAGGGTTTGTATTAATACTTCATTGAATAATTGAGAGAATTGACCTGTGAAGTCATCTGGTCCTGGGTTTTTTTTTTTTTTTTTTTGGTTGAGAAAATCTTTTTAATTAATTAATTAATTTATTTATTTATTTATTTATGTATTTTCATTTTTTAAAAGATACTTGGATTACATAAATGTTACATAAATGATATAGGGAATCCCATATGCCCCTCTCCTCATACCTCCCACACCCTCCCACATGAACATATTTCATTAGTGTGCCACATTCATTACAATTGATAAACGCATCCTGGGGCTTTGCCATTAAGCATGGACCATAGTTCACATTATAGTCTACACTCTCTCCCACACAGTTCTGCATGTTTTGTGATGATATAAAATGGCCTATATCTGTCATTGCAATGTCACTCAGGAGATGCCCAAGTCCTGAAAAAGTCTCCATATTACAACTGTTTTCCCTTTCCCTGCCCCCAGAGCTTCCAGTGGCCACTGGCTCCACATCAATATTGTAATTTCATCCATTGCTAGAATCACGATATGTCTATAGCAGAATACCAGTAAGTCCACTCTAGTACATAGCTCTTCCCCCAATCATGAGGATTCTAGGATAGTGATGTCCACTTCACCTCCAATTGAGAGGGGGGTAATATCCCATGGGGAAGATGGATGGGACTATCCTGCCTGCATGTGCAGACTTTCTCCATTCCCTGGGGTGGCCATTGTCCATCATCATCTCCCCTCCAGTTGTCCTGGGTGAGTGCAATGAGCTGTAGAGTATATGTTGCAACTCTGCTGAGGTTCCAGACCCAGATGGTACATGGACATCTCAAAGACTTGAGTCTCTGCACATACACCTACAAACTCCAGCACCAAGTTTAGGTTTAAATAGAAGGGGCAGATGAGCCATATGCAGGAAATACATAATTGAGTCCAACTCTGTCACTCTCAGGAGTACAAACTCCAAAGTAGGCACCAAATTCCAGAGCTATCCTCCCTGACCATAGGACCTTGGTGTCTCCAGAGCCATCAAGAACCCAAACATTTGGGGTACTATTCACTATGGAAGTCTATGAGATTCTGCCAAGATGTGTGTAAACGTTACCTCTGGGATGACCTCTCGACACACTTTCAAATCTCTTAGCCATATGAACTCATTTGTCTTTACCTTTTTCCTCTTTTATTCGAGGTCTTTTTCTTGCTGCATTGCTAGTTGGTGTTTGGTAGAAATCCCTCAGTGCCAGAGATGCTCATCCCTGGGAGTTATGTCCCATGCTGGGGGGAAGGTAACGCATTCGTATCCTGAGTTTGACTTAGAGAGAAACCACATTTGAGCAACAAGGAGGCTCTCTGGAGGCAACCCTTAGGCATCCCATAACAATAGGCTAAGTTTCAATTTCAAGGGCAAAGTCTCATAAGACTAGTCATCAATATCAAGGGCCCATCAGTGGATCAACCTCCTTTGCCAGTCACTGTCCCTGCACTTGGGGGACTGTTGCTGCTTTCTTATAGAGTATGGCAGAGTCCTCCAGGATGGGAATTCAGTATTCTATCAATTATTGTGTGAGCGTCCACCCACTGTGACAATGTCTTGTGAACATTTGAACTTTTTTACATACCTTGTATATATGCTTAGGTGAACTTCCTCCCATGCATCCCCCATCCCTGACACCCCACCCCAATGATCCTCCCCCACTCCAATTGTAACCCTTTTGTGATCCAAAGCTTCTTCAAAAATGAATCCATTGCAATAGCCAAATACAATTAATATAAAAATGAAAAAAATGATAAGTTTGCATATAACAGAATACATAAAAATTTTAAAAAACTAAAACTAAAATAAAATAAATTGAGATATTAAAACAATGAAAAATATTTAAAAGATTTTTGTTTCCTTTTGCCTTTAAACACCACAAAATCTGCTGTTTGTACCATGGCACGTTCCCCCACTCATTGCCCAGTGTCTCACTATTCTTTCATTTTGCTTTCAAAGAAGTTTTAGGTCACAGTAAGGTGATATAAAGAATACAGGAGACTCTCGTATACCCAACATCCTCCCCTTTTCCTCCCCCCTCCCATATTAATACCTTTTTATATGTGGAAAGTATCTTTGTTTTAACCAATAGTAAAATATAATTACTAAACATGGCCAATGGTATACATTATGGTTTACATTTTAGACCATACACTTGTAAAAATTTTGATGATACTTATCATGTCCTGTGTCCACCATTTTAAGATCATGTAGAACACTTCTACTGCCCACTAAATACCCCCTGTTGGATCTATTCTATTCCTCCTTCCCCTTCTCCTCACAGCCCATGGTGACCCCCAGACTTCACTCCTTGGATGACAAAATTCATTGTTACAAGCAACAAAACTGAGGTCTTGACACACTGTTTTGTCCTCCCCTATTAGGAGCTGCCCATGCTCTCGTGTGTCTCCCACCTTTCTATTTGTGAACAAATCGGTCCTCCTGAGCATGGGAGTCCAACTCCTTCCCATTCATTATGTGGGTCTCCACCCACAGATACAACACATTATGACAGAATGATCACTCACCCACTCCCTAGAAGCCTGCTCCAGGTGTCCCCTGTCCTGAATGTCTTCCCATCCAACACCCTAAACCAGTAACTCTTCTACTTATATTGCCATAAGAGCATTCCCAACTTTGTATTTTCAACCACATACCCACAAATCCCCAGTGTTCACCTAGTTGTTGGGAAGTTTTTGATAACTGATTCTAACATTCTATTTGTGATTGGGTTGTTAAGTTCCTCTATTCCCAAGGCAGTGGTGGATTTTTGTTTGCTTTTTGAGCATCTAGGAATTTGTACATTTCATCTATGTTGTATAATTTATTGGCGTACAGTTGTTCATAGTTTTATGATCATTTGTATTTCTGTGAAGTCATCAGTAATGTCCCACCACTTCTGATTTTATTTATTTGTATTTTCTCCTTTTTTCTTTGTCAATTTAGCTAATGGTTTGTCAATTTTATTCATTCTTTCAAAGAAGCAACTTTTGGCTTTGGGGATTCTGTTATTTTTTTCTCCATTGTTTTATATTTTCAATTTCATTAATTTTTTCTCTAATATTTATTATTTGCTCCCTTCTACTTGATTTGGGTTTTGTTTGCTCTTTTTTTCTTGTTCCTCCAAATATGTAGGTAGGTCTTGGATTTTTCCTTTCTTTTCTTAATGTTTGCAATTAGTGCTATAAACTTCACTCCCAGCACTCTCTTGATTTTCATTTTTATTCATCTCAAGATATTTGCTGATTTATCTTGCAATTTCGTTTGTCACACTGATTATTTAACATCTTATAAAAATATAGGATTCTTTCAACTGCAAATAGTGTGTTACTTCTTCCTTTCTTATTTGGATGCTTTTTATTTCTTTTGTTTAGCCTCCATATACTTGAGAATTTTCTTCTTTCTCTCCAGTTATTGATTTCCAGCTTCATTCTTTTATGATCATAGACAGTGCTTTGTAATGATAAATTATCAATCTTTTAAGTTTATTAAAACTTATTTTGTCACACAGCATGGGGACTATCCTGAAGACTGATCCATGAGCACTTGAGATGTATGATTACCAGGCTGATTTTGGTTTGCAATGCTCTGTATATATCTGTTAAGTCTAGTTCATTTATCATAATATTCAACTTCTAAGTTTCCTTAATGATCCACTGTCTGGGTGTTTTATATATTGATAAGAGTGGTGTATTGAAGTCTCTAAATATTACTGTAGCTAAGTATATTTCTTTCTTCAGTTTTGCCAGTGTGAACCTCATGTATTTGAGGAACCCCTCTTAGGTGGATATTTATTATTGCTATTTCTTCTTGGTATATTGCCCCTTTTATTAATATTTTATGTTATTCTTTGTCTCTTTTAACAGTTTTGCATTTAAAGTCTATTATGTCTGATATTAACATAGCTAGCCCAGCTCCTTTCTGGTTACTGTTTGTGTGGAATATCTTTTTCCATCCTTTCACTTTCAACCTATTGGCATCTTTGGGTCTAAGATGACTTCCTTGCAGACAGCATATAGATGGCTAATTTTTAAAATCAATTCTGTAGGTATATTTATTTTAATTGAGGATTTTAATACATTAATATTCAATGGTTATTACTGTAAAGGCACTTCATCAATTTTATCTTTGATTGCATTTGTCATATTGTATTTTTGTCACTTTTTTACCCTTTCAGTTACTCTTACTAATAATCTTCATTTCTACACTCTCCTCCAAGTCTCTTTCTCCTGTTTTTCTTTTTAACCTGCAGACCCTTTAGTATTTCCAGTAGGGCAGGTCTCTTTTTAATGAACTGTTTGTTTTTGTTTATCTGTTAATATTTTAAACTCACCCTCCTCTCTGAAGAAAAGTTTTGCCATATAAAGAAATCTTGGCTGACAGTTCTTTATTTTTGGTATCCTAAATATGTCATACAACTTCATTTTCACCTCCATGATTTCCAATGAGACAGTGGCACTTAGACTCTTTGAGCATCCCTTGTTTGACAATCGCTTTTGCCTTGCTGGTTTCAGAATTTTCTCTTTATCTTTCGCATTTGACATTCTGATCAGTATGTGGCTTGGAGTAGGTCTATGTAGATTTATTCCGCTTGGTGTACATTGCATTTCTTAGAAATAAATATATATGTCTTTCATAAGAGATGAAAAATATATGGCCATTTTTTCCTAAATATTCTTTCAGCCCCTTTTAACTTTTCTTCTTCTACTGGGATACACATGGTATGTATGTTTGTGAACATCATCTGTCATTAAATTCACTGATGCCATGTTCCAATTTTTCCATTCTTTTCTCTACTATTCTTCCATATGTTTAATTTCAAGTGTCTTGTCTTCTGTTGATTCTTTCTTCTGCCAGTTCAAATCTGCTCTTGTATGCCTCTAATATATTTTTCATCTCATCTATTTTGTCATTCTTTCCATCAAGTTATGTTATTTTTCTTTGCATGTGTTTAAATTCTTCTTCATGTTCACCCAGTGTCATTTTAATATCTTTTATCTCTTTACCCATATTTTCATTCATCTCCTTTAATTGATTTAGGAGATATGTTTGAATATCATTGATTATTTGTCACAAATGTGGTGTCTCATCTGAAGTTTAATTTGTTCCTTTGATTGGACTTTCTGTTTCTTAGTATGGCTTGTAAGTTTTCGCTGATATCTAGGCATCTGAATTTTTTAATGACTTTATTCTGGAGGTCAGTTTCTCTCTTTCCAGGGCTTTCTTGTTGATTAGTTTTGTGTTGAAGCACTTTTCTGCCACTTGGCTAAATTTACTTTAGACCTTTAGAATAGCTCACATTTAACTGATCAGATTGTTTTATCTATTTGTCTGATTCTTGCCCTGGATATGTGGTGCAATTTTTGATATTTCTCTATCTGTGCAATAGCTTTGACCAAAGGAGTCTCCATGGTGAGGGCACAAGCCGTGGCCAGGACAGTGGGCTCAGCAGGGCAAATGAGTACTAAACAAGTGTTTATGGAGTTAGTGTGGGCGGTGGCTGCCCAGCACCTGCATGCTCGCTTTCATCCCCTCTGCATCTTGGGGGTAAGGAAACGATGCCCATGCTGCCCACTGTTGCAGCAGCCACTGTTAGTGTCCTGGTTGCCCACAACACAGCTGCATCTTACACATGCATGTTGCCTGCCACCACATCCCCTGGCTCAGAGTTGCAGGTAGGTCAGGTGGGAGCAGTAGTCAAAAAGCATAGATTTTTATTCCATTATTTACTTCCTAGTATCCAATCACATGAATTTATTATATCCATTATGAAACTCCCAATAATATATTGATGGGACATGCTGGTGAAGCATGTCAGAAGAGAGGACTGGGAAAGGGGAAAACGGTGGTGGATGGGGGCAATAATCACAACATCTCAGAGCAAACAAATAGTACTGTAGGCAGCCAGACCTGAGCTACGGTGGGCAGCCAAGTCTGAGCTATTGTGGGCAGCCAGGTCTGAGCTATTGTATATGAAACACAGAAAATAATTGATATCTTATTCTGCCCAACTGGAGAGAACAGAACACACTGACCCTAACCTTTTCCCTACCAATGGAAGCCATAAGTCAAGAAGACCCTCCCATTTCACCCCTACTTAAACCCCAGCCCCAAGTTACTGGGCATGTTTCTTCACTGGTGAGTGTTCATACTCACTTCTATAGTGTGTACTTTCACTTCTTTCACTTTGCAATAAACTCTATGCTTGCAAACTTAATTTGTAATGGGTCCTTGAATTCTTTCTCATGACGTGGCCAAGAACCTGGAAACCACATCTGGTAACATCTTTTGATGAGCCAGTCAGCCAGGAGGTAACATTCTCTGCCACCTGACAAACACTAGTGAGTCTAGGTTTTAACTCAGAGACTGTTTGTGCCTTCTTTTGTCTGTCCACAATTTTATTCTACGATTTCAAACAGGTTTCTGGTTTGGCTCCCATAGGACATAATCTCATTCTACTCAGAGGTATCCAGATCCCTCCTCAAATGTGGCAGGGCTTAGCATTGTGCTATGCAGTTTCAAGGAGACTCTGTACAATGGGTGAAAACATCCATGAGACCTGAGTGGGGGACATACCCCAAGTCAAGTAGAAGTTCACTGGGAGCCCACCAGACCTGCTGTATTCCTCTCTTGTCAATCCCCTCCCTGTTCATGACCAACTGGTCACAGTGCCTGCTCTTTTTTCCATTTATTCAAGGACTTCCTTCTTCTCTACTTATGCCTCCATTCAGAACATAATTATCATCTCCTTTTGTGTCTTTTCCAGCCACCCCAAAACTCTGCTCATAACTCTCTCGGGACTTATTGTGTCTTCTTTTGCCTTTTAACTGGCAGAAGCAGTATTTTGTAGCTGGGCCTAGTCTTTCCCCTTGAGAAACCCCTATCCATTGTCATGCCCAGTACTCTGATCTCTCCCTAGTAATCTGGAAGCCTTATGATCCCTTCTCCATTACGTTGCCTGTTGGGAAGGCCCCTGCCTCCCCACCCATCTTGTCTTTGCTCCTTGGCTACCAGGCATCTGGTTTGGCTTTAGACCATGGTCTCTCACTAAGACTTTAAATGATGTCTCAAACCTCCAATCTCTGGTCCTACAGGCAATCATTAATATCCTCCACATATCACTCCCTAAGTCCTTCAAGACAATCAGAGATAAGAAAAGTCCCTAATTAGTCCTTTTTCTAGGGAGGAAGTTTGGCTTGGTGGCTTTGATCTGGGACTGGAATCAGATGTTTCCCAAGACCTCAAAGTCCCTGAAGATGCCCAGTGGCAGGGGCTCCCAATCTCCAGGACATCAAGACAGTGAGCAGTTTCCTTTCAGTAAGGTCTAGAAGTGGAAAGCCAGACTGGTGAGTGAGTTCTCATCCTTTCCTAGGATAATGGGCAGCTCCTCCAGCCTTCCCTCAGACTCCCCACTTGGGTTTCTCCTCAGAAACTGGGACAACATGCCTGCTGCTGATCTAGAAATGAAGAGGCTAATCTTTATCTGCAACACTGCATGGCTGCAATACAAATTAGAGGACAGCCAAGAACGACTGCCAAATAGGATGCTCAATTACAACCCCATATTCTAGTTAGATCTCCTGTGTAAGAGGGAAGACACAAGGAATACCCACTTTCAATAAGGAAAAAGACATCTTAGATGAACTCTTTCTTAGTAGCCCACCCCCATTACCCAACCCCAACAGGAACACCAGTGCTCCCCCATATGGCCCAGGGACCAGTCCCGCAGGTCACACCTGGAGTACAACCTCATTCCACCAAGGTAGGAAGCTTGGTGGTCTCTACCCTGTGAGAGAATTGGCCAGTGTGGATACAGGAACCATCAGGATGCATGTCCCTTTTTCCAGGACTGTCTTGGCACAATGCAAATAACAGTTAGGCTAATTCTGGCAAGACCCTGCTAAATTTACTGAGCAGTTCCAGCATTTCACACTGGCCTTTGAACTAGCCTGGGCTGATATGCACATTATTTACTCAACCTGCTACACTCCAGAGAAAAATCTCCACATCTGGACCAAGGAACAAGGGATACTGATAAACTGGCTGCCCTACAGCCTAACCAATATGTTGTAGAGGCAGTAGCAATCCCAAATGCAGACCCAGGTGGAACTATCAGAAAGGGCAGGCAGATCTGGGGGTGAGAGACCATATGGTCACTTGTCTCCTTGAAGGGATAAGAAAGCATACTACTAAACAAGTCAATTATAACAAATTTAGGTAAATCATTTAGGAGAAGGATGAGAACCCAAGCTTGTTTCAAAGAAGGTTAGTAGAGGCAATGTAAAAATACACTCTGGTATACCCTGACTCTAAAGAAGAACAAATCCTCTTGGAAACTCACTTTTTCTGCCAGGCTGCCCAGGATATCTGTAGAAAGCTGCAAAAAGTTTCCACATATCACCAGACCTCCATGAATATCCTTTTAGAAACAGCCTTTTCAGTTTTCAACAATCATGATCATGCAGCTGGGGAGGGACAGGGAAAGAGAGTTACCCTGTCACCTCTGGGCCACCCAAACCCAGGCTCCACATCAGCAGGAACCTGCTTCAAGTATAGAGAGTTGAACCACAGGAAACATGACTGCCCCAAGCTGCCCAAGCTACCTCACTACCGAGACCCTCCAGGGCCTTGACCCAGGTATGGAAAGGATAGGCACTGGGCCCAAGAATGTACCACTCCCCAGAGAGGAAGCAGGATTCTAACACAAGCTCTTCTCACCACAACTGAAGAAGACTGAAGAGGCCCAAGACTAAACGTATCTCCTTAGACAAAAGTGCAAACCATCAACCAAAAGGAGCATTGTGTGACCCTTGACATGGCAGTAAATACATGGTTCCCATATTGAAATTAATATGGGAGCCCCCTACTCGGTCCTAACCTACCACTCTGGAATTTTCTTGCCTTGGTCATGTCCCATAGTAGGAATTCATGAAAAATATAATTCCAGGCCAATAACTAAAACTCTTTCCTGAAGAATAGGTGATCTCCTCTTATGCCACCAGTTCCTAATTCTTCCAGAATGCCCAACTCCTATACTTGAATGAGATCTCCTACATTTCCTGGGAGTCAGCATTCAGATAATAAACCCTAGCCTAGTTCCCTAAGTGTCTAGTGTCCCAGTTGGGGAAACTGGCAAGCTAGGATCTGAGACTATTTGCCTGGTCACAGTGTCAGACCCAGACCTGGGGAACCCCTTAAGCGTAATTCCCCGGGAAATGGCTAATCAAATAAATTCCCTAGTGTAGGATACAAGAGTTCCAGGACAAGCCCTACAGTTTCCATATCTTGCCACACCAACCAAGACTACACCCATAGAAAACATTATCCCCTCAAGGTGGAAGCTGTCAAAAGTCTCCTATCCATAATTAAAAAGTTTCTGGAGAATGGCTTCCTGGTTCCCTGCCAATCCCCTTGTAACACTCCAATCCTCCCAGTGAAAAAAAACAAATGGCACTTACTCGTTGGTTCAAGACCTAAGAGTAGTTAATAGCTTTGTCATACCAATCTATCCAGTAGTACCCCTCTACTCTGCTAAACCAAGTTCTTGACCACAGCCTGGTTCACTGTTTTTGACTTAAAGGATGTCCTTTCCTACATTCCACTCCACCCAAACTCCCAATTCCTTTTTGCCTGCGAATGGTAAGAGTCCATCCATAAATCCCCAATCCAGTTTTTGTAGACTGGGCTTCCACAAAGATTCCAGGACAGGCTTCACATCTTTGGTAATGCCCTAGCTCAAGACCTGGCTGATCTCTACCTGTCTCAGAGTTATCTCCTATAATATGTGGATGATCTGTTACTCTGTAGCTCAATTAAATATATCTCTGATATAACACCATCTTGATCCTCAATTTCCTGGCTACCAGGGGCTACCAGGTATTGATATCCAAAGCCCAGATCTCTCAGCAAAATCTCTATTCCTTAAGGTTTCTTCTCAACACATGGGAAAGATCACTCTCTCCAGAAAAGATTCAGGCCATCATTAGCATTCCCCAGTCCCAAAGAAACAATTGAGAGCTTTCCTGGGAATGGCTGGGTGTGGCAGATTATGAATACCCAGGTTTGGCAAAATGGCATGGCCATTATACAATGCTGCTGCAGGGGCTACCAACCAACCCTTAGAATAGGATATGGGCTAGGAAACTGCCTTCCTTGCCATGAAACCTAGTCTGAACAAGACTTTCTTTTTGTATGTAACAAAGTGCTCTTTAATCCCAACCGAGACTTACCTCTACCTAAAGTTAAACCCAGAGACCAAATTAACAAACCCCACTCCCAACTAGAACCTAAGTGGAAAGCATCATACTCTGTAATTCTTGTTACTCCCAAAATAATTAAAGTGGAATCAATTGCCAGCTAGGTGCACTCACTCAAGTGAAGCCCACCATCCAGAAAAATGCCAACTCGTCAGAAACACCTGAAGGAATTTTAAGTGCCAGCCACTGGAAGTCCTGAGGTACCTCTTCCAAAAACAAAGCTAAGCAGTGCTTGTGTCATGAAAAGTGTAACTCCATTTGTGGTGGGGTGGGGGGTTGTTGTTTGGTCTTAGCCATGATCTTAATTACCACTGTACTGTGCTTGCTCTACTTCCCCTAACTGTAGACCTAATGAAGCTTCATGTAGTCTGCTGCATAGTTCCATTGCTAGGAGTATGGAAAATCAAAATCCCTTTTAAAAACCTTGTCGAAAAAGCCACCAACTTAGCAATTAAATCTTCATGTTAGCTTTGTGCATCTCAACCGGAAACATCCTTGTCTTGGCCAGCTATTCCTAAGCACTGGGCAGCTGTCAATTTTACAGTCTCCCACAATACCACAATGTCACTTAGTACATGGGCAGGATACCAACCACACAGCAGCCACCTTCTCACAAAATTCCAAGCTAGCAGCACCACCTTAAAACCTATCTCCTCTACTCTGTTAGGACCTCTAAACAACTTAGTTCTCATACTTAACAACACCACCTTCCCCATCTGCATCTTCTCCAATGTTTCTTAACATTCTTCTCCCCCTTCTCTCTCTTGGACCAACTTAATTTTTCCTCATGTACAGTACCTTCTGGATAGCCTTTCAACCAGTGAAACACTTAGCCAAGTCTGGTGGTGAGATATATACTTAATCTGGGACCACATCACTGCCATAATGCTCACCAGTACCAGAGATCCACTCAAAGCTCAGTGGCCTAAAGGAAAAATAGTAAGGTACTCAAACACTATCCAGTACTGTTAAGGACTGCTTGCCAGCTCTTGTGATTCCATACTTCTAAGTGTCACCAATGCCACCCAAAATGCCCCACCAAAAATGCTATGGGCATGTCATAAACTAGATCCCTATGGCCTAGGGAGAGAAACCAACTTTGTCCGAGGCACCCAGAGAAGCATCCTATTTCATAACTCAGGAACTAATGGGTATATTAGTACCGTCTGCTAGCACGTTAACTAGTGAGCTGGTAAACCATAAGTTCTGGACAGGACTCCAGCTCACCAATAGCCAATCTCAAATTTGCTGCTGCTTTAAACTGTCAAGATGGAATTTTCTTTCTTTGTAGAGACAAGTCTTACTTCTCCTTGCTGCCCCTTTGGACAAGCTTGTGCTCACTAGCGTACATCATCCCTTCCATATACTATGTTCCTGGAGAGTTAACTCTCCCATTTCCAATATATTCTAACCATACAATAACTAAAAAGTCAGTACCTCTCCTCATTCCGCTCCCCTCCTAAGTGTTCTAGGCATCACCAACACCGTAGGTACTGGGACTAGCAATTTTTACCGAACCCAGCAGGTCTAACACAATCTCTCCTTAGAGCTACCAATAGCATAGAAGAAAATAGCTGCACCTTAGAAACCCATAGACAACAAATAAACTCCCTTGCCACTGTAGTGTTGCAAAATTGCAGAACCCTAAACATGTTAATGGTGGCACAAAGAGGAATTTGCCTGTTCCTCAAAGAAGACAGCTGTTTCTATGTAAATCATTCCATAATATTTCTATACAGCATTCAAAACCACAAAATCAAGCCCATCAGTTTTGGAAAGATGTGGCCTCTGGAGGTACCTGGACTTTCTCACTCCCATGGTGCAGTCCGTCATGACTGACCCCTTTTTTAGGGTCACTTACCACCCTCTTTTTTTAATCCTCTTAGTAAGACCATGTATCTTCAAAACTTTAACTAAATTTATCTCTTCCAGATTACAAACCTTCCAGGACAAGCTAATGTTCCTTTGTGAGTTCTGGTCAGTGCCCACCACTACTCAGGGAACTCCCCTTGACCCCAGTAGAACAGCCAGAGAGTTTTATACCTTGTAAGGCAGGAACTACTGTCCCTAACCAGCAAGCAGCAGTTATAGAAGAAGAGAACTCTCACCCTCAGCATCCCTTAAGAATAAGGATTAAAATTCTCTGAGGGGAAGTTATGGCAGGTCAGGATACAGAACTGGAAAAGGGGGGCAATGAGCACAAAATCTCAAAGGCAAGAAAAGCACTGTAGGCAGCCAGACCTGAGCTAATGGTGGGCAGCCAAGCTTGGGTTATTGTAGGCAGTCAGACCTGAGCTATGGTGAGCAGCCAAGCCTCAGCTATTGCATACGAAACTCACAATATAATTAATAACATCTTATTCTGTCCAACTGGAGAAGACAGAACACCCTGGCCCTAACCCTTCCCTACCAACTGAAGCCATAAGGCAAGGAGACCTTCCTGTTTCATCCCTACATAAAACCCGGCCCCAAGTCACTGGGTGTGTCTCTTCACTAGTAAGAGTCCCTGCATTTATGGAGTGTGTACCTTCACTTCTTTTCCTTTGCAATATATTCTTTTGCTCTTGAATTCTTTCTCATAATGTGACCAAGAACCTGGAAACCACACCTGGTAACAGTGATACTATTGAATACATAGTTAAGCCTCTGGAAAAAAAAATTATAGCATAAAAATAACTTAAAACTCACTATGATGTACAGATTGACTAAGATCTCAAAATACAGCCTGCCTTTGAGGGTTCCTATGATCCTCAGTCAGTGCCTATCACTGCCTTTATCCTCTGTGAAAAATGGGCTTACATCTATCATCATTCCTAAATTTACACTAAGTTAAAACATCCCTGCAAAATGATCTCACACCACCTCATATCACACATGCTTCAGGTTTATTTATTCTGCTTTAAAAATTTTTGAAACCAGACACAAAAGGCCAAACATTGCATGATCTCAAGAATATGAATGAATTATAATAAGCAAATTCATAGACTTAGAATCTAGAATACAGGTTACCAGAATACTGAGAGAAGATACGGAATGAGGAATGAAGGCTTAAAATGTAGAGTTTCAACTTGGAATGATGGAAATGGATGATGACACAACATTGTGAAAATAGCTAACAGCACTGAAATATATACTGAATGTGATTAAAAGTGGAAATTTTAGATGGTATATGTGGTAACAGAATCAAAAAAATAAATCCATGGAACTGCACTGCACAGTGAAACCTAAGTTAAACTATGGGCCATTGATAATAGTTCACTTATAATATTATTAAATCATAATATATTACAAATGCTCCATACAAAGGCAAGGTGTTAATAATAGGGTGGTATAGGTGAATTCTGTATTTTATGCATGATTATTGTGTAAACCTACAACTTCTCTAATCAAGGAAAGGTTATGTATGAAACTTCAGAAGTGAATAGGATTTGAAAGGAAATAAAGAAATTCCAATTCTACTTAGTATGTAGAAATCTTCAAAGATCATTTCCTCAACCCTAAAACAATAAGAAACCATTAATCTAAAAACCATAATTTTTCTTCATACCTTCAGAAAGATGAGATTGGAAATATCTAAGAAACCAAATTCTAAGGATGGACAAACTACTCAATGAGGAGATGAGACAAATGAACTCTTTCACCTTTGACAGATGGTAGATGAACAATGCGGCCACTGTGCAAGCAGATAGGATGAGTACAGAATAGTTTTTCAAAATATTTAAAGTCAAGTGCGAGCTACAGTATTAATTGTGAAAAACAGTGAGCACTAGATTGATGGGGTTTGCATTCACTCTGAATATCTTCTCTGCAGGTCTCTACCAAGTGTTCATGGGAAACACTAGGGACAAAGTCACTCTGCAACCCACAAAATATCAAATATTGTCTTCCTACATTCTTACTAAATTAGGAACTGCTATTACTTTAAAATTTATAGCTTTATTCTTACTTTAGTTGGCCTAAGGGTATATAAAATTTATTGATACCCAACCATAGAATTGCTCATGCATTCTAATAGTATCCAAATGAATAAGAAAACTGCTTCCTTAAACCCTGTCACTAGTTACCCAACCAAAACCTAAATGCTGTAATAAGTACTTTCTAAAACCTTCTTACTTTGAAACTTCACATTTTTCCATGGCAAGTATTCTTCCTCACTGCAATGAGTAATGAAACCAAGTTGTTCCACCACAGGTGTTCCTGGTGGTCTTTGACAAAAAACATTGACAATTACTAGGTTAGAAGATCCAGTTGAGAGAATGAACAACAGGTAAGGATATATGAATAATTGCATCACAATGATGGAATCTACAAGATAGTTTGCAATTAAATGCTAGAATATAACTTTTGAAAATCTCATCTTCTACAAATATTCTCACTATCCTGATTTTGTGATAATCAGGGTGGGCTAAACATTCGCTATATTAGAAACCATGCATGTTTCCCAAGACTTAGTTTTTCACCCTAAGTCTGGTTTTTAGAATGCTGGTGATAAACCAAGTCTGATTTATTATATGGCCATCCTATATGGGAAATGACTGTAACTCTAGGTATCTTTGGTCAACCTTAAGAGATATAGAAGGGGGATGGATATGGCTCAAATGTTTGCACATCCATCTCCCTTATGGAGGGACTTGGGTTCAATCCTGCGGCCCTCCTGGTAAAAATTTAAAAGAAAGAATAATATAGAAGGTGTGTGGGTTGCCAGGCCCCACGCGTGCGTGCACCATCAGACTCCACAAGCAAATGAGCCCCCCAGACCCTGCGCCTAGATGCACTGTCAGGCCCTGGGCATGGTTGCTGTCAGGCCATGCCGAGTCTCACAGGAAGTTGATGACATAACAGGAGAGTGACGTGCCAAAAATCCAGGAACTCAGGTGACACAGGCGGTAGGACCCCTTTCTCCCACATCGGAGTGTCTGAGGATCGAATCCTGGTGAAGACAGGAGGTGAAGGCTGAGAAAAGAGGGCAGGAAACAGTCTCAGAGAAATGCCCAGTAAATGGACACAAAAACAGCAAAATGGGGAGGGGGATAAAAATGGATAAAAGTAAATAAATAAATAATTAGATTTTAAAAATCAGTATATAGCTTTTAAGCAACGTTTAAAAATGATTCTTGGGGGGCAGCTGTGGCTCAATCAGTGGGGCTCCCATTTGCCATGTGGGAGGCCCCGGGTTCTGTTCCCGGGGCCTCCTGGTGAAGGCAAGCCCGCCTGCATGGCATGGTTGGCTGACCCAGTGAGCATAGGCAGCAAGGGGGGGATAAATGAATAAATAAATAAAATCTTTAAAAAAAATGATTCTTAATAACCTTTTATTTAGGATACTTGAGTATTTCAGATGAATTTAAGACACCCATGTTCATAAACTTCTTACTGAAAGTATACATGGCCACAATGCCAGCTATGTATCAAGCAGCTTTGATGAGAAGGGGGCCCCCTAATATCGGCAGAGGTGCCACCATTGTACCCATCACAAAATGGAAATTCCATCTTGTGGAAATGGGTAATTTGTCTTTTTGAATTTGCTATACTTTATATTTTGCTTATTGTTTTCTCTGTTGTCACTAATTTTCATATGTTCCCTGTATTTCCTATAAATTGGTACTTAGATCTAGAAAAAATAAAATAAATAAAAATTAAAATTAAAAAAAAATGTACATTATAAGAAAAAAAATTCATTATCTGGATCATCAGTAAGGTCAATAAAGGTGAGGGAACAATCAGTGAACTTGATAATAAGTAAATAGCAATTAACCAAACAGAAAAGAAAAACTAACAAAAAATAAAGTGAGTGGTAAAAAGTATCTAAAATCTGTGGCATAAAATAAAAATGTACAATATACATATTGTTATAATACTATAGAAATAGAAAGTGAGTGTATAAGAAGCAATATTTCATGTTATAATGACAAACACTTTTCTGAAAATAAAGAAAGACATCAAGCCTCAGGTCCATGAATATTGAAAGACACTAGGAAGTTAGAAGACAAGTAGCAAATCAACCAATAGACAAAACACATCTAGACATCATAGCTGAAAAATAAAGATAAATAGAAAATTATAAAGGAAGTCAGAGGATAGTTCATATCACATAAAGAAGGAAAAAACTGAGAATTATAACAGAAGTTATCAAAAATTATACAAGACAGTAAAAACTGGAGAACCCTGATTCAAATACTGAGAGATAATAACTGTCTACAGGATTCAATACAGACTTAAATATCTTTAAAATATGAAAACAAACAAACAAAAAAAATACCATTTCAGGAAAATTAAAGCACATATGCACATAAACAGAAATAATTTATAGCCAGCAAATTTGTGCTTCAAATATATTCCAAGCAGAAGGAATATGACAATAGAATGAATTTTTAACAAAAATTTAACAAAAATTTTTAACAAAATTTAAAATCAGAAGGTAAATATTCAAATAGTGGATTTTTAAACAATATCTGTTTCAAAATAATTACCTAAAGGAAAAGTACACTGGCGAATTATGAACCATGTCATACATACAAGTAAAATTTATCACAATAATATCATAGAGAATGAGAAAGTTGAATTGGATCTTTTCTTCTCAAAGATTAATAATCTCTAGGCTACCACTGTGGAATAAAAGACAAAATTGCCAATATAAGGAATGGAAAAAGTAATATTCCTATAGTTCCCAACAAATATTAAAAAGATACTATTAAAATCTTATAAACATCTTTTTATTCTTAAGTTTCATAATTTAGATGAAATGTACAATTCCTTAAAGATGCTAACACCAGAAAACAAGTAACCTGAACAGCTCTATATCTATTCAAGAAATTGAATTCTATCTTAAAAACAGTCCACACAAAAATAAAATGGAATTCTTTTCCCAACGCAAAAATCTCACATTTCCCTCAGACTGGGTTGTGGACAGAGTGCTACGTGAAACCTCTTAAGACCTGCAGAATAGGACAACATATTGGGAGATGTAGAGCAGCAGCATAGAAGACACCTAGGTCCCAGGATTACCTTACATAAAAGAGCCACCCACAAAGCCTAGTCAGTGAAAGTCAATTATCTGGTGGAAGGGAATTTCATGAAGATGAAATATGGAAAAAGTTCAGGAAGCATCAGGACTAATTGTACAGTGAAGTGTGAGGAGGTCTGTGTGACAAAGAGAGCATTTAAACTCAATAATACAACATCAGTTCATAGAAGCAAGGACGGGGGCAAGATCATGTTGGATATGGGGGCTCTTGTAAAAGATTTGAATTTTACATAGGAAGTCATACAGTTTTTTTGAAGATGAGTGACATGTTCCAACTTCCTTTTTAACAGTAACACTCTAGGTCCTTCAAGGGGATTGGACTCACAGGGGATAAGGCAGAAAACAGGAAGACAATCTAGAAGGAGGCAGAGGAAATTTAAGACTGAGGTGATGTTTATTTTGGTCAAGGTGGTAGCGGAGGACATGTTGAGAAAGAGTTACACTCCAAATTTATTCTGTACATAGAATCAATAGGATATGCTGATGAATTAAATATGAGATATGTGACATATAGAAAAATGACTCTAAGCCTTTCCTGAACAAGTAAAAGGAGGGTTTCCCATTACCTGAAATTTTATTTTAGATAGTCCAAAATCTGTCTGAGAGTTATCTTTTGAAGATAAACTATGTTAATTATAGATCTAAAGCCCTTTAAATATTGCCTGGTACTCAGTAGGTGCTTAGTAAATATAATCTACTTTTACATTTATTATGTTACATCAATCATTTTCCAGTAAGAATTAATGTTCATATTTTATTATATTCTATTCCATTTTATTTTATTTAACATCATTTAAAGATTTCTACTTTTGCAATACAAATAATTTTGACATACCATCATGATCAAAAGTATTTTGTCTTAAAAATACTTCAGAGTAAATTTATACTAAATATGAAATGAACTGACATGAATTGGGATAAAAGGGATACAGTGCAAATAGTCTAGTGTTATCTTATTGTCCAAACTTTATACTACATTTATTAGTTATATAACCAGAAAAACTGAGAGCAGGGATATAAACAGTCTTCTGCACACTGATGTTCAGAGCAGCATTATTGGCAATTTTCAAAAGAAGAAAACTGATGAATGGATAAACAAATTGTGCTCCATGAACACATTTTATTCAGAAAGAATAATATTCAGCTGAAAGTAGAAATGAAGTTGTGATGTATATGACAACTTGGATGAACCTAAAGAGAATTATGTTGACTGAAGAAAGCCAGACACAAAAGGAAAAATATCATATGATTTTGCTATTATAAATTGAATAAGCTTAGTAAATCCAAGGAGTTAATCGCTAGAATTTAAGTCACCAGAAAATAGAATGAGGCTAGACAATGGAACAATGATTTTAATTAGTGCACAATTGATAAAAAGTTTTTGTATATTTGGAAATGAATAATAATGTGAAACTATACCATAGTGTTTGTAATTAGTAGCACTAATGTATGGGTATGATCATGAGAAGGAAAGCTGAAAAATGAAGCATGGAACTGTATAGCATAGCAAACCATTCTGTGAAAAACGAGTATGATTAATAGTACATATATAAGAATGTTATAAACAGGAAAGACCAGTGCAAAGGCCCTGTGCAGGGGGTGGGTCATGCAATTTAAAGATTAGCAAGAGGGCTAACCATCAACAGTTATGTTCTGTTGTGTGGGGTGGGAGGTAATACATCAATCTAGTTCATGTATGTTGATGATAATTGTCATGTAGCAAAACTAAGTGAAGGGGTTAAATAGAGATAGTTGGGCTTGCTGCCTTAAAGAAGGATCTTCAGAGTAGGCTTCAGGGACAAGGGCACATTTGAACAACCCAATAGAAGTGAAGACAGATATCTGGAGGAAATGAGGTTCAGGCAAATGGCATTGTAAAATGTGTCCTTTTTTTGTTAGTGATTTCCATCACTTTATTTTATTAAAAATGTGAAAAATGTAATATATTGAAATTTGTGTTTTAACTCATGCTGATAATCTTTTTTTAAAAATTTTTAGTGGCGTTTATTCTGCATAATAAATATAAAATTAAACATTTCTGTAGTATATGAAATTATATTAAAATTTCTAGGTTCCTTTTAGAAATGCCTTTTTCTTTCTTGTGCCCTTTCTTATTTATTGTTTTTAGCTATTTGGAGATAGTTGTTTTACTGCCCTCTCACCCCTTCTCTATATTTTGAAAAGCAAGTATCAACAAAATATCCTAACTTATTCTACACTATGTTCTTTACTTATCCACAAAATTCTTTACTTCATTTTTGAATGTACCTCCAATCTTTGGGTATGTTTATAAATGAGTTTGAATCTACATGGTATGAATGGTTAATGTCATTCCATTTAGTACTTTGGATTTTCAATAATTCCTGAAATATTTCTTGTCATAAAATTAGTTATGAAAAATAATCATGGTTTTTATATTAATATAAAATATAGCTTAGAGGTAGGCAAATAGATCATAAATTCAAGGAATAACAATGGTTAACAAGAAAATTGCCAGGGCACCCAAGATTTAATAGACTGAACAAAAATAGCTAATATTACTGTGAAGTCTGATAAGTCAAATGTATTTTTAATGAGTGATTTTTTTAAATCAAAATATTCAAAAGGAAGTGGCATCTAGCAACTTTCAAACACAAAGTGTTGATCACATGATATGGGAGAGAGTAAGAGCATTGGTAGGGTCAGGCAGAGAGAAAGAGTAAAGAGGAGGCAAAGAAATGCATGGTTCATTCTGTAAAGTTCAGTATTACAGGGGTGCTTTAGGAAATGTGTGGAAAGAGAAGTCAAAAAAAGGAATGGGAGGTACCAGAGTCAAATATATAGGGAAGGTATATTGAAAATAATTAATATGGATATTTAAGCATAATTTTATTACTGCTTCTTATGATAGGCAAGTGAATTGTGTCAGGTTTTTGCTCCTACAGACAGAATAGCCAGAAAATATTAATAGTTAGAAAGAAAAATAAGAGAATATTTTTATAAATATTAAATTAAAAAGGTGCAACCTTTTTGAATTTTCTTTATAAGAAAACCATCAATGCAATTGTGAAATTTGAAAAAACATATTCAAATTAAAACTGTAATATAAATAAAGTGTGAAAGCCATGATATTTCACAAAATTATTTTAAAAACTAACTGTTATACTTAGAATAAATGAATGAATATCTCTTGTACAAATAGAAATGAATAAAATATAGTCTGTTTAATCATTCACAATGATGATGATGAAAAACCTTCAGTACAACCATCTTTAATCAAACTGTGATTGGAATAAAAATATCTTATGTACACTAAATAAGGAATGAGTAATAGCTAGATAGTAGTCTCAACATATCCGTAAAATAAAGCATTATACTGTTGCATACATTTTCCCTTATATTTTAACATTCTATAATATAAATTATGACATTAAAAAATGATGTATTCAGCAGTCAGATCTCCATAATAATTAAGAAAAGGAAAATGTAAGAGCAAATATATATATGGGAACATATATATACACACAGAAATCTCATCACATGAGCTAACTTCAGTCTCTCCCAAGAATGAAGACTGATTCTCTTTATAGGAGGTTTGTTTTTGATATATGAGATATCAGAATTTTCTAACCACCTGACTCCAATTTTTTAAGTACTATATGAAAATTATAATTCTGTATATTACATCTGTAACTTATAATGCCATACTCAATTTATACATCAGAAATGTTGTGAAAAATAATCTTAGAAATATAAATTGCAACTAAATTAACATTTTTTGAATATCAATATGGAAATGGCTTCCCAAAAACAAAAGAGAGATATAAACATGATAAACTGAGTACGATAGAATCCTTGACCTTGATGAATGATCCCTGGACTTTCACAAGCACACAAAAACAAAATAAAATTATATTTTTATTGTATATAAATCCATGCATCTTTTCATAAACCCTTGCACATGTCAAAACATTTTCCGATTCAGGTATGTTGTGTTTTTTGTTTTGTTTTGTTTTGTTCTGTTTTTGCTTTTGTTTCTATCTGGTTGCATCATCATCTTTTTGGTGCACCTCTCCATGCCAAGCTGGAGCCTGGCAGGCATGCTGTTTTATTGCAAATAGCTTCATAAATTGAAAGCTTTCTTTTTACAAATTGAAGGTTTGTGACAACACTGCATTGAGCAAGCCTATCAATGACAATTTTTCCAACATGTGCTGGCTTCAAGTCTTTGTGTGACATTTTGATAATTTTGAAAATATTTCAAAATTTTCCTTGTTATTATGTGTTATAGTGATGTGTGATCAGTGATCTTTGATGCTGCTGTAATCAATTCATTACGCCAGGAACTGCAGACATGTAAAACTGCAAACTTAATATAAAATGTGTGCATTCTGACTCCTTCACCTACTGATTGTTCCCCTGTATCTTTCTCTCTCCAAAGACTTCCCTATTTCCCAGGATGCAATAATATTGGAATTAGGCCAATTAATAACCTTACAATGTCCTCTATGCGTTCAAGTGAAAGGAAGAGTCTCAAGTCTCACTTTAAATCAAAAGAGAGTCATGAATAAGCATAGTGAATGTTTACTCTGTTCACCTCTGGAGCTCACGAGGGAGGTAGGTGGAAAAAGACTTTAGGTGGAGAGGGAAGTCTGCTCATACTGGAACAGCCTCAGTCTCTCTGGGTGTACAGGCATGTCCATCCTTTATTTTCAGGGTTATTTATACACTACAGTTTACCACTCAAGTGTTACACAGAAGTAATTATAGAATGTAATTTTAAAAAAAATCATTTTTGCTGTGCCCAGAGACTATGTGTGCTGGGGCGAGGATTTATGAATTGGATACAAAACATGCTGAGTTGGGAGACAAAGGGCTTTGTAAGCTACTAGCTTGTCCAGCATTTGGGCTCCTGCCTGAGTCTGTTGGGCTGCTTCCCTAGTCTTTAGACCTCACACACTGAGTCTGTTGGGCTGCTGCCCAAGTCTTTAATCCTCATATAGTGAAGAAGGCAGTGGAAAGCCAAGACAGGCTGAAAGCTAGGTCTTTTGTGCCAAACAGTAAGCCAAGGAGTGAATGCAAAAGTGAAGTTTTTAAAAGAAATTAAGTGAGCTACTCCAGTGAACACATGAATGATAAGAAAGCAAAACAGCCTTATTTCTGATATAGAGAAAGTTTTAGTGCTCTGGATAGAAGATCAAACAATTCAAATGATCCCTTAAGCCAAAATCTAATCCAGAGTAAGGCCCTATGTATCTTCAAATCTATGAAGACTAGGAGAGGTGTGAAAGCTGATGAAGTAAGGCTTGAAGTTAGAAGTTGGTTCATGATGTGTAAGGAAAGAAGCCTTATCCATAACATGAAGCCGCAAGTGCTGATTTAGAAGCTATGGCAAATTATCCAGAGGCTCTTACTAAAATAATTGATGAAGGTGGTTAAACTAAACACATTTTTGATGTAGACAAAACATCCTTATATTGGAAGAAGAGGCCACTTAGGACTTTCCTAGCTAGAAAAGTTATCAATGTCTAGATTCATATCTTCAAAGGACAGACTGTCTCCATTGTTATAGTCTAACTCACCTGGTGACCTTACATTGAAGCTAATGCTCATTTAACATTCCAAAAATTCTAGGACCATTAAGGATTATGCTAAATATACCCTGCCTGTGCTCTATATATGGAGCAACAAAGTGTGGATGACAGCATATCTGTTTACAACATGATTAATAAATAATTTAAACCCATTCTTGAGGTCTACTGCTCAGGAAAGAAAAAAACACACACAACAAATATCCCTTTCAAAATATCACTCCTCATTGACAATGCACCTGTTCACTCAAAAGCTCTGATGGAGATGTACAATAAGATGAAGGCTGTTTTCATGCCTACTAACAAATATCCTTCTTGTAGCCCGTGGATTATGGAGTGGGTAACAAACACAAAGAATTGCAAAACTCAGGCCCAATTTAAGAAGGAGTCTCTAAGAAACCCCAGTGAAAACAGAGGGGGAAAAAACAAGGATACCAGAATATACCAGAACACTCAGTTTCTTCTAACTGACACATTATACCTGACTTTCAACAATAAATCACAAAGAAAACTAAAAGGCAAAACACAGTCTAAAGATCAGGGTAAGCATTAGAACCACATACATATATGATAAAGATGTTGGAATTATCAGGCAAAGAATTTAAAGTGACTAAGATTACTATGCTAAGAACTCTAATAGAAAAAGTGGACAATATACAAATACAGATGGGTAATGTAAGCAGAGGACTGGAGACTGTAAGAAAGAAAATGAAGAAATGGTACATCCCATACACTTTAACATAAACAAAAGATGGTTTTAATTGGTTCATCAGAAGACTGAATAAAGTCAAGAAGAGTATTGAATATATATGAACAGAAACTTTCCAAACTGAAGGGCAGGAAGGAAAAAAAGAATTAACAAATGCAACAGACTATCCAAGAACTGTGAGTAAGGTATAACATGTGTAATAAGGAAGTCCAGAAGGAGAAAGAGAGATAGGAGCAGAAGAAACATTTTAAGTATTAATGGATGATAATTGCACAAAATTATTGACACAGATCCAGGAAGCTCAGAGAAGTCAAAACATTATAGATATAAAATCAGTCAACCAATCAATGAAACAAACAAAAAATACTCTAGACATATCATATTCAAACTGTAGAAATCAAAGATAAAGATAAAATCTTGAAAAAAAATAGTCAAAGTTAGAAATCAACTTAAATATAGAGGAACATGGTTAAGAATTATATCACAGTTCTCCTTAGAAGCCATTCAAGATAAAAGTGAAGTGAAATATTTAAAGTTTTGAAAGAAGGAATACAATTTAAAAAACTACAAACCAAGGGTTTTGTGTGCAAGAAAGTTCACTTTCAAAAGTGAGGAGAAATGAACAGACAATGGTGAGGTACCAAAAGAGGGAGAGAGAGAGAGAATAGTAGAGTAAATGTGGGGTAGAGAAAAAGAGAATGAGGAATTTTTTTGTAAGAGAAATATTTGTTGTCACCAAAATATATTAATACACATTCATATTATTAATTTGTATCTTTGCAACCATTCAAACTAAATTAGAAATTTTATAAAATTTGTTTATGTATGTGTGTTTTTAAGTGATTTAGGTAAATGTACCATTCTGATTTTTTTCTATGTTGAATATCAAGTAAGTCTTGCATCTATATTTTATTCATTTTTGAGAAAGGAATATTAGAAGGAATTCCCTCATTAGCTTTGACAAAGCAATACCATTTCTGAAAATATGGGTTTAATTTTCTAGTTATACTTTTATAGCATAATCTAAGACAAATAGAAACTCTTCTGAATTGATTATACAAAATGAGGACTACTCTGCAGCTCATCCCAGGAGGTCAGCATAAGCCTATTTTTTAAAAAGATATAAATGATATTTATGATGTACTATTTAATAAATGTAGAAATATAAAAATCCTGAAGAAGATTAATATATAATTAATATCAACTTTAAAAGTAACCTCTAATCTATTTCCTGTCTCTATGAATTTGCTAATTAGTTATTTCATATGCAAAAAGACTTAGATTAGTAGATGATCAGATTAAGATCATCTTTTTCCCATTTAAAGGAGAGAGGGAACAAAAGAACTAGTAAGAAAGAAAAGAAGGAAGAATCTTAAATGACTCTAAAAATACATTAGGACTTGGAGTCTTTGGGTGAGTTTGCATCAGAGAAATATGTACACATAGTATGTTAAATTTGGGGAAGAATGTCAAATCACAACTTTGCAATTTGTGATTATCTTTGAAGATTTTTTTCCTTTTTATCTGTGCTCCTACACTAATATATCCCATTATGCCAGAATCTAAAATAAATGGACAAAATCCTTCAGGCTGAGTGATACTGTTTGCATTGCAGCTGTGCCATACATCAGGGGCCTGTGCAGAGGTATGGGAAGGCTTCCTCCATTTCCCATCGTCAAATATAGTTTTCCCTCTTTACTAGTGGAATACAAAATTTTTAACATGGATTGCTGATTAGGATGAACACTTTCCTTAATGCTTTTAGGTATATTATGTGAAATGAAAGATAGTACCCAAGGTTCGACCTATGGAATGTTTAAAGTGTGGCAGGTTCACCAATACTGTAAGAAGAATATACACAGCTTACATAATTCATTTAAAGATTGACCTTCCCTGATCCTTTAATTGTACAGATTTTAAACTCAGGTTGGTCCTCACTAGAAATATATGCAGAGATAATTCCAATGCTTAAACCTTACATTCCCTATCAAAACACCTGCAAATTTAGTATAAAATTAGAAGGGTCCAAGGTGCTCTGATGAATACATAAGCCTAAGCCAAAGTATTTAATATTTTATTTTGATTTTGACATCAATTTACTATTACAAATATCTTTGTTGCAGAAACATCTGTCTCCCCACCCCGTGTTACATTGGGTAAACTCTGATGGTGATTGAATCTGTATCTGAGCTTCAACTTCTCTGACTTTCCCTGGGATAATTCCAAGAAGATTTCTGTAGGGCCTATCAAATCATTTCAGGTGAAATAAACTTCACTTACTTACAGCAGTAATTTTTTCTCTGTTGCACACTGTGTTAGCTTTTCTCCCTTCCCTGTCTTATATTGCTCATTCTCTCACTAATGCTTCTAGGAATCACTTACCAATTAAACATCATATGCCCACGCCCTTGTCAAAAGATCTGCTCAAGAGGGGATTTAAACTCTGACCATCTCCATCTCTTGTATGGAGTTGGTAAAAGGAGAGCACAAATATCCATGGTACAAATGAATCTCTGTAAATACAATTAATAGGAAACAATGATAATGCTAATATCACATTACTGAATAACTGGAAGCTCTCATAAAAAGCTGTCATACTTGAAACATAAACCCTTACTCAGCATCAAAAACACTGACCTAGCCATCCCAAATTTTGCTAAGACGACATTCTAGATGAAGCTTTCAAAGATTTCTTACTCCTTTCCCCTTAAGAATTTTCATTGTTTGGATTTCCAATATTAATATAGAAATCATAAAAATAGAAAGAAATCCCTTGCTTTCCTCAAAGAACATAACAATGTTGCTAAAAATACCAAGTTACTCTAGAAAACATCTTTATGAAATGAGAATATTAATATGTATGGTATAATGTGCTGAGTCTGGCACTGTTATTGTTGTTATTTCAATAATTTAAATGATTGAAAGCATGAGTCAAGATTAGCTCATAGGTGCTAACCTGAAGGTGGGGGCTTTCTACGCACCTCAAATGAGGAATGGGTTATTGCTCTCCCATGTGGATGCTAACCTTACTGAAATCAGAGGAATTTATGAGTGTCTCTACCATTTGAGACACAACCTTGGCAGGTTGAATACAATTTTTTATTCCCAAAGCATCTGGGACCATGGAAATGACGCCATTGGGTCTTTATTAACTATTGGGGTACCTTGACTTCCCTATAGTAAAACATTCTTTTATATGCAATTTCCCTGCTTTCCTGTGTTATTTTGTTTAACCCCCTCTCAAACATATTGATATAAGTGTCTTATTTCTTGGATACACCCTTTAATCTTCCCCAAACTATTTCAATATTCAACATTTTCCGCAGTGGCTTCCTCCAAGTTTTATCTCTGAGGTGAAGGTAGATTTTTTTAATATGCCCTAAAGTATTTTTAAAAGATTCTGAAGGAATACAAATTATGAGTATGTGTGTTACCCTTATTTTATTTCTTTCTTTTATTCTCACAACTAAATTGAGCTTATGCTGCATTAAAATCTTATACCATAATCATCATCAGTCTTCATTCACAATTCTACTTCAATATCTTTCCTCAGGATACCTTCTAAGAATGTTGATATAGGTCCTTAAAAAGGCATACATCTTCATAAAGTAAATTTCATGTATGTTTAAATGAGCATGCATATGTTGTTAAATATCTCATTCTGATATTTAAGATCTTCATTCAATTAGGGATATGAGAATGATTAATTTTACTACATATACACCAATTTTCACTGCCTTCTCTTATCCACTAATATTATAGCAACAATATTATAATTGCTATATTCCATATCTCCTGCCACTTAATAAATGCATTTTCTTTAGTAAGAAACAGCTGGTTAGTTGTTAACAACTGAGTTCTACATGTTTCCCCACAATTAACAACTTTGTACATGGTCTTGTGCTGATCTTTGATTGAACATCTCTGTGAAAATATATCCAGGAGTGGATCCAGGATTCCAGATAAATATACAAATTTAAATTCTAATGGATACATTTAAGATTACTTTTTATCAATATACATTCTACCATCAAGGTACAAGGATTTCAGACTCCTGACATCTTACTTACTTATGAGTTTATGCTGCTTATACATATGATAAGGATTGAGAAAGATAACTTAATCAGATTTAATATGATAGAATATAATTGTTATTTGCCTTCACATGTTACTATATTTTAAATTGTCAAGTACTGATCTGAATTTGAAATGAAATTAAGCACAATCCATGTCAACAGATATATTGAGAAATTTTATCACAGGAAAATAATTACAAAATGTTTATATATTTCAATATTTTTTGGAATGATTAGATGGACAGTTTAGGGAAATGCTGATTAAGTATATGTTCAAGTCACACAAAAGTGACATGCACTCTATAGAAGGGGGACTCTCTTATTTCCAAATGCTTTGGCTTTGTCTCCTGGACACATGGCTAGACTATTTAGCATTCTTCCTGAACTCAGGTAAGGCAAAGTGGCTGAGACCTAGCCTAACTGATGTGTTGTATCCAACCTTCAAACTTACTGTGAGCCATTCATTCTATCATTGTGTGCTTGTCCTCAATGGCTTTCTACAATGACTTTCTGGTTTAGAATTTGTATTTTGCAATTGATGAACAACAAAATGTTGGTGAAATGTTGAAAAAGCATAAGGAAGAAAGTAAAGAATGAAAAAAGTGATTACAGTGGAAGAGAAGATAACATTGTAAACAAAGAAATGTTTGCTTCCAGCCATATTCATTATTTGTTTATCAAGAAGGTATATTTTAAGCATACATATTTTGAATGTGAAATATCTAATACATATTTCATAAAAGGCTCTAAATATCATGATACAATCTCATGACTCCATGTTTGAGTCAATTCTTTTTCTGATTGAGTAAACAGTAACCATTAACATTCAGTAATCTATTCTATTAGTTTATTGAACTATATATTAGAAAGCTTTTTCCTTAAATTATTAGAAACCTCTTTTCATCAATGTATCTCAAACTGTTTGTATTAGTCATCCAAAAGAGTGCTGATGCAAAATAACAGAAATCTGTTGGCTTTTATAAAGGGCATTTATTTGAGATAGAAGCCCACAGTTACAAGGCCATAAAGCATAAGTTACTTCCCTCACCAAAGTCTCTTGCCACGTGTTGGAGAAAGATGGCTGCCAACATCTGCAAGGGTTCAGCCTTCCTGGATTCCTCTCTTCCCAGAGCTCATTTCTCTCCATGCTCAGCTCCTCTGCTCTCTCCACAAGGCCAGTTGTAGACAATCAGGCAAATGTCTCATCTCTCTTCCCCAGGCCTCTGCTGTGTCCAATTGAGCCTTCTCTCCTTCCTCAAGTATCTTCTTCTCTGTATGTTTACTTCCCATGCTCCATGATCAAAACTCCAAACTCTCTTCTCTGTGGTGTGGTTTCTCTGTGAGTCCCCACGCCTTGGTCCTGATGTCGTTGCCCAATCAAATCCTCAGTCATTATTTATTCAAATAAAAGTGAAACCTCTGAATCCAATATAATATAACATGCCCAGAGGAAAAAAACAATTTACAAACATAATCCAATATCTATTTTTGGAATTCATAACCAATATCAAACTGCTACACTGCTTCTGTGTTTAGAATTGCTTCTGATGAAATAGGCTGTTTGATATTTACATTTTAGTTAACACAAGTTCATGTACATCTTGTGAAATGAGGTACAGTTTATTATGACAACTGCTATGCAAACAAAGCTAATTTTTCCAGATAATCCTGATTGCTTATAAAATTGCCTTGATAAAGAGTAAAGAGACAAAAGCTATTTGGGACCGCAGCTTGGAATAGAAGGTGACAAGTGGGGTAATAGTTTTCAAAAGACCTCAAGCTACATAGAGTAAATATACTCTATTTCAGAGAAGGAACTAAGGTTTCCTAGTTCTTGTTGGCAATGTAGAAAGAAAATGACAGATGGAAAAGGAGAAGAGTAGGAAGAAAATGGAGCCAGTATAATGGCATAAGGTTTGGGGATATAGAAGAAGAAGGTAAGTTTGGAATTTTTTTTTTTTTTTTGTGTGGTGGAGTTGTTATATTACACATGGAATAAGGAGGCTGGATGTTATGATATAAAATTCTACTTTGTTCAGAGGTGTATGGCATTGCAGACTTCAGGAGTTGGCATAAGTGAAGTTCCAGAGAGAGGGATATGCTTCTTAAGCCAAATTTATCTAGACCTTAAAGGATAAGGAAACCCAATTTTGGAAACAAAAATTCCTTGATTTTGCATTTTAAAAATGGAGAATGATGGAAATTTCTTTCTTTTTAAAGTTGTGATGCAATATAATATACACCCAGATAATATTGAGATGCATATAAAATATTGAAGTGTAAAACCACAGACATTCAAAACAAAATGAATTACTAAACAAATCTTTAGTGAAAAGGACATGAAATTTCAGTCACTTAGATTTGGGTTTAAATTTGCAAAATGGCACTAGCTGTACTTCTGAATTTGGGAAAGTGTTTCATTTTCTTAATTTCATGTTCTTGAAGGGATTCAAAGTGTGGCACACACAAGATTTAGCAGGATAATATCATATGGGAAAAATTTAATTGTATGCCATAGTGGATGAACATAAACATTTTGCTTGGTCTGAAAGAATGGGATGAAAAATAGAGTCCTTTTATGCTTTTTCTCTGAATGCTGTACCCTATATCTTATTTCCATGTACATTGAATCTTTCTTGCGATTAGTTCTTATTTTTCCCTAAAGTTTTATTTTTCTGTTCTATAAATTGATTTAAAAGTGAAAGACAACAATAGACCCACAAAAGATTTTGAAATTGATGGAAAAATTGTATAATATAAAAAAATATTAATAAAACATTTAATCATTGAAGAAAAGTTGGTAATGACAAAGTGGATGATTTTGCTATCACTTCATTTATAGAATTACACACTTTAAGGTGAATGTATTTATTTCCTTTTAAATTGTTGTTTATGACATATGTTTTTTTCTATTTTACAATTTGTACTCTTTTATATCTGTAAAGATTGGTTGAGTATTTTAAAGTAGACTAAAATGCATTAAGATTCTTCCCACTAAAATTTAAATTAAAGGAAAAGTAGCCATTTTTTACTCCTTCACTCAACAGCAGGATTTTCAAGAGCAAATTTAAACCCTTAAATAAAGACAGTTGTGATTTTAAATTTGCATTACTTTGAAGATATTATTCAGGAATATCTTCAAGCATCCTTCACATCATTTTTCTGTAGACTATAATTAAAGGACTCAGCATTGGTATCCATAGGCTGTGAAAATTCTGGATATTTTATCAGTATTTGAATAAGAGATCTATGGAAGCAAACAAATGAAAAAATAAAAAAAAGAATCCATAGATCACAGTGACAATAATCATGTGAGAAGCACACATAGAAAAGCCTTTTACTCCTCCATCCGATGAACATATCCTCAAAATGGTGAGGATAATGTGGAAGTAGGATATCGGAAGAATGATGATGGAAAACAACAATCTAATTCCCCCAAATTTGAGCATGTCTGTTTTCTAGAATATAGGTATCAGAACAAGGTAATGCAAACAAGGGGATATTATCACAATAAAAATGGTTGATTATACTGGAAGAGCAGTATGACACAGAGAACACACAAGAAGAGATAGTCATTGCAGTGGTCAGACTTTACAGGTAAGTGAGGAATGCTAGGAGAAGGCAGATCTGCAGGGACACCACCACCATGGAGAGCAGGGTGTGCCAACAACCACATAGCAGTCATAGGCCATGGCAGCCAGAATGAAGACTAAGAATCCACCCACTTGGTCTGCACAACCATAAATAGGAGATGAGTTTTTTTCTTTTTAAATCAATTCTATTGAATTGTTTTCATATGCAATCCATCTAAAGTGCACAATCAAGGCATTTGGTAAAATCACAGAGTTGTGCATTCATCACTACAATCAATATCAGAGCATTTTCATTACTCCAAAGGGAAAACTCCCCAAACCATTAGTAGTCATCTCCTAGGCTTTCTAGCTTTTCCCTGCCATATGCAACTGCTAATTTATTTCCATCACTATAAATTTATTTATATTTACATTGTGTATGGATGAAGTCTAACAATATGTACTACTTTGCATCTGATTTCTTTCACTTAGTATAGTTCCTTTTTTTCCACTGATGGAAAAGTATTATTATATCCTCTAGTTCATAGTTTGCTTTGGTTGTATTTTTACCCATTATCACCCTATTATTAACAATTTGTAATATTAACATACATTTGTTCTGTTTACAGAAAAATCATCTTATATATATATATATATATATATATGTAATTAACCACACTCATTTTCCATAAGTTGGTTTGCTATGCTAAGTAGTCCCATGCTTCATTTTTTCAGCTTTCCTTCTAGTGATATATGTGACCTTAGAATTTTCCTTTCAACACGATCAAATCTAAACATTAGTACTTCTGATTTCAAGTACAATAATGTGCTTTCAACATTTCTATACATTTCCAAACATTTACAAATAACTTTTTACCAATTCTGCACAGATTAAGTCTCAGTTTTCCATTCTCTGTACTCATTCTATTTGCTGGTGACCTATATTCTTGATATTAAGTCCATGAATTTGCACATTACATTAAATTAATAATAGTGAAATCATTCAATATTTGTCCTTTTCAGACTGGCTTGCTTCACTCAAAATAATGGCCTCCAGGTTCATCCATGTTGTCATATGTTTCACAAATTCATTTCTTTTAACAACTGAATAATATTCTATAGACTCTATATACCACAATATGTTTTATCGATTTATTGGTTGAGGGACACCTGGGTTTTCCCATCTTTTGACAACTGTGAATTATGTTGCTATGGACATCAGTGTGCAGATATCTGTTTGTGTTCCTGCTCTCAGTTCTTCTGGGTATATACCTAGTAGGTGTATTGCTGGGTCACATGGCATTATATTTAAATTCCATAGGAATCATCAAACATTCTTCCACAGTGGCTGTACAATTCTACATTCCCACCAACAGTGAATAAGCATTCTTATTTCTACATCCTCTCCAACATTTGTAGTTTTCTATTTTTTTAAATCATGGCTATTCTAATAAGTGTGAAAATATATCTCATTGTCATTTTGAATTGCACTCCCCTTATAGCTAGTGATATTGAAAAACTTTTTGTGAGTTTTCTTTCACCATTTATATTTCCTCTTTGAAAAATCTCTAAGACTTTTGTCCATTTTTTAAAATGTGTCATTTGACATTTTATTGTTGAGTAGTAGGATCTCTTTAAATATCAAGGATATTAGACCCTTGTTAGATATGTGATTTACAAATATTTTGTTCATTGAGTAGGCTCCCTTTACACCCTCTTGACAAAGTCCTTTGAGGCACAAGAGTATTTAATTTTGAGAAGGTACCATTTATCTATTTTTTTTTCTTTTGTTGTTTATGCTTTGTGTGTGAGGTCTAAGAATCCACTTCTTACTAACAAACCTTGAAGATGTTTTCCTACATTATTGTCTAGAAGTTTTATTGTTCTGGCTTTTATGTTTAGATCTTTTATCCTTTCTGAGTTGATTTTTGTATAGAGAGTGAAATAGAAGTCCTCATTCATTCTTTTGGTTATACATATTCAGTTCTCCCAGAAAATTTGTTGTTTTTGTTCTCAATTTCATTTCTTTTTCTGCTCTCATCTTTATTTGTTTCTTTGTCTTTGCTTTGAGATTAGTGAACTCTTCTTTTTCTAGTTCCTCCATGTGGTCAGTTAGGTCTTTGATTTTAGCTCTTTGTTCCTTTCTAATATAGGCATTCAGGGCTATAAATTTCCCTCTCAGCAATGCCTTCAATGAATCACCTAAGTTTTGATAAGTTGTGTCCTTGTTTCATTCATCTATAGATATTTACCACTTTCTATTGCAATTTTTTCTTTGACCCACAGATTGCTTAAGAATATGTTGTTTAGCATCCATATATTTGTGAATTTTACTTTCTTGCTTTTTATTGATTTTGTGTTTTATTGCATTATATTCAAAGAAGGTGTTTTGTATAATTTCAAACTTTTTAAATTTATTGAGAACTGTTTTGTGACCCAGCATGTGATCTATCTAGGAGAAAGACCTATGAGCACTTGAGAAGAGTGTACATTCTGCTGATTTAGTGAACAATATGCTGTATATGTCTGTTAGGTCTAGATCATTTAACATATTGTTCAAGTTCTTTGTTTCCTTGCAGATCTTCTGTCTAGTTGCTCTATCTATTGATATGAGTGGCAAGAGAAAATTAAATATATGAAGCAAAAATATACAAAATATTTTCTTTAAAAAATTTAAAATTTAAAATTTTTGATTATCAATAAAGGAGATTCATATATTCACTTTTGACATCAAATGCATTTATTTATTTAGCTATTTTATTGAGATATATTCATATACCATAGAAACCATACAAAATGTATATTCAGTGGGTTTTGGTATAATTGCCATGTTGTTCATTCCTCACTACAGTAAATATTAGAGCACTTTCATTACTCAAAAAATGGCAACAACTACAAAAAACCTTCCATAGCAGTTACCTTTCAATCCCTCTATATCCACCCACTGCTATACATATCTTATAATCTATTTCCATCTCTTTAATTCTTTTATGTTTATAAAATGGCCAGCTGCATTCTCAAGTTCTAGTTCAATAGAATCATTGTTTTGTCTACTGGTGGAAGAAGCTCTTCCTTTTGGAGATCTCAACACCTGTATAGCTTAAGGCCACAAGGACAAGAAACAAAATTATTGCTAGTGGATCACATCAGTAATAGTGATTGGTGCCAATCCCATTTCCTCCTAGGATCAACAGATTTTCCTTCACCTACAAAGGGATATCTTGATATTGCCTCCTTCACTGGATGCCTAGAAATTTCACTGAGGTGGAAGGTCCTTGTGTGCTTGTTGAATATGTTACCCATCCTCTGACATGCAAATGCCTTACAAATAAATCTAAAGTAGTTACTATTTCTTTCTAAAAAGGTTTGATTGGCATAATATCATCACTTCAGCAGATCAGTGTGAAGTTTTTTGAAGGGAATTCAATCAAGGTAACTGCAGATTAGATTTATGAGATAGTACTATAAAGTACTACCTTGCATAATGACAGTGAAGATATTTTTCTAGCCTTGTCAGCTAAACTAACAAGCAAACTAACAAGTAATGAAAATTTATTCAGAATCAATGATCAATATTGCCTGTCCACTAAGTTAGAATCTCTTGTTGTGAGACCCAGGCATCCAAGTATTTTTCAAATTTATTCTAAGAATTCTTATGTATATAGCCAGGTACTAGTCTATAGAATAGTGTATGAGATATCCAAGGAAAGATCATATAAAATTAAAAACATGTGACCACATTACTAATATTCTAATGTACTGTCACAGATTATTGTAGTTATCTGTCTATTGTCCTAAATCTCCTGTTAATACTTCTATCCATAAGTTTATCCTCTCTATGTGATTTTCAATGGGCTTAAACTATCTCTCTTGTCACTTTAAGTATAGCACTTTAAATTGAAATAAAAATCACAATGATTTTATTAAATAATTATGTTATGTCATAGGCTATGTTTTCATATTAATTATTTAAATATTTATCAAATTTTTGAGGAATTAAAGAGGTTATCTTCTCAGCAATAGGAAACTGGATTCCAGGGAATTTAACTTTATAAACATAATGCCAGATACCTTATATGTGTCAGAGTTAAGATTCTATACTACAATATAATCATTAGATTACTTTTCCAATCCTTTGGCATATTTTTTTTTCCATCGAGGGATCATTTTTTATTAAAAGCCCAAATGCCTTCATTTATCATGTACTTCATTTTTCAAAAAATTCTCACCTTTATATTATGGGGCAAAATATCTCATGTTGTTGTTTTTCTATTGCAGATGAGAGTTATTGTGATTTTTCCATGGCTATGTCCTATGAACTTTAAGAAGTGTTTAATAAATTGACATAAGTATCCAAAGGCATAATATTCACAGCATATTATAATTGAGTGAGCAGTTCAATTCCAGAGGTATAAAGAAATGTTTTTCATCACTCACACAATTTTTTAGAAACTATAACCATGAATTTCAAACTAGAGTATGTGCTTTAATATTTAAATTTGAGACAGGGTGTTCTATTTTACTAATAATTATATTAAAAAGTGAACTACATGCCTTAGAGACAACATAGCAGGGCAAGTAATAAGCAGCAGGGAAAGTAACATAGCTACATAATTAGCTCAATAGAGCTGTAAATCAGAAGCTTGCTTTAATTTTCATGTTGGAAGATAATAGAATAGGGGAGTTGAAATAAGGGACTATATTTATACATTAGGGAAATTATTAAAGAGAGTGGTAATTAATATTTAACTATCCATTGATGTATGCCACTTTGGTGTGTTCTGACAGAGGATTATAAATGAATTTTAAATTAATTTATTACTGAGTTAACTCATCTAGAAGTCAGTTTATTTTAATATTATTATTTTTTTAAATTTCATAGTCTTTTAAGATTTTGGCTTTATATAAAGAATTCTAATAAGTGTGGATATAAGTTGCACAGTTTTTAGGTAATAATGATTCCAGAACGTTGCATATCACCAGGGTATTGTTTATATAGTCAAGGTGCTTAGTGTGTGGAGTCAAAGAAATCTGAACTTTAATCTTGGATCTGCTAAGTAACTGTGTGACTTTGGTCATATTATTTACCTTGCTTGGTTTTCTTAGTTACAAAATGATGTTAAATTATTTAGTTTACAGATTTTTCTGTAGTTTAAATAAAATTACATCCACAAAATTCCTAATCATAGTAACCACTTAATAATATGTGGTAACTGCTATCATTGCTTTTCTTCTAAAGTTTAATGTTTATAAAACTGCTCTCATTGACCTCTGTTACTTTATGATTTTAGACTACATGAGAGTTGAGGAAATGGTTTTGTTTGAGTCTTTCAGATTGATCATGTTTTAAAAATATTCATGATAAATATTTTTTGCCTCTATCTACTCTTAATCATCTGCACATATACACAACCAGTTTAATAATCCTGAAATAAGAGTTATCAGGAATATGTGTTTACAGTTTAGAATGCATAAAATTGCTAAACTCCGTACATTATATACCATGTTTCCAGTTCCTTATAGTGATGTAAAGAATTTTTGTAGAGCAACATGATTTGCTAAAAAAATATGCCTTAATTTGTAAACCAACTTCTTGTTTTACAGAGAAAACCAGTAACCAAGAATTGCCAGAAAATTATATGATCTATTGTTTCAGGAATATTTAAAGAAAACATACTGTTATTTCATTGACATGTACATAAACAGAATGTGATGATAAAGATGAATCATTTTGGTCCATTAAAGAACAGAATATTGATATTCATTGGATTTATGGTCAATGGAATTATATTTAATATATTTACTGTCAAAAAATAAATAAATATATGCATAACTTAAAGAAGAAATATGTAGCTTCTGGTTTAGGGCCCATTTATTTCTCAATGCTTTGATAAAAAATAATTGATTTAATAACTAAATATTTATTTACATAAGATAAATAAAATTTAGATGTGCTATTTCAATTTTATGCATCCTTCACATAATATCAAGGATTTAACTTAGTACAAATATTTAAATGCTTCTCAGAAATAAGCATTCTGCAATGACAACATGTTCATGAGGTTGAATAGGATATGCTTGAAAATTTTGTTCATTATTGATTATTCTTTGGTTTGGAAAAATGAAGTTACATTTCCAAGCTCACACTGTCACTAGGTGCTAAATCAGACATATTAATACAGGGTTATAGAGTCTCTTATTGCTCTAAAATTGATGTCTTTTCTCAGACATGCCGTGAAGTGAAAGTTAGAGTTGTAATGTCGCTGAAATTTCTCTGGTGTGTGTTAGTTAAGATGTATTATGTAATGGATTCCTTTAGTAGAGTACCTAGTGAAACATTTTCCAAAATGTGCTTGCATAATTTTATTGCCTTTCATTACATTTCTTCCAATTTTCCTAAATCCTGTTTTGTCCCTAACATTCTTCAGCAAATATGTCTGTATATAGTCTATGGATTATTGTAAGACAGAGGGAGACAGAGAGAGAAAGGTTTGGGTAGAGAAAAAGAGAATGGAGAATTTTTTTTTAACAGAAATATATTTTTGCTATGTCCAAACAATATATTAATATATAATTATATTATGTATTGATGCTTTTTAAGTTATTTTATTAACATAGCCAAACTAAATTAGAAATTATTATAAGATTTATTCGTGTGTGTGTGTTATTTTTATTTATCCTCCCTCCCCCATATGGTTCTCTCATCTGTCTACTCACCTTCTCCAAGAGGCACTGGAAGCTGAACTTGGGACCTCCCACATGAGAGGTGAGTGCCCAACAAACTGAGTCACAGCTGCTCTCCACAGGTTTTGGCATCTGCTGGCTTGTGCCATCTGTTCATTGTGGCAGGGACAGCATCTATATCATTATGGTGGGGGCAGTGTCTAGATCATCTTCTTTTAGGGGGTACCGGTACCTGAACCCAGGACCTCCCATGTGGTAGGCAGGCACTCAGCTGTTTGAGCCACATTCACTTCTCTGCAGGTGTGTTTTCATAAAACAATGTAAATTCTCTGAATTTATACAGAAATTGGAGTTTAGCTTAATTATACATTTTTACTCTAGAATTCTTTGAGTCAAATAAGCATATTTTTTCTCGAATCCCTCAATTAGGAAGCTATTTACTCTATGTATAAGAAAAATCTTTCACCTAGATCTGTGGGAGTATTTCTGGGAAAATAAGGCTGGCGGCTCTTTCTTATTCTAGTAAACTTAAGCTGATTGCTTATTTTCTTCTTTTCATATGAATATATCAATGTGATATACCTTAGTGTGCTTCATTTATGGATATAAATAATTTGCAGATCACTGAATGCAGCCGGGCCCAATATGTGACAAATGTTTTACTCCTTTAAAACCTGTGAAATACAGGGGCCAATACATTAAGAATGGTACAATCACCTTACTATCTGATATACTTAAGGAAAAACAAAATTTACCATCGTGAAATCTTGCTCCTATTTATAGACCCTGGATTTAATTTTGTTAACTCACTAAGGCTTTCAATTCACATTCTGGTGCCTGTTTAACAATTCTTTTGCCATATACTTTTAGAAATATATTTTTATCAAAGTATATCATTCATACATGAACATATATAAATAACAAGTATAGTAAAAGTTATTAATTTACAAAATAAGCATGCATAACATCATACAGGGATCCCATACATCACACCTCCACCAACACCTTGCATTGTTGTGAAACATTTGTTACAAACTATGTAAGAGCATCATCAAAATATTACTACTAACTATATTCTATATCTTACATTTGTTGTATTTTTCCCCAATTCACCCTAATATTTTTTAATATATTTTTATTACAAAGGTTGTGAACTTACAAAACAATCATGCAAATGTGTAGAATTCCTATACAACACCCCTTCACCAACACACCACACCGTGGTGGAATATTTGTTACAGATGATGAGATAATATCATCAAACTATTACCACAAACTATGGTCCATAGTGTATATCTGGCACATTTTTTTGATAACCCCCCATTATCAACACAGTACATCTTTAGCATTTATGCAAGCAAATCACAGTATTGCTGTTAACCACAACAATAGGTCACATCATTTGAATTTTTCCCATGTTTCTTCACATTCCCATCACCCTACAATAGTAATGTACATCTCTCTAGCTCACAAAAGGACACTCTTGCATCTGTACTATCAACCACAACTCTTATACACTTCTGGATTCACTATGTTATTCAGTCCCTAGATTATTCTCTAGCTTTCTTTCAATTGACATTTGCATCCCTAGACAACCATTTTCAGTCACAATGCCATTCATAAACCAGCTGTTACTCACTATAATGTGTTACCATCGACTCTATCCATTTTCACACTATTACTGTCAAGTTAATTAAAACGTCTATGTACATTAAGCATCAGTAGTTCTTCTCAACCCTCCTCTTTTCTCCTAATAACATATACTCTAGGTTTTAACTCCAAACATTTATTCTTGGTATTTAGTTCATATTAATGAAACCATGCAATATTTGTGCTTTTGTGTCTGGCTTATTTCATTTATTATAATGTTTTCAGGATTCATCCATGTTATTATATGTATCCCAATTTCATTTCATCTTACTGCAGCTTAGTATTCCATGTATGTATATACCACATTTTGTTTGTCCATTCATCGGTTGATGGACACTTTTGTTGTTTCCATTTTTGGCAATTGTGAATAATGTCATTATGAACATTGGTATACAGATGTCTGTTCTTTTCACAGTTTTTAGTTCTTCTGGATATATTCCTAGTATAGGAATTGTTGGATCATATGGCAGTTCTATATTTAGCTTCTTGAGGAATTGCCAAATTGTCTTCCACAGAGCCTGCACCATTTTACAATCCCACCAACAGTGAAAGAGTATTCTTATTTTTCCATATCCTTTCCAGCACTTATTGTTTTGTTTTGTTTTTTTATAATGGCCATTGTATGCATTGTGAGATGATATCACATTATCATTTTGATTTACATTTTCCTAATAGCCATTTATATTTCCTCTTTGGAGAAATGTTTATTTAAATTTTTTGCCCAATTTTAAATTGGATTGCTGGCTCTTTTATTGTTGAGTTGTATGATCTTTTTATATATTAAATCATCTTTGAATGCTTGGTAGAACTCACCTGTGAAACCATCTGGTCTTGGACTTTTCATTTTGGTGAGTTGTTTGATGACTGTTTCAAGCTTGATATGGTACAATATAAAAAAATAATAATATACATGCCATTAAAGTTCTACAACAAGAAGAGAAAGGAATGGATAAAAAGATATATTTAAGGAGATAATGAACAAGACATTTCCAAAAATAAAGAAAAACATCAAATCACTAGACCACAAATGTCAGTGAACCCCCAGGAAAATCAACTGCTCATAAAACACATCTAGATTCATCAGACTCACTGGTGAAAAACAAAGATAAGTATACAATTGCAAAAGCAGTCAGAGGAAAATGCAAATCACATACAGAAGAAAACACATAATTATTATTATCAGAGTCTTGCCATCTATAAGGTAACAAGCCAGTATATATTGGACAGATAAATTGAAAATACTGAAATATAAAACACATTCCAGGGCTCATTACCCATTGAAAACAACTTTCTAATATAAAAACAAAGAAGACTTTTTTGGAAAATTAAAAGAAACACACAGAAATAATTTTTTGCCAGCAGATTTCTGTTTTAAAAAATATTCTTAGAATGAATATGATAATTAAAGGACAGTTGGGTATAAACATTGACATAAATCATGCTAAATATATAAAATTGGAGGTAAACATGTCAAATATTTAACTTGTAAAATTTTCATGGCTTTGAAAAATAATTTCTTAAAGCAAAACTAGGTTGGGGTAGGATGTAGCTCAATTTTGGGGGCACCTGCTTCCCATGTGTGATGTCCTGGGTTCTTTCCCTAGTAACAAACCCAAAAACAAAACAAACAAAAGAAAAACAAAATCTAGGTTGATGATTGTCAGGTTTAAATCATAAATAAAATATTTGGCAAAAAATAACAAAATGGTAAGAAAATGATTCTCTACTATTGTGAAGTTCTACTGTTTTAAGTTATGTGATATATAATTTTAGGTAGATAATAATAAATTAAGCATGCATATAATAATCCTTAGGGCAACCACTAATAAGAGACAAAAAGAAAACTACAAACATTAGGGATTAATGTAAGGATAACTTTATGGTAACCCAAATTATTAAAAAGATAGTAAAAAATATTATAAACAACTTTTGATTGTTAAATTTGATAATTTAGAGAAAATGAACAATTCCATATATACTTATATCAGAAGAAATAGGTAATCTCTTTAGTTGTCTCTCAAAGAAATTGAGTTTTTCCTTTAAAAGTTTCCAAAACTTTTTTTTTGGAAATGTAAAAATTGTTTTTGAAGTGTTTTTGAAATGTAAAAATCTCACATTTACCTCAGACTTGAATGTGGACAGAGTGCTATGGGAAACCTCTTCAGCCCTGCTGCAAAATACCAGAGCAACATCATGAAAAAATCCTGGATCCCAGGATTAAGTCAAGGAAAAGGCACCCCCACAAAGCCTAGTCAAACAAAGTCTGCATCATTACACCCAAGGACAATATTTTCTCTTTTGTTGAACTGCTCTGTTTCAAACAGCCTGGACCTGACTAATACAAGTTTTCTCACCATCCCAATCACATTACCTAATAAATCATTTTTTCCATTACACAGTTCTTTCTTTCTGATATTAGGACTATATTTGTATGTTTGAGAACATTTAGCCATCTATCTCCAAAATTACACTGTCTTCTATTAGCACCTATAATGATGTCAGCCAGCAACATATATACTCATCCTTGTATTTGTTATTACTTTTAATATAACAAATATATTATGTTTTCAACCATGAGAAGAGTAGTATAATTTTGTAGAATAAATGTCATATGATAAAATAAAGTTTAAGAATGTGAACTCTAATGTCTGACTGTCGGGGTTCAAATTTGATCTTGTCCTTTAACTTGTTAACTGACCATAAATAAGCTCTGAAACCTCTCTGTGCCCCAGTCTCATCATTGTAAAATTCAGCTATTCAAAGACATTTATTGAGGCACTCTTCTAGGTGTTGGAGATTTAGCATTGAATTTTATTTTATTGGCAAAAAATCTTTGGCTCGTTGAGGTTTCAATGCATGAGAAAGATGAGAGTAAACAAAAGGCATAATCAAAATAAATATATTTTTAGATGGGATAAATGCTATGGAAAACAATGCAGCATTGATGAGGGATGTGGTAAGTATGATTTTAAATAGCATCTTAAAGGATGGTTTCTAAGGAAGTAAATGAGAAAAGACCCATTCTTTATTATCTGGGGAAAGGAAATTTCAAAAAGAAGAAACATTGTAATATTCCAGGCAGCATTAGAACTAATGTGTATAGGGAAGAGTGAGGAGGCCAGCGTTGTTGCTCTAAAAGGAGGGTGATAGACACAATGATAAAGGATGATTTCATAGAAGTAAGGACTAGGTGTAAGATGGAGTCAGAAACATTAGGCTTTTAGAAAAAGTTTGGTTTTGACTCAATTTTATGGCAAGACATATATTTTGTGAAGAAAAATGACATGATATACCTTATATTTAACAGTATCAGAAACCCCTACATAGAGATGAGACCCAGGCCAGATAAGACAAAGAGAAGAAGACAATCTAGAAGGCTGTGGCAATAATGTAAAACGATTCTTTGGGCCAGGGTGATAGCAAAGGAGGTCTTGAGAAATAGTCACACATGAAATATATTCTAGATAGATAATCAATACAGTATGCTAATGGACAACATGTAAATTGTGTCTCATAAAGAAAATTCCAGGATGATTCTTAAATCTTTGCCAGAACAAGTAGGAGGATGGCTTTTCATCATCTGGGATTAAATTATAGATATTTTAATTATCTATCTGAGAGTTATCTTGTGAAAATATTCTATAATAATTATATACCTAAAGCTGTTTGAATATTGCCTGGCACTTAGTAGGAGCTCAATAAAGAAAAATATATTTTTTGCCATTATTTTATAAGATCTATCATATCCATACAAATCTATTATTCATATTTTGTCATGCTTATTCCAGTCGTATTGTCTTCATATATTTTAAATACTTCAACTTTTACAATACATAGAATGTTGACATACCACTATGAACAAAAAGGATGTTTTCTTCATTTTCCTATATTTAATAGCTATTTAGACTTAATGGTTAATAGATATAATTTTTTCTTCAATTGATTGGCATTCTTTTAATTTATTTTAAGGTATACTTTTTAGAATTTTATTTACTGCATTTTCTAAAGGATTTTTGAAATATTAAAATACAATCTTTGTTTTAGGATTAAAATTTTAATGAATTCTGACCTGTCCATCACTGTTTATTAATTTATTCAAAGAATTTAAATGTGCATTATTTTCTTCCACATCTTTAATTCATATAAAATTTTTAACTTATAACATTAAAAGAACCATATGAATTACTGCATTAATATTTAATTTTGGACTTTAGTTAATAGTACAATTATTTAAAAAGCTATTATCCATTGTAACAAATGTTGCACACCAATGTAAGTTGTTGGTATTGGGGTGGCATGGGGGAATCCTCTATTTTATAAATGATGGTTCTGTAAACACAAAACATTTCCAATAAAGAAAAAAAATTAAGTAATGTTAAAAAATACATATTAGCAACATATCTGATAATATTTATTCAATGTGGCAAAATTTGCAGTCATTATGAATTCTTAGCATGGTGATTTTTATCTAGTAAAATTCTTAAAACAAATAAGCCAAGAATTGAACTGAAAAATTATATCAGTTTAAAGAACATTAACTTTCAGAAATGAGGAAAAAGGAAATGATTTTTAAAAATCCACTAAAATAAAATGAATAAATAGTTATTATTGATGCTATTTGAAACATGACAGAATGGTAGGATATTCAAACGGTTAGCAGCTAGAAAAAACAGAGATATAAGTTCATGCAGCTATTTAAACTGATGAATTTACAACACTACAGGTCTTAAAGCATTGCAAGATGAGATTCTTGATTTTACTCATGCACCAAGAAAACAATCCTCTCCCAAGTTTAAGTGACAATACAATTAACAAAAGTTATACTAATGAGTGGAAAACAAAAACTCCAAAAAAGAAACACAGAATGACCAAAAAGAATGTATTACTGTAATTTAAACATATACATACATAAGATTAGTATAGAAGTCCATGAACAAAACTCTCAAAAATGATTAGGATATTTCCATTTTCTTTAATAATTTAAAATATTTTCCAAATTTTCTTCAATTATCACATATGCTTTTTTCTCTAACTTAATTCTATCACAGAATATTACTTTGCTTTATGATCAAATATGAAGTGCTCTTTTTGCTTTTTAGTTGTTTATTTATGAATAAGATTATCCAAAAGTATTTATAAAACACTAGTGAATATATACATAAGAAAAGCTATTATGTATTCAAAATTTTGTGAGAATGTAAACATTCTGATTATCCCGGTAAAAATTTATTAATATTGCATTAAATTCTTTCCTCTCCTTATATTATTTAATCTTTAAAATACTTCTATGGATTTAGAAATGTTTGTCTTGCATAGCTGAGGAAACTAGATTTAAACTTTCTTTGACTTACTAGGGGATTTATAGCTAAAAACCTAGCAGATCTAGAATATAAACCCTGGATTTTATACACCAAAATAGCATTCTTTATTATGGTGCTTTATTTCTTCTCTTCAGAATAGATGGAATAATTTCTGAATGAGTTCTCAATAATAAAATTCTCTGAAAGTGCAATATGTATGATGATTTCTATGATACAATTGAAAAACACCATTTTTTTTTCACATTAGTTGCCCTTAAAATCGCATATATTGAAACCTCAGAATTAACATACATTTCATGATTTCCAGTTACTATGTAGATTTCTAAAAATATATTCTTGGAAATGTTTCAGATCATGAGTAGTCTAATAGAGGGTGGTTCAAAATAAATGCAAACTAATTAAAGGATGATTCTGTATTTAGAGGGAGACCAAGTAAATACTCAATAGGAACGAGAAGATACTTTTAAATGTTCAGTATCACTGTCATTTGAATTGCCTGGAGCACTTGCTCTTCTCTAGGACGCTAAAGAGAGCATTTTTCACCTCTTTGTTCCTAAGACTATAAATGAGTGCATTCAGCATGGAGATCACCATAGTATAAAACACAGAGGCCACATGATCCTTTCCCAAGGAGTAGGATTTCTTTGGTTTTAAATAGGTAAAAGTTATAGTGCTATGAAAGATGGTGATGCATTCATAAATTATTGGTCCTTTTGTGTCTGGCTTGCTTCACTCAACATAATGTCCTCCAGAAATACTCTATGAATGCGTTACTCTGAACCAAATATATTGTGTAATATATTGTTTGATTAAAAAAAAATTATATGTATCCATTAAAAAAAAATGAAAAAAAAATAGAGAGAAAAGATGGTGACACCCAGAAAGTGGGAGGCACAAGTAGAAAAGGCTTTGTACTTTCCTGAAGAGGAATTAATTTCAGGATAGGAGACAGAATGGACCTGTAGGACACAGAAATTGTGCTAAGAGACACCATTACATTTAAACTACTGATAATGAACATCATGATTTCAGTGCCATGAGTTTCAATTCAAGACAGACTTAAAAGTGGGGTTAAGTCACATAAAAAAGTGGTTGATTATATTGGATTTGCAAACATGCAAACTGTTCATGCAAAGAACCATGACTAATGATTCAGTAAAAACAATTATATAGGACCCAGTGATGAGAGTGTGGCAGAGTAACATAGACACATCAGTTGGATAGTGAAGAGTATTGCAGATAGCTACATAGCAGTCATAGGCCATTGAGGAGAGAAAGAAAATTTCAGTGATAGCCAAGAAGGAAAAAAAAAATACATCTGAGTGAAACAACCAGTGAAGGAAATATACTTGATGGAAGCTAGTAACCAGTAAGTTCTCTAAGATTTTAGGTGTAATGACTGTTGAGTAACTGAGGTCAAGAAATGACAGGTGAGTTAGGAAAAAATACATGGGGGTGTGAAGCTGGAGATCCAGGTGAATTATCAGTATCATCCCTGCATTTCCCAGCAGGGGTAATAAGATATATTAGGAAAATTAACATACAGAGGACCTGCCAGATCTCTTCAGAGTCTGTCAATCTCATAAGGATGAAGCTAGGCACATTTGTGTTATTCATTCTTCCCATAGCATCCATCTCTTATAAATTGTTGAGAAATCAAAGGTGATATTTAACGTAAATTACTTTAAAAACATTTTTGTTTGTAAGAAAGATAAGGCATTATTTTTTACAAAATCAGCTTAGTGATTCTAGAAAACCATAATAAAATGGTTTTACTGAAAAAATCTGGTTTGATTGACAAGTATAAATCAAATAAAAATCAAAATTTGATATTGTGTAATAGATATATATAGCATAATCAGAATGAACATGGCGCTATTATAAACATTTCCTTTCATTAATAAATTTATTCAGATGAAAATATTATACCATCAATATTGTATTCCATTTTCAGAGGCAAAAAAAAAGGGCAAGGAATTTAAAGTAACTTACCCTGAGTCACAGCCATTAAGTATTGCTGGCTCTGTGATTCTACCAAGATTGGTTGAGTCTAAAAATCATGTTTAACACTATATTCCTGCTTATATTTAATTTCAGTAAATCAATAAAATGCTGATATGTAATAAAAATTGATAGTTTTAATGCATCATTTAATGTTATTTTGTATAAAATATTATTTAGCACAAATGACAAATCATAAATTAAAACCTTATGTGTGTTGATATTATAGAGCATACATTATTATTAAATTTCAGATAGTTTTTTTTAACAGATTATTTAATCAAATTTCTTCCAAAAATTGTATTTTCAATATATGTACATCACAAAATGACTCTGATTTCATAAATTCCATATTTCCAATTCTATAAATCCTGGAATTACTTAGTAATGTTCACATATAATATGTATATATTTATGCATATCCTACAAATACTCTCATTTTTTGGAGATAAACTAAAATGCTCTAACCTGTCTTGTAATACTTACCATGAGTCAAAGTTTTTGAAAAACTTCTTCCAGCATTATCTGGTTTAGGAATTCGTCAATCTTCACCTTTTCTCACAAGTAAAATATATAAACCATTTAAGGAGTCTGAAATTTCTGCAATGTAGCATTTGTTTCCTTTGGCATACTTTACATTTAATTTTTTGTGCACCTAATTTTTTTGAGGTAAAATGAATCAACCTAAAAATTTTGTTCAAGTCCGAATCAAATAGAAAGTTTTCTTTAAAATTATGCCTCACAAATGTACCATGGATCTATTTTGATTACAAGCATAGCTGAAAATTCCTTGCCTTTCACTTGATAATGCTATGACAACTTTTATATTGAGGAATGCTGATAATGAAACATTTGCTCACCTCTGGGACCAATTTCCAAAGAAGATTTCTTGACATAATGCCTAGTATAAATGTTTAAGGACTAATGCATCCCTATTAATTTTGTAACAGAAAATTGCCTTCCCCTTAGAAGCCACATAATTTTGAGCAAGAATTTTTGATATTATTTTGTGATGCTTTAAATTGTGACTGGTTAAAGAGTATTTATAGATAAATAATTAATTAATCTGTGGCTGAAAGGCCAGATTCTTAACTACCAGGGAAGTGCATTTATCACAATGAAATAATTTTATATTTAAAAGTGTAGTGCCATTGTAGGAATAAACATTGTTCATTACTAAAAATTATTATACAATATAATTCAAAGAAGAATATGAAAATCATTCATACATGCTGTTATTCTTTACATGTATTTTCTTCAAAGTATTTTGTTTTGTGCATATTATGCTTATTTTTATGTATGCTTATGTGTTTATATAATTTTATTATACTGAATTTTCAGTAATATCCTGGATTAAATATTAAATATTTATGAATCACCTTGATCTATGTTATAATAGACTTTTGCAAAATCCACAATTTCATGTATTTTGCATTGACAGTGAGGAGAACCCAGTTAACAGTGTCCAGTCAGCTGTCCACAAGAACCAGGGTGAGCCCTGCAAAGGGAGAGAAACCAAATAGGCCAATCCCAGTTCTCCTCGGAGGTGTGACAACATCATCATCATCTATGGCCTGAAAGAGAAGTGTGAAGCTGCCAAGGAAGTGCTTGAGGCACTAGTTCCTGTCACCATCGAACTGGAGGTGTCTTTGATCTGCACCATTACATCATTGAGCAGAAAGGGAATTGGATCCACAAACTGATGGACAAGTTTGAGGTGAACATACAAGTCCCTGCACATGAAATGCAGTCTGACATCATTACTATCATTGCCTGGCCGCTAAACTGGATGGGGCCAAGGCTGGGCTCATGGAGTGCATGAAGTAGCTGAAGGAAGAGGAAGAAGACTGAGCTTAAAGAGTTTTAAGCTTAGTGTCTCCATAGACCCCAAATACTCATATTAGTCAACTAAAGTGGTGATGATGCAAAGTATCAGAAATCTGTTGGGTTTTATGTGGGGTATTAATTTGCAGTAGAAAACTACATTCACAAGACCATAAAGTATAAGTTACTTCTATCACCAGAGTCTGTTGCCACATGTTGGAGTAAGATGGCTGCCGGTCTCTGCAAGGGTTCAGTCTTCCTCTTCCTCCTAAATGTCTCTCTCCCCTAGGGATCATTTATTTCTGTGGTCAGGTGCTCCATTCTTTCCACAAGGTCAGCTGTAGACTCTCAGGCTTGCTCTCTTCCCGGGGCCTCTGCCGTGTCTATGGGGCCATCTCTATTCCTCTGTGTTCTTCTCCAGTGTATTAATTTCCTGGTGCTCCAGCATCAAAACTCCAACTCTTTTCTACCATGTCATTTTCTCTGAGTTCCTGCTTGCCAAGGGGGCAGGAACTCAATGTCTTACTGACATGGCCCAATCAAAGCCCTAATCATAATTCAATCAAATAAAAGTGAAACCTCTGAAATTAGTACAATCTAATACACCAAAAGGAACAGACCAGTTCACAAATATAATCTAATATCTAATTTTGGGATTCATAAACAATATCAAAATTCTAAACCACTCCAAGATCACTGGCAGAAAGAGGGCTGTGATTACCCAAATCCTCTTGGAGCATGACATGAACATCCAGTTTCTGACAAGGACAATGGAAACCAGTCCCAGGACCAAATCACCATCATAGCCTATGAGAAGGACACTGAGGATGCCTGAGATGCCATACTGTATGATTGTGGGCAAACTCAAAAAGATGGTTTCTGAAGATGTCCTGCTGGATCACAGAAGTCCACGTGCATGAACTGGCACCTGGGACAAAACCTTCTGCAAGGTCATGGATGAGTTCAAGGTGGACAATAACTTCCTGCAGAGCAAAGCCCCATACCTCAACTGTGTGACCATGACTGGGCTCCCAGAGAGCATAGAGGAAGCCATTGACCACATCCTTAACCTGGAGGAATATCTGGCTGATATGATGGACAAGGAAACACTGCAGGTATACATGAAGCCCCTTCTCTGGCACAGGAGGATTACAAGGCCCCATCCAAGGGCTTCATGGTGAGGGATGATGTCTGGATAGACAGTAATGGCAAGAAGGCTCCTGACATAAGCACCTCTGAAGAGTTTCTCAGCTTTCAAGCTCAGATGGCTCACAAGATTCTCCCTTGGGGCCCCAAACAATAATGATCAACAGTAGCAAATGCACCAGCCTGTTCATCCAACCCCCACACCATGGTTTGTTTCCCTCTGATCCATCGCTGGAGCCTGGTCCACTGTCAATGTCCTGTTCCTGCCCTGAGATCTGTACCAGTTCTTGGCCTTGTCAGTGGCACTCGGGACCACTCCCCAACTGATCCCTTTACACTGGGAAACAGGCTCTCCACTGCTTTAAACACTAAGCAAAGGTAACAGAACATTTCATAGTAAAATAACTCAGACTTTCTAATCTTCTGGGTCCACCCACATGCTGGTCAGCACTCTGATCTTCCTCATGAGAACTCCACAGTTGTGGCTAGGAGTCTACTTCCTGTGTTGTGACCTCAGGAAATAAATTTCCTTGGCTTTATCAAATTCAAAAAAAAAAAATTCTAAGAATATGCACCACCTGATGAATGGGAATTTTTGAGGCAACCCAAGGAAAACATGATGGAGTTTCTCCAGTAAGTTTTGGAAATGTCAGTTAATTCATCAACACAGCATATGTACTTTTATATTCAGCCACACCTATGTTTGTGCAACTTGTTTTATTATTTCAATGCATTAGTTTTTATTATATTAAAAGAAATATGAATGTAGAGTATAAAAATCATTGTTGAGATGAGTAAAGATTTGATAATTATATTAAAGGCCAAAAGATTATTTCTTCTATATCCAATGAGATGAAATCCATTCTTGTGACTCTTTCATTAATTAATGGTAACAGAATCAATTTTCGTGTAGATTTAGAAGCAATTGGTACAAGAAAAACTGTATATACTGCAGAATTTCAGAAGAGAATATGATGGTATGGAATAAGATATTACCAAATTATATATTAAATATTTGATGAACATTCAAATGTACAATTCTTCAATTAATTGAAAATTCAGTGATACTGAGAAAATCTGCTTATTTGCAGAGTACAAGTAACTTTGGGATTTAAGATCTATGTCAATTCTACCTCAATAAGGTCTGCTCACTCTTTACATATCACCATGAGGGAGTTTCCCAGAATTGATATCATTTTTTATAGTCAATAAGGATACTTTAAAATAATATAAGTAATAATCAAAGGAAGAATAATTTACAAAAAATTTCATAAGTTTTTGTTGAATCTTTACTTGTGGGATTCTAACATATGATATATAATAGTAAAATAATTTTGGCAGAAGATTGGGAGTAAGATACAGAATGGAAAAATGACTTCTTTTTTCTACACTTGAGCAAAATTAGAACTTTATCCCTGACAATTATTCAGTCATTATTTTTTTTTTTAAATTCTAGTCCTCTTTGTAATTTTCTCAAAATTTTAAATGTGTTTTGAAGGTCTGTTAAGGAATTTTATAATTTTCTGAAAAATTAGGTCAATGATTATTTTATACTGCCCTTATATATCTGAAATGCAGAGCTCTACTTTTTCTAATAGCACTAATTTTCCCACTTGTATTTATATGCATATATTTACAGGTATATATTTTTACATCTTTTTACTATTCATTTATTTCTTGTAGAGATGTTTTTTTTTTTTTTAATATAGTCAATTAGTGGATCTTTATTTGGAGAGTTTAGTACACTTACATTTAAAATAATTGTTGATGTGATGTTTTCATTTCATGTCATATTATTGAAATTCTGATTTTCTCTCTTGACTTGTTTTTTGTTAGTCTACTATTTAATATTAAATTTTATTCCCTCTATTGGATGTTTTACCCATGCATCATTGTGTTATATTGCTAGTGTTTTCTCTAGGGGATAAAATTTGCATCCTCAAATTATTTTAGAGCTCCTAATATTATTATGAATGTTTCTAGGCAACCATGATGTCAACATAAGACACTACAGGGTCTCACTTCACCTACAGAAACTTTGAAAAACTTTAAGAAAGCTCAAACTATTTTTCTCAAAATTCTAGAAAAGAATTAAATGATTTCAGTAACAGGGTGAACCCTGGGTCAAGAAAATGCAACTTAAAAATGATAGCACACCCTTGCTTCTACCATAAACCCTCCCTGGCACAGTGTGGAGTCTAACTGAGCTCTTGTTGTGTGACTTTGTTTTGGAGGCAGCATACTGGAGTGCATGTTTGTTATTTCCAATATATCAAGTGGCAGCGTGAAGCCTGATTCAGAAGTCTCTTCTCCCAGAACTTGCACTTCCTAGAACTTGTCCTGCTGGCAGAAACAGGTTGCAATCAGTTAAAGCAGTGTAAGAAACAAACAATTCAAAGATGCCTTTGGCAAAAGATTCCTGATCATTTAAGAAAATGAAAAAGTATAATTCTGGAAAGAATACCTTAATATTAATTTTTAAAATAAAAAAAAAATCACTTGAGGGGAAACATATTTCTAGCAACCACTGCTTAAGTTTAAATAGAAATAATCAAATATAAGAAATGAAGAAAACATACTTTCTTAAATATACATTGAATATTTAATGAAAATTAAAATTCCAGGCTGTGTTGCAGCATTTTTAAAATGAAATAATAGAAATATACTGACTAAAATTTATGGGATGTTACAAAAGTTGGATTCATAATCAATTTTTAGCTTTTCAGCTTTTCTCTATTAAAATTCTGAAAATTTGTGAATGAAGAATTTTTAAAAAGTATCCATTACCCAAACATTCCCATCAGTCTTAATAGGAAACCTTTATATTTGAAGGCTTAACTTCTCATTCCCTATCCCCACCCTGTTTCAGTAAACTATATTCTAGATTCTGACTCTATTAGTTTGCTTATTCTAATTTTTTAAAAATCAGTGAGATCATACAATATTTGTCCTTTTGTGTTTGACTTACTTCACTCAATATTTCACTAATCTTCATGTCATCAAGGTCATTTCTTCTTAAGGCTGAATAGCATTCCATTGTATTGTATGTATATACCTCATTTTTTCTATCCATTCATTATTTGATGCCACTTGGTTTGGTTCCATCTTTTGGCAATTGTGAATAATGCTGCTATAAACATCAGTGTGCAAAAATCTATTTGAGTCACTGCCTTCAATTCTTTGTGGTATATACCTTGTAGTGGATTCCTGGGTCATATAGGAGGTCTATATTTGGCTTTCTGAGGAACTCACAAAATGTCTTCCACAGTGGCTTCACCATTTCAAATGCCAACAGCAATGAATGGGTGTTTGTATTTCTCTGTATTCTCTCCAACCCTTGTTATTTTCCATTTTTTCATAGCAGCTGTTCTAATGGATATAAAATGTTACCTTATTGTTGTTTATATTTTCCTTTCCCAGATGGATAATGAGGTTCACCATCTTTTAGTGTGCTTTCTGGTCATTTCTTTGTCATCTTGGGAGAGATGTTTATTCATGTGTTTTGCCCATGTTTTACTTGGGTTGTTTGCCTTTTGTTGTTAAGTTGAAGGATTTCTTTATATTTTTGGATATTAAACCATTTTTGAATATGTGGATTCCAAATATTTCTCCCATTTTATAGAATATTGATTTACTTTCATGATAAAGCCCTTTGAGGGGCAGATGTTTTTAAATTTTATTAGGTTCCATTTATCTTTCTTGTTCTTTCATTGCTTGTGCTTTGTGTGAAAAGTCTAAGAAAAACTAAAGGGCCTAAAGATGTTTCTCTAAGTTTTCTTCTAGGATTTTGATTTTTCTAGTTCTTATATTTAGTCTTTGATCCATTTTGAGTTGATTTTAGAATACTGTGTTAAGTATGCCTTCTCCTTCTTTTGTTGCAAAAGGAGATCCAGTTTTCCTAACACCATTTGTTAAAGAGACTATTTGTTCCCAGTTGATTGGTCTTTGCCACCTTGTCAAAACACAGTTCATCAAAAATATGAGGGTTGATCTCTGAGCTTTCAATTTGATTCCATTGGTCTATATGCCTGTCTTTGTGCCAATACCATGCTGTTTTGATTATCAGGGCTTTGTAATAAGCTTCAAGGTTGGAAAATGTGAGTTCTCCAATCATTCTGTTTTTTCAAGATGACTTTAGCTACTCAGGGCCCCTTAATATTCTATATAAATTTGATGATTAGCTTTTCCATTTCTGCAAAGAATTTTGTTGGAATTTTGATCTATAAATTCCTTTGGATGGAATTCACATCTTAATGATATGTAATTTTCCAATCCATAAACACATAATATTCTTCCCTTTTTTTAAGTTTTCTTTGATTTATTTTAGCAATGATATGCAATGATAAGTCCTTTACATGACTGATTAGATTATTCCTACATGTGATTCTTTTTGTTGCATTTGTAAATGGAATGATTTTATTGATTTTATTTTCTGACTTGAGTATGGAAACATTACTATTTTTGAATGGTGGTTCTCTTGTATCCTGTCACTTTACTGAATTCATTTATTAGCTCTAGGAGCTTTTTTGTGGATTGGGGTTTTCTGACATAGGATCATATCATCTGCAAATAGCGAAAGTTGTATTTCTTCTTTTCCGATATGTCTGCCTTTTTATTTATTTTTCTTGCCTTATTACTTTGGCAAGAACTTCCAGGATAATGTGGAATGCAGTGGTGACAATGGGCATCCACATCTTATTCTTGATCTTAGAGGGATATCTTGCAGCCTTTCACCATTAAGTAGGATGCTAGCTGAGGGCTTCTCATATAAACCCTTTATCATATTGAGGAAGTTTCCTTCAATTCTTAGTGATATAAGTGTTTTTATCAAGAAGTGGTGCTGAATATTTGCAAATGCCTTTTCTGCATCAGTTGCACTGACCACGTTTTTATTTTTCTTCATTGTGTTAATTTTGTGTATTGCATTAATTGATTTTCTTATGTTGAAACAACTTTGCATACCAGGGATAAAACACACTTGTTCATGGTGTAAAATTATTTTAATATGCTGTTGGATTCACTTTGCTAGTATAAGACATATTAACCTATACATTAGTTTCCTTGATGTCTTGGTTTGTCTTTTGTGGACCCCAGAAAATTATGTTCTTGAGCTAATGCATTTCTCTGCCTGAAAATGCAATCCAGATAGGGACATTTGATTAGATTCAGAAAAGGGACCTTAACTTGATCACTTGATTTTATCACTTGATTAGATTGCATGATACATGTCTGGTCTCTGCCCTCCTGTTTGGTCCTATTTAAACTGAGAACACACAGAGAGACACAGAGGAAGGAAGCTATCATTTCAATCTTGCCATGTGAGACAGAAGACTGCAGGAAGACTAAGAAGCTGGGAGAGGCTGAGAGAGGTCTTGGAGCCTGGTATCAGTAGAGTGCAGAGGTTCAGGAAGAGGACTCTGAAGGCTGGGCCCATGGAGCAGTTCAAGACTGAGGAGATGAGACCTGCCATATGCATGATCACACACAGTTGAGCTCTAGGAGAGGCTGAGCCTTGAAGGGAAGGCAGGAACCTCAGCAGAGATAAGCTATAATCTTGCTTCAATATATGGGAAGACTCCAGATTCTGCTAGCAGGCAATCTTTGGTGAGAAAATATCACTGATCATGCCTTGATTTGAACATTTCCTTAACCTCATAACTGTAAGCTTTTACCCTAATAAATTTCCCATTACAGAAGACAACCCATCTCTGGTACTTTACAGGGGCAGCCTTTGTCACACTAATACAATGAGGTATCTTTATCTATCTTTAGTATGAGGGTTATTTTGACCTTATAAATATGAATTAAGGAGTGTTCCCTCCTCTTCAATTTTTGGAATAGTTTGAGCAGAAGTTTTTATGTACTGCTTGGTAAACTTCACCTGTGAAGCCATCTGGTCCTGAACTTTTATTTGTTGGGAAATTCTTGATTACTGATTTTGATGGTTAGGCTAATGTGTCAACTCGGCCCTGTAATTGTGTCCAGGTGTTTGTTCCAGCAAGCACTGGGCTAATTGTAATACAAGAGCATTTATAGACTTCAGTCACCAATGAGTTTACTGCATGGGTGGCTGATTACATCTGCATCAATCAGGGAGATTACATCATCAATGGGTGATGCTTTTATCCAATCAGGTGGATGCCTTAAAAGGGGAAGTGATTTCAACATTCAGAGAGAATTTCCCAGCTCATAGTTGGTCGTTGGACAGGCAACTTCTCCCAGAAACTCATCAAGGACCTTTCATTGGACTTTCATTGGAGCCCCTGGTTTACAGCTTGCCTGAGGAACCTGGACTTGTGCATCCCCAGGGTCGCGTGAGAGACTCTTTTAAAATCTCATATTATTGGTAGATATCTCCTGTTGATTCTGTTTCCCAAGAGAACCCTGACTAATACACTGATTCACTCTATTTACTAGTGATTCATTTGTTGAGATCTTCTGTTTCTTCTTAATTCACTTTTGATAGTTTTTATGTTTCTATGAATTTCTCTATTTCATCTAGGTTATCTAATTTATTGGCATACAGTTGTTCATAATATCCTCTTATACTTATTTTTCTTTCATCAGAGATGGTAGTAATACCCGCTTCTTATCATTTTTTGTTTTAATTATTCATAGCCTCTCTTTTTTTCTTCATCAGTCTATTTAAAGTCATGTCATTTTTATTGATCTTTTAAAAGAAAAAAAAATAGTTTTATTGATTTTCTCTTTTCTTTTTCTTTTTCTCTTTCATTTATCCTCACTCTAATCTTTGTTATGTCCTTCCTTCTGTTCACTGTGGATTTAGTTTACTTTTCTTTTCTATATCCTCCAGTTTTGAGGTTCTTTCTCTGATCTGAAGCATTTCTTCTTTTAATGTATGCTTTTAAGAGCTATAAATTTCCCTCTCAGTTCTGCCTTCACTGCATTCCATAAGTTTTGCTATGATGTATTTTCATTTCCACCTGTCTCAATATATTTCCTAATTTCTCTGCTAATTTCCTCTTTAATCCTTTGATTGTTTATGAGTATACTGTTTAATTTCCACATATTGTGAATTTTCCATTTCTCCCTCTGTTATTGATTTCTGACTTCTTTCTGTTGTGGTCAGAGAAGGTACAGTGTATATGGTAGTTTATAATTATTTCATGAAACCTAAAAGTGAAAGATTATGTTTGCAAACCAATCTGTTCTTCTGGGTGTGATATTCTTTGATTGCAATAAATTCATTTGAGGGCCTTTTGATTATATTAATTGATGACTCTCAGGCTTTGAATTGGACTAATTCAGTAAGGTGTGACTCAGGTTGATTCCCTACCCCTTGCTGGGTCTGATATAAACGGACTCATAGGGACAGAGATAGAGGAAAGAGGAAGACACCATGTTTGATCCTGCCTTGTTAGAGAAAGGATCACTTAATCATGAAGCCCCAAGAGGCAGGGTCCACAGAGCAGTTCAAGAGAAGACGGTGCACCCGGGGGTGGGGGGAAGGCTGAAACCTCAGCAAAGTTTCTCATCCATCTTGCTTCACCACGTGGCAGCCTGCCAAGGTCAACAATAGCTCACTTTGGTGAGAAAGCATCTCTGATGGTGCCTCTGTTTGCATTTTTCATAGCCTTGTAGCTGTAAGCTTCTACCCCAAATGCTCTTTATAAAAGCCAACACATTTCTGGCCCTTTGCATCAGCAGTGCTTTGGCAAACTAAAAGAGGGTATAATTTCAATATATTTGAATTTGTTGAGTCTTGTTTCATAACCCACCATATGGTCTATTTGAGCGAATGATCTATACGCAATTGAGAAGAATGTGTATTTTATTTTTGATGGACGAATTGTTCTATATGTGTATGTTAGCTATAGTTGGTTTAAGTACCCTCTATATCCTGTACTTCCTTAGTGATCTCATTAGTTGCTCTATTCATTATTGACAGTTGCATATTAAAATCTTCTACTATTTGTGTAGAACCATAAATTTCTCCCCTCAAACCTGTAAGTCTTTGCTTCATATATATTGGGGGCTCTGTTCATAGGTGCTTATATATTTATTAGTCTGACATCTTCCTGCTGAATTTCCCCCTTTATCAGTATATAATTTTCATCTTTGTCCCTCATAAATGATTTTTGATTTAAAGCCTATTTTATCCAATAATTAATATAACCACCTAGATCTCTTTTAATTACTATTTGCATGGAATATTTTTCTTCCAACTCTTCAACTTCAATCTACTCTATCTATGAATTTAACACCATATGGTTTGTCATGCTCTTTTATCCATTCTGTCAATCTCTGCTTTTGACTGGAGAGTTTAATCGATTGACATTTAAAATGACTGCTGATGATGCAGGACTTTCTTCTGCCATTTTGCTATTTAGACTTTGTAAGACATATACCTGTTTTGTCTCTCAATTCCATTAATGCCTATATATATATACATGTATATATAATTTTTATGGGTGTTGTACCATATTGAGGGTCCTCTTATTTCTATCTGAATGTATTTTCATCTACTTTCCTTGTGGTTACCGTAGGGTTAAAACTTAACATCTTAATATTTTAAAAATTGTGTTGAATACCAAATTAACTTCAACAGCATGTACAGTTTTCCTATACCTCTCTGTCTCCCCACCTTTTTTTGTACTTGATACCACTTATATCTTTCTACATTGTAAGTTAAAAACTTAGATTTAGGGAAGCGGCTGTGGCTCAATCAGTAGGGCTCCCGTTTACCATATGGGAGGCCCTGGGTTCGGTTCCTGGGGCCTCCTGGTGAAGGCAAGCCCGCCCGCATGGCGTGGTTAGCTGACCCAGCGAGCACAAGCAGCAAAGGGGGGATAAATGAATAACTAAATAAAATCTTAAAAAAAAAAACTTAGATTTATCAGTATTTTTTATCAATTTGCATTTTAGCACTTTTAGGAAACAAAGCATAGAGTTACATAACAAAAATACACTACAATAATTCTGGCATTTATTGTCTACTTGTATGTAACACTTTGCTTTAGTCTTGAAGCTTACAGAACCCTCAGCTTGTCATTTGCATTTGATAGTGTGATCAGTATATGACTAAATGTATTTTTCACCATGTTTATCCTGTTTTGTGTGTGTGTATTCTAGGCTTCTTGGATGCACATATTCAAATATTTTGCTATGTTTGAGAATGTCTCTCTCATTATTTCTTTGAATATTCCTTCTGCACATTTCTCTCTTTCTTCTTCTGGGCTCCCTTAATGAATATATAAGTGCACTTCATGGTATCTCAGAGGTGTCTTATCCAATTTTTGTTTCTAATATATATACTTTTTCTTTCTTTGCCTCATTCTCATTCATGTCAAGTGTCTTCTCATCAAATTCAATGATTCATTCTTTCTCTATCTCCAATCTGTTCTTGAAACTCTCCTGGGCACTTAAATTCAGTTATTGTGATCTTCAATTACAGTAGTTTTGTTTGGGTCCTTTTTAAATATTCTTTCTCTTTACTGAGCCTTTCATATTGTTCATTCATTGTTTTTGTGATGTGCTTAGTCCTTTCCTTGTAATTTCCTTTATCTGCTTGAAGATTATTAAAATCATTTTTCCAAAGGTTTTGTTCAATATGTCCACATGCTCATCTTCTTCATTGGTGCTTTCTGGAACTTTATTCTTTTTCTTTGATTGGTCCATCATTTCCTCTTCCTTTTGTTTGTCTTGTACTCTTTTCTTACACACTGTATAATTTTAATATTTCAAAATGTTAACACCATAAACCATTGTCTCAGATGTCTGTTTCTTCATTTTGTAATCAGCTAGTGATATGACAGAAATTTTCTTGTGCTTCAGCAATCTTATCAGCAAGATATGCCCAAAGAGTTTACAGGAGATTGGCAGCCTCCTCAGTTTCCCAGGAGTCAGACCTTCTTTCCTGGTGTTTAAAGCCAACAGGCCTTTGTCCCAGACTGTCTGCCTTTATAGTTTCTTTCTCAAGCACCTTTTGCCTGGAGGACAAATTCTTAAAGGGGGGGCATACCTGAGAGGAGATTTTCAAGTCAGTTTTTCTCAACTTGAAACAGGTCCAGGAATCCACAAAGGGGACACAGAATGGCTTCAAAATGCCCTGGAAAAGGGATCAGGAACACTGTCAAGAGCCTTCCTGATGGTTCCACAAAGCTGAGTTTTCCTGGATTGTCCAGTAAATTCATCCCTTCAACTAACAGCCCTGGCAGCCCTGAGGTAATGCAATGTTTTTAAGTGCCCACCACCCTTGCCCCTGCCAGGGGCAGTTTGAAATACTGGCAGTTGCCAATCTTGTTCAAGCAAGTTTTGAAACAATTACTGCTACTAGCTTTGTTGGAGATAGATTGATATAGTGGCTGCCCTCAGAGATGAGGCCTCAGTAGTCTGAAATCAATAGTAAAAAGCCATGATCACTGATCAGCCATGCCCACCCTTAATCTTGAGGAGGAGGATTTTTATGTCTCTTTCCGTCATCAGTGAGCTAGCTAGGATGAACTGTTGAAGAGTGGGGGATGTGTGCTGGCAACTGCCATGTGGAGAGATTAATTTTTAGTTCTTTTGCATGGTTGTGTATGGTTTTCTTCAGGCTTCTGGAGGTTCAAACTTGTTGTTTCAGACAGTTCATGCTTGGGTAATTGTTTTGCTGGACTCAATTTTGTATTGAGTCCTGGAGATCCCTACTCTGTCATGTTCCCACTTCATCTATATCTTAGAGACATAATAAAGTTGGTTCCTATTTTTTAACAAAGTCAATTATAGGACCTTCTATTAGAGAGTTTAGAAAACTTACATTTAAAATTATTTATGTCCTAGTTTCATTTTATGTCATATATTTTTGAAATTCTTATTCTTCTCTCTTGACTTCAATTTGATTAATATAATATTTAGTATTAAGTTTTATTCCCTCTGTTGGAATTTTTTTAGCCATACTTCATTGCATTATATTGCTAATGTTTTTCTAAGAAATAAAATTTACATCCTTGAGAAGCAGATGTGGCTCAAGTGATTGCACTCCCAGCTACCATACAGGAGGTCCAGAGTTTGAACCCCAGGGCATCCTGGTGAAAAGCAAACTGGCTTAAGTGGAGAGCAGGCCCACACGGAGTGCTGGCCCATGCAGAGTGCTGGCCTACACAGGAGTGCTGACCAGTGCAGGAGTGCTGGCCCACATAAAGAGCTGTTGCAGCAAGATGATGCAACAAAAAGAAACACAGAAAAGAGACAATAAGAGATGTAGCAGACCACGGAGCTGAGGTAGTGCAAGAGATTGAGTGCCTCTCTCCAGTCCAGAAGGTCCCAGGATTGAGTTCCATTGTTGCCTAGAGAGAAGACAAGCAGACATGGAAGAACACACAGAGAACAGACAGCGAGCCCAAAACAATGATGGGGGAGCAGAAATAAATAAATAGATAAATAAATAATTATAAATAAATAAATCTTTAAAACAAATTTACATTCTTAAGTTATTGTAGTGCTCTTATTATTATGATTGCTTCTAAGCAGCCAAATGACAGCATAAGACAGGTTTGTTCTCCCATGGAATCTTTGAAAAACTGTAATAAAAGGCCAAACTATCTTCTACCAAACTTCAGAACAGGGTGAGTCCTGAATCATGAAAAATGGAACTTAAAACTGGTAGAACAAGCTATCCTCTACCCAAACCCTCTCTGGCACAGTGTGGATTGGATCTGAGCTTTTATTGTGGTTCCCTGACTCTTTAGAGGAAGCAAAGTAGCCCCTATGGGCATAATGTTGTTCATGTATGTTGTTTCCAATCTATCCAGTGACAGTCTGAAAGCCAGACCCAGGAATCATATCTTCTTGCTCTTCCCAGAAGTTTTTGTACAGGCAAAATTAGGTTGCAGACATTTAAAACAGTGTAAGAAACAATTCAAAATGACCCGAGGCAAAGGATTCTGGGTTTTAGGACATACAATACAACACCCTGCAGGAGGATATACTATTTCAAGGGACAGATGAGTGTATTAGTCAGAATTCTCTAGAGAAAATAAACCAAAAGAAGATATCTGTAAAAATTTCTCAAGGAATGGTGGGGATGCACAAATGAAATATCTTGGGCAGACTGCAAGTTGGGAATTCTGATGCAGGTTTTCAATTCTCCAGCAGAAGCTGGCTGGCTGAAGTAGATTGGAAATTTTCTATTCAGACTGCTGAAATCATCACATCTCATTTTCAGGACTTCAAATGGTTGGATGAGACATCTCTTATTGCTGAAGGGAATCACAACAGTTGACTATAGATGTAATCAGTCATAGATACAATCAACCTACTAATGATTTAAGTCCATTAAATGTCCTTAGAGTAACAATTAAGCCAATAACTTGGCACCATTACCAGACCAAACTGACCTGGCACCATCACCTGGCCAAATTGACACATAAGCCTAACCATCACAGTCCACTTCTTGTCAACTTGGAAGCTATACACAATCATCTTATACCACACTTGATTTCTAAGTAAAAACAATAACAGACATATTTTTCACCTAGAAATACTCAACTTCCCTGCATACAACTGGAAACACACTAAATCTCTCAAGAATAAGGTGCAAGACCTTGGTTAATACTCACTCTTAAACTTAATATACTGTAACTTAAATATTACAACATAAAACTGATACAACTTGTATTATATGATAAAGAAATAAGGTAGGGGTCCTATTTACTTTATGTAAAAATGCAAACTTATTCATAACAAAAGAAGGAAGATATATTCATAATGATTATATTCTTCATTTTTGTAACTGGTCACATGATCTTAGTTCATATTTATCAATACCTTCTTCCACTACCCATTCCATGTTCCCTTTGCCCTCAGAAAGAACCTCAGCTTGCTGTGGTCCTTTGACTAGTAGGGTGACCCCAACCTTCAGGCAGAAGTTTCTGGGCCATTGGTAGTTCTGCCTATATGGCATTGTTGCAGTTTTCCATTGGCTTTAATCACAGGGCAGAATAGTATTAAAAAGCACAATAGAGGATCTTCTGTATTTCAGGACAACTCTTCTTTACTGCCATTTTATAAGAGCTGATCTACTTCCACTTGATAGTCAGGACCAATCACCCCAGCCAGTACAGTAATTCTTTCCTTTGCCTGTTGATTCAGAAGCATGAGAAGCCCAAAGTGGCTAGGTGGAAGTTTTAACCTCCAGTTCAATGGAATTGCAGCTGTGTCTCCTGGTGGAATCACTTCTCCTTTTGGAACTAAGCCCTCTAGAACAGAAGAGCTAAAGGTTTCAAGGACAGGAGACAAATTTTTTCTGGTGCCACTGCCATTTCCACCCCTTCATTCACAATTATGGGAACATGGTAATACCAGTAATTTCAGTGAGAGGAATGAGTGTGGGATTTTGTAGCTAGTAGACTGGCAGTCAGCATTGGATATAGTCAGGTCAGCCTTGATGAGACAAAGTCCATGTTGCTGCACATGCATAATCTCCATCGCTAACACCATGACTGTTCAGTTCATGAACCCATTAGGAAATTACAAGCATGGCTGGGGAAAGACATTGACTGGTATCCTCAGAATGGGCACTCTTATCCTCTTGATTAAATATTCTTCTATGGCTGAAGTCACTCTATGGTGAGCATTCATGTGAAACACAAATATATTCATGTTATTTGCCCACTCAGAATAGTCTATCCACATACCTCTTCCCAGACCCCTTTGTCAATAATTTTCCAATTATGTTCCTTCAAGATCCTTGACAATACAGCCAAATCACTGGCAACAGTCAATGATTCAGTGTCCAATTGCCCCTTCTGGCCACTTCTCCTTCCAAGTAAAATGAACAACCAGGTATACTGCTCAAACTTCTGCCCACTGGGAGCATTACCCCTCACCACTTTCCTTCAGGGATGTCCTAGAATAGGGTGCATCACTACTGCTTTCCACTTTCAGGTAGTAGCTGTGTATCATGCAGGACATCTATCTACCAGGGCCAAGTTTTCTCTTCCTCAGTCAAATGATTGAAATGTCATCTCTAGAGGCCTTAGCTTGGGTTAGGATAGAAAAGGTAATGTGGAAGTACAGGGGCCATGGACATTTGGGCTTTTCCTCCTTTAATTTACTTATGCTTTCAAGACCATCTGAAGCCCTATCTTCTATAAACCACTTCTATTTTAGGATGGTGTGCTGCTGTGTATGCCCAGCTTTATGGTTTTGCTGGTCAGAAAACAACCAACTCATGAGTTTTATAACTCAGGTCTCATGGTAACTTGTTGACCCACGGTTAATCATTAGGTCTCTAATAATGTCCAGTAGCAGACCAGAAGATGCTCCTCAGAAAGAGAGTAGTTATTTTCAGTGAATGGCAAGGCTTTGTTCCAAAATTCTGAGGGGTACCTTATTATCCTATAGAGGACTGGCAAAGACTCCAGAAAGCATCTCCATTTGCCACTGACACTACCAGCACTATTGGTTATTCCGGATCATATGGTCCAAGTGGCAGAACATCTTGCACAATAGTCTGGACTTGTCACAGAGCATCCTCTTGTTCCAGTCCCTACTGAAATCTAGCAGGTTTTCTGGTCACTTGGTAAATGGGCCAGAGTAACATAACCAAATGAGGAATATATTGTCTCCAAAATCTGAAGAGATCAACTAAGTGTTGTGCCTAATTTTTGGTCATAGGAAAGGCCAGATGCAGCAGCTTATCCTTCACTTTAGAAAGGATATCTCAACATGCCCCACACAACTGGACACCTAGAAATTTCACTGAGGTGGAAGGACCCTGTATTTTTGTTGCATTTATTTCCCATCCTCTGACATGCAAATGCCTTAACAATAAGTCTTGAGTAGTTTCTACTTCCTTCTCACTAGGTCCAAACAACATGATATCACCAATATAATGGTGTCTTATGTGAGGGAGAATCTATCAATGTCCCTACAGACAATATTATGACATAAGGTTGGAAAAGTTTATACCTGTGAAGTAGGAGACTGAAGGTATATTGCCTTGCCTGCTGAATGCAAACAATTTCTGGTGGTCCTTACTAACAGAATTTGAGAAAAAAAAAAAACATTTGCCAGATCAATAGCTGCATACCAGGTACCAGTGGATGTGCTTATTTGCTCAAGAAAGTATACCACATCTGGAACGGCAACTGCAAAGTCACCACCTGGATAAGTTTATGATAATCCACTGTCATCCTTTAAGATCCATCTGTTTTATGCACAGACTGAATAGGATAGTTGAGTGGGGATGTGGTGAGATTCACCACATTATATTCTTCAAGTCCTGTATGGTGGCATAAATCTCTGCAATACCTCTAAGAATACAGTATTCTTTTTTATTTACTGTTTTGCTAGGTAGGGTGCTTTCCACTTGTCCTTTCTTACGATAATAACCCTAACTCCACAAGTAAAGAAACCAATATGGGAATTTTGCTAGTTGTTGAGTATGTCTATTCTAATTATGCACTCCAGAACTGGCAAAATAATGAATGGACCCACTATGAGATGGACCTGATCTAAAAGTCCATCAACCACCTGACCTCCATAAGTCCCTTCTCTGATGGAGGACTACTGTGACACTTTGGGTTTGTAAACATTCTCAAGTCTGTGAATTGATTAAGGGACAAGTGTCTTTTGTTTGATTTTTAATTCAATTTAGACTTTAGTTCACTTGACCCACAATTCTTCTGCTTATATAAATCAAGTATTAATTTAGTAGACTGCCCATCTACATAACTTCTTGGTACCCCATGATCTATTAGCCAATGCCACAGGTCTCAGTGACTCAGACTATTTTGATTACTGCTTTTAATCTGCTGTTCATTGTGGTAGCCATGCTTACCTTGACTTTGGCATTTAAGTGCTGCCACTTGTTTTTTGCCAACCTGTGATCTGAACATCTCCATAGTGTTTAAGTATTCTAGTTCAATTACAGCAATTCCCACAGTAATAACTAACCTACAGAGAGAAGAAAATGCAGAGCTCTTCAGGGAAGATGGAGTTAGTCTCCCAATTTTTTCCTCATAGTCCTGATGAAAGGTGTGTCTTCTGAGCTTTATTGGGGCTTGTGAGAATATCTTACATGATAGATCCACTCTAGCATTTTGATCCCTCTAAACCATTGGGTCTCCTCAACTACATTAAAACAAGTCAGTTCTGGCATTTTGACTTTAGGTAATGTTGGCCATCTTTTGGTTCATGCTTCAAGACCGAATCAACTGTTAGGGCCCTTCTAACCCCTAGAACTACAACTCTGAACCCAGAATCTCTGCTTAATGGACTCATATTAATAAATTCAGCCTGATCCAGCTTTATATTCATTCCAACATTATCCCACACCCTTAGTATCCATTCCCATATTGCCATGATTTCTGCCTATTAAAACTGGAAAATTCATGCAGTTCTGTTGAACTATACTGTAATTCCTCATGGGTCACAGTTTGTACCTCACCTTTTGGGGTCTGTTGGACTCAGTCTGTTTATAGGTTTTAAATAATGAGGGATTGTGAGAGTTGGTAATGAGAGTATAAGAAGTTTCTTGAAATCTAGTTACCTCAGGGCATTCTAAAGCAGTTTCATCTGCTGAATCAGGATCAATCTTTCCACATGGTGGTTGGATGGCTGACTCCTTAATGCAGACTGTATGTCAGTATGTCAGGAAGCTGTTTCCTAAGGGTGGACAGGAAGTCAGGTGGCTGTTTCCCCAAAGCACATAACTATAGTTTTAATAGACAAAGGTTCAGTAGAATTTAGGGTTTCAGTGCCCCCACTGCCATCATTATCAACACATATGTCCCCATTTCAATTTTCAGGATCCCTTTCCTTTCCTATCAATACCCCCACTTTGAAAGGATGAGAATTGACTTCCCCTTGTAACTTTGCTACTTACACAATGAGACTCTGGGTCTGATTTTCAGAAACCTCAAGTCTGCATCTACATGAGATAATATTTTCTTTCAGGATGCACAGAAAATGTTGCCTCCTTCGTGCAAGGTTTAAGTTACAAATTTGAAACTGTCACCTTGTCTTTTTCTTTTTTAACTGTATCTAGAGTATTCATAAAAAACCATTCAAATCATTCTACCTTTTCACCGCCAAAACCTCTGTTAAGTTATCCAAAAAACTCACCTAGAGCCAAGTTTCTTCCAAATGTTTGAGTAACTGTGTGCAGTGGTGATATTTTGCATATCTCTATTGCCAAATCATGCAATGGACTACCAATGGCATCTATAATTTTGGAAATAGAGTCACTAGTACCTTTGAGTTTGAACAGAGTAGAAAGCTAGAGCAGTTTGGCATTGTTCATGAATTCCAAAAATAGATATCGGATTCTGTTTGTGAACTGGTCTGTTCCTCTGGAGATATTAGATTGTATTGGATTCAGAGGTTTCATTTTACTTAATTAAATTATAATTAAGGCTTTGATTGGACCACATCAGTAGGACTTTGAGTCCCTGCTCTCTTGGTGGGTGGGAACTCACAGAGAAAATTACATGGCTGAGGAGTTAGTTGGAGTTTTAATGCTGGATTTCCTGGAATTAAACACACAGGAGAAGAACACATAGGAATAGAGATGGCTCCATAGACACTGCAGAGGCCTTGGGAAGAGACAGAGCCTGATAGTCTACAGGTGACCTTATGGAGAGAACAGAGCAGCTGAGCCCAAGAAGAACCAGCCCTGGGAGAGAGATGAGGCTTATCCCAGTCTACAGCTGATATTGGAAGAAGCTGGGAAGGTGGAGCTTTAAGAGGAAGAGGAAGACATTGGCAGACATCGGCAGACATCTTGCTTCAATGTGTGGCAACAAACTTTGGTAAGGAAAGTGACTTCTGCTTCATGTCCTGGTAACTATAAGCTTCTACTACAAATAAATACCCTTTATAAAAGCCAGAAGATTTCTGACATTTTGCATCAGCACCCCTTTGGCTGACTAATACAAGAGTTAATTGGTAAAACCCCAGAACCAGTTTAGATATCTCATTTTTAAGATTCTGTTTTTCAAGGATAACTCCTGATATCAAACTGCATTAGTCAGAGTTCTTAGGGAATCAGAACCAACAGGAGATATCTGAAAATATTAAGAGATTTTATAAAATTGATTCATATGTCTTGGGGAAGCAGTAATCCAAATTCTATAAAGCAGACTGCAGGCTGTGATCTCTGATGAAGCTTTTCAATGAATTCTCCAGGAGAACCTGGATGAATGAAATAGAGATGGAAATTCTCTCTTCAGACTGTTGAAATCACATTTCCTTGTTAGACCTTCAACTGATGGGAATAGACATCTCTCATGGCTGAAGGCAATCTCCTCACTTAACTGTAGAAGTATTAGTCATGGATGCATCAATTTATTGATGATTTAAGCCTATGAAATGTCACCACAGTAACAATTAGGCCAGTGCCTGCCTGACCAAACCACCAGGCACCATTCCTGGGCCAAGTTGACACATATAGCTAACTATTACAGGGACACCTTCCAATTCCAGTAAACTGGGAAATTTTTAAGGCCCCAAAACAATTCCATGACAAGACACAGGCTCAGTGAAGGAGAAGACCCCATATTTTTTATTCAAGCTGATCTTCTTGGTAGGAGACCTAAACTGATAAGTGCACCAGTCTACACAGATAGAGTTTTCAAAGTGGGTGAAAGATGTTTCTTGCATTATTTTTTTCCCTTAGCTACTGACACTGTATGACATTTGTCATATAAGTAGCTTGATACAAACATAAGAAATAGACAGTTCAGGGACTGAATCCTATAGTTAAAACATTGAAATAGTAAAATGTACATTTTTTTAACAAAAGTTTACAAGACAAAGACATAAGAAATTATGGCCCATTGAAAGGAATAAAGTAAAATTTCAGTTCTCATAAAAAATAACAGATGTTGGATATACAGAAGAAAGAATCAACGAAATCAAAGGCAACACGTTAGAAATGATTCAGGCTGAAGAGGAGAAAAATCAGTAGATAAGAAAAAGTGAACACAGCCTAAGAGACATGCAGGAGACCCTCAAGAACCTCAAGAATATGAATATAGTCATAACAGGAGTCTAAGAAGAAAAAAGAGAGAAATGGACAGGAGAAATATTCAAACGATCAAAATAAACAAACAAACAAACTCATCTACATTAATGAAAGAACTGCATTCACATTCAAGGAGACCAGGAACAACAAACAGTATACTCTTGTGAAGAGCCATGCCTAAACACAGTGTATCAAAATGGTAGAATGCAAAGGAAAGTAGAGAGTTCTGAAAGCAGCAAGAGAAAAGCAATATGATTTGTTAAAAGCATCCCTATAAAATGAAATAAAATAAAATACAAAACAAACAATATAAAATTATGACCATCTAAATTGATGCAGGAAAATCATTTGGCAAAATCCAGCATGCTTATTATAAAAACACTCAAAAAAATAGGAATAGTAGGAAATTAACTCAAAATTATAAAGATCATATTTGAAAATCCCACATCTCACATCATATTCAAGGTTAAGACCAGGATGCCCACTGTCACCAATATTATTCAACATTGTTGTATCAGTTCTAGCCAGAGTAATTAAGAAAGAAATAAAAGCCAAATTGGAAGGGATTACAGATGACATGATCCTATATATAGAAAATTCTGAAAAATCTACAAGGCAAAGAACTAATAATTAATTCAGCAAAGTGGAGGGTAAAATATTAACACAAGAAAATCAGTAGTTTCTATAGATTAGTATTAAACAATATTAAGAGGAAGTCAAGAATAAAGTTACATATACTAGAGTAAATGTAAAAAATCAAGTAACTAGGATTAAGTTTAGCAAGTTTATAGAGAACTTACACCAACCCCCCCCCTGCAAAACATTGATGAAAGCCCTCATGTAAGATGTAAATAAATGGAGAGATATTGCATGTTCATGGATTTGAAGACCATTGGTAAAGTGTCATTTCTACCCAGAGTTTTACAGGCCCAATGTAATCTCAATCAAAATTCCAAAAGGCATCTTAGCACAAATGGAAAAGGCAATGTACAAATTTGTACAGAAGGATAAAGGAACACATAGCTAAAAACATCCTGGAAAACAAAAAGTTTGTTGGACCCCTAGTATTTCCCAATTTTAAAATTTATTACCAGGCTACAGTAATCATATCATCATAACTCTGGCACAAAGGTAGATATAAAGATCAACAGAATTAAAATGGGAGTTCAGAAATAAATATTCTTATCTATGGCCTACTGATTTTTGAAAAGTGTGCAAAACCCACTCAATGTGGAAGAATAGTCTTTTCAACTCATGGTGTTTGAAAAACTGGAGAACTATTTAAAAAGAATGAAGATGGACCCCTACCTCTCATCATACACAAAAATTATCTCATAATGGATCAAATACCCAAATACAACAAACAAAACTATAAAATCTGTTGACATATTCAAAAGGAAAAAAATATTTGGCAAAGTTCAGACACTAAGAGTTGGTCATATGGTATGGCAGAGAAGCAGAAAATTGGGAGAATCAGAAAGGGAGAATGATTAAAGAAAGGCAATGAAATTCATGGTTCAGTCTGGAAATATCGGTATTGCAGAATTGAATTATGTACCCCCAAAATCGTGTTCATTTTTATTTTTTTGGATTTTGACCAATTTGTTTTTATAACCTCAGTTTCAGTTTATATTGCCAGACCATTTCAAAGTTAAGTTGCAGATGCCATGTGTCAGCACTGTACAATGAAGCAGACTTCTCCTAGAATGGGGTCAGCGAACTCTACCCATAAAGGAACAGACTGTAAATATTTGTGACTTTGCAGGCCCATAGGTCTCTGTAGTGATTCCTCAGCTCTTCTGTTGAAGCTCAAAGTCACCACTGAGATAGATGATAGACTGATAGATTTTAACATTAATCTATTTCTGCAGGCATGACAAACAACTGGAAATAGTTCAGGCTTCAATTAAAAGTTGGCATTTGATCAAAGTCTTGAAGGGGGCAGGTTTAGCCTTATATTTTTATAGGAGGAAATTGTTCCAAATGGGAATTCAAGTGTAAGGGCCCAGAGAAGGTGGCAGAAACTTGGAGGAGTTTCATCTAACAAGAGTGACATTCTATTTCTGGTGTGGGGTAATAATCAACCAAGTACGTGTATGTAGATGGTGATAACTTGATAACTGCTATGTAGGAAAAACTAACAGCACAGTGTCTATGGAGACAGTAGACCTTGCTCTGTTGAGCAACCCTAAAGAAGTGAAGGAGAGAGTTATACAAACATCTGCAGGAAGTAAGGCTTAGACATGTTGAATCATGGAAACAACATTCTATAATATTAGATACTTTATGCAATTTTAAATTAATGCTTTGTACCATTGTCCTTTAATTAAAATTGTGTAAGGAATATATTCTGCTTTGTATTTTGACTTGGCCTGATAAGCCTTGAATTTTAAGAGAAATTTATTCTGCATGATAAACATAAAAAGAAAGTGTTTTCTAACATATGGAATTTTATTACATTAATATTTCTAATTTCCTTTACAAAATAATTTTCATTTCTTATACTTTCTTTTAATTTTTGTCATTAGCTACTTTCATATAGTTGCTCTATTACCCTCCCACACCTTTCTATATTTTGAAGGGCTAGTATCCTACAAAAATCCTAACTTATTCTATACTATTTTATTCAAAAATTTCCAAAATTTCCACAAAATCTCATTCTCATTTATATGAACTTTTAATCTTTGTTCATGGTTATAAGAATAACTTTGAATCTACCTGGTATCAAAGCATTATTTTCATCATTAATTGCTTTTTAATGGAATATCTTAGCTTCTCAAGAATTTGTGAAATAATTATTGACATAAGATTATTTAGGAAAAATTATCATGCTTTTTTTCTTTAAGTTGATGTCAAAACTAACTTAATGGTAGCTAAATAGTACATGACCTCAAGGAATACACATGGCTAACAAGAACATTATCATGGCGACCAAGACTTAACAGACTGAACAAAAATATCTATCGTTTGAAGTCTGTTACATCAAATGTATTTGAATTGAGTGGTTTTTTTTTTTTTTTTTTTTTTTTTTTGATCAGCATATTCACAAGGAAAAATTATTTGGCAAAGTTCTGACATGAAGAGTTGGTCATATGGTATGGGATAGAAGCAGAGAATTGGGAGAATCAGAAAGGGAGAATGATCAAAGAAAGGCAGCAAAATTCATGGTTCACTCTGGAAATATCGGTATTACAGGCAGTTTATGAGGAAGCTGAAGAAAGAGTGGCTAGAAAGGAGATCTGTAGATACCACAGACAGAAATGTGAAGAGCACACTGAGAACAGTTGATATGGACATTTAAGCATAATTTTGCATATATATAATATATTACTGCTTCTTATGATGAACAAGTAAAGTGTTTCATGTTTTTGGTCCTACAGACAGAATACCAGGAACATATTAATGATTTTAAAAAAACTCAATTGTATAATATTTTTATATTAAGTAAATAACTGTGCAATCTACTTAAAAATTTTACATAAGAATACATATTCAATGCAATTACAAAATAAAAATAACATTCAAATTAGAACCAGGATAAATATACATAAGTTGTGAATGCCCTAGTGCATCACAAAATATTAAAAACTAAGATTATATTTAGAATGAATGAATGAAAATCTCTGGTAGGAAAAGAAACAATCTTATTCGTATGCTGCAATCCAAAGTAAAAACTTCTATAATTTAAATAATATTAAATAGTTAAGTATAATACTGTAACGGCCCAGGATCTTTACCCTTCCCCATTTCCTATCACCTCTGGCCAGTTCCCCATAGTCAACAAGCATCTATCAGCAGTTATGCCTATCCGCATGTCCTCTGCCCTAACCACAAAATCCTTTAACCAATCATAATTTAGAAAGAATCTTACCATCGGCCGCAGAATCTTTTATTTTTTTCTTTCGGCCTAAACTAGCTTAGAGAACAATTGCAGAAAGAAGAAACTTGTTCTGAAGTTAAATTTTTGCTCATTATAATAGTAAACCCTCCCCCTCTGGGCAAGATTTTGATAACATTTTTTGAACATGGCATTTACGCAAAAGCATGTTAATGTATAACCAAAAAGAAAGCTTATGCAGTATAGCTCCACCCCAGACCTCTCCAATTAACCCATGCCACCCATAATACCACCCAAATTGCCATCCACCAAAAAAACAAGAAAATGCAATAAAATGCTGCTACTCTTATAACCTGTGGAGAGGCAGATCTAAGACAAGTTCTCCTGTCTCCCAGGAAGCTTACATTTGCTAAATTAACTCTTCTTCTCTTCATAACCCAGTGTCACTTAATTGACAGTTTGCATCAGGCAAGGCTTCCCGTTTGCTCCACGACAATATTCTTCCCTCACTTGTAACACATGACCACTTGGATGGATGGTTTTGATAATGGGGATTATATTGGAACACTTTAGTTTCTGCATGAATGAATAGCTGGGCTGTAGCCTTATATTTCAACAATAATGTGGTAGTAAATTTCATAAGTTATCCCTTATACAGTGCTATCAAATAAATAATTATATTGCTAAATGAAGTTGGCAAGAGTCAGAACCTTGTAAAATAGGTAAGACAAGAAAAGAAAATTCAAAAACGAATGCAAATATATGTTACCTTATATGCATACATACACAGATCTCATCGCATGACCTAACTTCAATCACTCCACTCTGAAAACTAAAGACTCTTTATTTTTATAAGAGGTTTGTTTTTGATATATAGTATATGATATATGCAAACTTCCTAAACAGTTAACTCTAAGATTTAAGCCATATATACAAAGTATAACCCTGTATATATTTATTTGCCTATTCTAACTATTAAAAAATATATTTCAGGACTATGTCTACAAATTAATATTCTTTATTTAATATGTACATAAAGACTATTTGAAAAAGAATTATAGAAATAGAATTTTCAATTAAGCTGTCATGTTTTGAATAGAAACAAGTCCACAACAGAAGAAAGTTTAAACATGAACCAGATAGCATCCTTGACCTTGATTAATTACCACTGTGCTCTCCCAAATAAACACAAACAAAATAAAATTATCATTACATTGCATATGTGCATGAATTTATGCATCTGTAAATACATTGTTATATATTTTCCATAATGTGATAAATATTTACTTGTATTTTTTTTTATTGTGGGTAAAAATCAAATTTTTCACAATACATATCAATATTTGTAAAATGATATATAAATATATATGCATATATGTGCATTTGCTTACAAAAATTATATATATATATATATATATATATTTTTTTTTAAGAGGTGCTTAGATTACCTAAATATTACATGGAACCTACAGGGATTCCCATGTTCCCCACCTTTGTACCCAAAACATTTGCTAGAGGCTGTGAAGAACACAAATCTGAATAAGCAAAATCTTTTCTCCAGGAGTTCACAGTCTTCTTGGAAAGAGACACATATTACACACACACACAAACACACATACAAGCACACACACGAACTAATTTTATTTTAAAAGATCTTTATCAAATTTATCTTTGATTATTTTCAGTATATATTTCTAATGTCATGGCTCAACTCATTCTTTTGATTAATGCTCAGTGATTCATGCAGTTGAGACAGTACTGACAGATAATACCCTTTCTAATAGTCATGGTGAAACAGTGTCTGGGAGAGTTCATTCATTTGGTTTATATTAAAGAATAATTATTCAGTTCTGCAATACTATCTTCAAGGGAAAAATTTCCTTTTAATATGAAGGATTCATAATTAACAAAGGTTTTCTGCTTATTCAGAGACATGAAAATCTCCAAATATCCCCCCAAATTGCTCCGGTATCTATTGTTTAGCTAGTGCTTCATTATCTACACACATATATTTACTAAGTCTTTGTAGTTAAAGATTCACACCGTAACTCTTTGGATAATAATCGTTGTTATTCTTAATGGTGAACATATTCAAAGTGTTAAACAGATCACTTATCTTTGCAACCCCAAATCAAAATAGTGTCTAATCAGGTAAATAATCAAAATTTTAATTATCATAGCAAATTAATCCCACATTATTAAAATTACTCAATAACTCCATTAGTACTTGCACCTCATTGAAATGACTCAACTTTGCACTTGGGTTTATAATTAATTTTATTACTTCTGCATTCTTTCCTCTTTCACTCTCAGGCTATCTATGGCCATTCCTTGTGTCACTTAAATTTAGGAGACCTCACATCTTAATTTCTTATTGTTCTGCACTTAATTTGCTAAAAGCTGAGAAAACAGAATATCTAGTTAAATCAAACCTCAATTAAATGTTTTCACTGATTACTGTGTGATGCATGCTCACATATTGTTGGTATGGCTTAAATGACAGGCACGGCTCAGAAATCTCATTGTTTCCATATGCCTAAATAACCTTCGAATATAGTGAGTCAGTGTTCAATCCAAACAAATAAAATATCATTCATCTCCCAGGTTTTGAAGACTAAGTGATTCATTAGTTTTTGATACTCCATTTGAAGTTATTGCCTTATTTTCCCTATTGCTGGAGTAATTGAATGCTAAGCCATCCAGATTCATTTTAATTATTACTAATGCACAGATTGCTCATGCAAATACTTTTTTATGCATGACTCTCAGGGGAGCTATTTTCACATATTTATTTCTCAAACTATTGATCAGTTGATTTAGCACTGGAATTACAAAGGGATAGAATACAGAAGCCACTAGATCCTGTGCAAGGGAAGGTGTCAATCCCTGTGTTTTTAGTCAATTGCTTCAACTCTTGTCATTTCCAAAACCATCTGGTCAATTTCCCACTGTATTTTATTAGCTGTTTTCATATTAAATCATGTTAAAACCCAAAGTGAACAGCATAAAGGAATATCCTTCTCACATCCAAACACATGTGGTAGTTTGTCAATGGATAGAACATTGCAATAGAATAGCAGAAATCTAGAACTCTCAACAATTGAGTAAAATTATTTGCTATAATCTACTCACCTATAGAATGAATATAATTATATTTATCTAAGAAGATAGGAATAAATGTTGAAGGACAAACTGTGTTATTAAGATTTAATCTTTAAAACAATTTTAAATGTAGAAAGTCTAAACTAGATTGGTTTTAAAGACACAGCCTAATGTATTTTAAAATTTTATGAGCTAATCTCTAAAATCTCCCCAGTTGCCTTAGGTTTTCTTGGGTTTTGCTGAACGGAATTCATCAATATGTTATTGGGAAAGTACACTATGATTGCATTAAAATTTGCATGATAGTTCATATTTCATTCACATTTCTTGTTTAAATGCTTAGCATTATGTTTTCTTTTTATAGTTAAATAGTTGGGCATTTTATTGCACTTGGAAGTCTAAATTCTTGACAATCCATATATTTTTCTATTCTCTCAAACACTTTGGTAGGAATGGAAAGAATTATTATGAAGAAAAAAGCAAGGAGATATTTTTCTTTCAATACATTACACTAGTTTATATATTGTTGGATGTGGATTTAGTGAAATAACAACCAAAAAACTTTAATCTAGGTAATAATTAAAGTAACTATAGAAGACAGTAATTAAATATTACTGCAAAAATTAACAGAAATCTTGGCACCTATATGAAAAACTTAATGTTTAAGAGTAAAATGTGGGGAGCAGATGTAGCTTAAGTGGCTGAGCATCTGCTTCCCTTGTATAAGGCCTGAGTTGATTCCCTGGTAACTCCAAAATAAAATAAAATAAAATAAAGAAAGAAAAATAAAAGACAGGAAAAAGTGAAAATTGGGAGAAAATAAATATGTTTCCTGAATAGTCGTATAGTTTAACAAATTAAGAGTCAAGTTTCCTGTGCCAAAATCCAACATTTGATTTATTATCTCATAGCACTGTTTGGAGGCTAGATTTTCCTTGTCATTTAATACAGATATTATTATGTTTTATGTGTTCACCCCATTAAGATTTTGAGTCAATTTTATGTAAATATTGTGAAAAATATTTAAATTTGCAATGTTATTCAAGCTTCCAGTTTTAATATATTGGCATGGATCCTATCAGTAAGAGGAAAAGACATTTAGAAGTGAAATAATGATGTGAAGAAAAGAAATCCCCATTCCAACATCCCTCTGGAAAGATAAGGTTTCTATAATAAGAACTGTTGATATCAGAAGAAAATATTTTCATAGAATTTGTAAAAAGTATATAGGTAGAGAAAAATAGATATTCTCAAATTAGGTGTCAGAGAAGGCAGATTTTAGCCTGAAGCCTATATTTTGCAAATAAAAATAAATCAGGCAAAAAAAAAAAAGAGAACCTGAAACCATCTATTTCAATTGCTTCCTAGATTGAGTGACTGTAACAGTATGAAATTCTCAGAAAATTTTCATTTAATTCAAAAATGCATTAATGACTTGAATGGGAAGACTCAGATTACCTTTTCCAAATTTAAAATTGATATGGGGTGAGGGATTGTCATAAATATTAACTGAAGTGAGGTTGAGTCACAAGTGTTTATATAGATGTGGTAAAAGCAGACTTGAAAGGAATAAAACATAAAATATGATGAATATGAAGAAATCATTCTATTATTCTTTATAAGTGATTAGGAGCCATAAGCAAAATATTAGTCCTGATACAATTCTTGCTGTCAGTTCAATGACGTACCTGAGTCCACAATGATGAAAAAGAAATAAAATAGAATTTGAATCTGAAAGTATGTGTTCATGGCCAAGTTAAATGATTAAAGGCTGCATGTGATGATTGGCTTTCTGACCAATGTTTACCCCTCTTTAAAATAGCAATGAATTTCAATGAACATAAAGACACAGTGATAGAGGCTGAGTAGAACCTTAAAATATATAAAGCAATCACTATATAAAGAATTTCCTTTCAATATCTCAATTTTGTTTTTAAATGAAGAAGACTGACATAATTGAACTTCTATTAGCAAATGTATTTTTTATATTATAAATATTGGTCTTCAAAATTAATAATATAACCAAATCATTCAAAATGTATGTGAATAGACACTTGTAGCCAGTTATTCCATCCTTTTAATATATTATTTGTGTGTGTGTGTATATATATAATGTGATTAGTAATGTGCATGCAAACATTCTTATCTAGCTATAAAGGTTGGTTTAGCAATCATCTCCTACATTTTCATATACAAAAATATTGTAAATTTAAAAAATTTTATCTAATTTTCATATATATATATCTTTACTCTGTAAAGATATAATGGGCATTACCAAATTTCTATTAGAACATACTGAAAGGACTCAGTAGTCATAAAGAGAAAGTGTTTGAATTCTTAAAGAATTTAATAATAAGGGGTAAATTATTTAAATAATTTTAAAGAAGCTTCCATAAATATCATTTTTGTGAACAAATAAATTTTATTTGATACATATTATTAAAGCATACAATCCATCTGGTGTGTATAATCAGTGGTATTTGGTATAATCACATAGATGTGCATTCATCACTTCAGTCATTATTAGAGCATTTTCATTGTTTCTGTAATAATAATAATAATAATAATAATAATAAAAGAAAATTATTCACCACCCCTCAATCTCTCTATGCTTTCCCTGCTGTACATAGTTTCTATTTCTGGTGATTCTTACACATTTATTTATTTATTTATTAAGCAGTTTTATTGAAATACATTCAGAAACTATATGATCTATCCAAAGAGTATAATTAATGACTTTTAGTATAATCACAGTGTTGTGTATTCATCACCACAAAAGAGTTTTAGAATAATTTCATTACTCCAAAAGGAAAAACTCCACACTCCTTAGCAATCATCTCTTAATCCAACTATCCTTCCCCAGCCCTACATAACCACTGATATAATTTCTTCTTTATAAATTGATTTATATTTACATTTTATATAAATGGAATACCATTTTAGTAGAAATATAAAAATAAACTCCAGATATTTAGAAAGAAAAAATAAGAAAAATAAAGAAAAAATAAAGAAATAAAAAAAAATTAAGAATTAAAAAAAAAAAACCTCCAGATATCTAGGACTCAACATTGAAAAAAAAATTTGCAAAGGAGAAAATAAATAATAAAAACTACCATTTATGGAGCCCTTACTGCAGGAATGGAATTTTCTACATATTGTTTTATTTCACCTCTATAGCAACTATCACAGCAAATAAATGCCAGAACTAAGATTCAATTTTAGGTAACCCTTTGTAAGGGTTTGAATACTCTTCCCATTCATATATTACTTCTTTTTTATATCATGTCTTCATTCTGCAACCAACCCTTTCCAACCTAATTGGGAATGAATATGATGAATTTGACTTCATTTTTGAGGGACATGGATATTTTTTAAACTGTAAAGAAAAGAGAAAGAGACTATTAACCAAAGAGACTTACATTAATAGACTATGAAACACATAATGATTTGAAATTGCTTCTATATTTCATAGCTAGCAAAATAAGATTAAATAATAATTGAATATCTTCCTTAGTATATCAAAATATAAGGCACTGCATATTTGAAGGATTTTTGTCTCTATTGATAAATTCTCATGACATTTATGTATAGACACCACTTCCTTAGATCTTACTTTCAAGTGGACTATCTTACTTTGATTGGGCTTACCTACAAGAGTTAAAGTAGCTCTACACTAGGAAAATATTTTAGGACCTTCAAAAGAAATCTAGAGTGATTGAGCATGAAACTGGAAGAGCTACCTTGACCCATTCCTTAGCTGTTTCCCCTCCTTTAGAAAGTCAGAATACCCACCACTTTTAAACATGGGGGGATTAAAGAATTACAATTAGACTCCAGACTTGAAGGGGCTGGGCCCTACTGGGCCTAATGTCAAAGTATTCAGGGAGACTTAACTGCCACTCAAAAGTAAGAGGATTTGCTTTATACCCCAGGCATCAAAGAGACCCTGACTACATTCCAGTTCTTGGAGAGGGAGGGGCTGATGCCCTATTGTTTGCAGAAAGCAAAACCAGAGTCCAGGTGTTTGGAAAGAGTGGGGCTGCCGCTGAAGCAGACCCTGAGGACAAAGCACCTATCTACAGATGACTCAGACACTGAAATCTAATGTAGTTTGCCTGCTGGATTTCAAACTTGTTTGGCAAACTTGGTCTCCTTTTTCTTCCAATTCCTCTCCTCTGTAATTGAAATGTCTATCCTGTGCCTTCTTCACTACTGTATTTTAGAATCAGGTAACTTTTCAAGGTTTCATAGATCCACAGACTAGAGAGGAATTTTGCCCCAGGATTGAGCATACCCAGAACTGACTTCTTTTTTCTTTATAAATTTTTTCTTAATTAATTTAAAGAAGCTTTAGATTACATAAATGTTACATAAGAGATCCCCATATGCCCCACTCCCTCCTCCTTTGACACTTTCCCTCATTAGTGTGGTACATTTGTTATAATTGGTGAACCTGTTGAAGAATTTCTTTTAGGTTCTTGGTTATATTATAGAAAAGAATTTAAGGACATGACAGTTTAGAGAGAAGAGAATAGAAATGGGAGAAAATAACAAATTATGGGTCCCAGGTATAATTATGGGCAGGTCCAGGCAGAGAAAAAGAAAAAAGGGATGGTTTAACTTCTGCACTAGCTTTTTAAACCATCAATTATTCCTCCCACTTGCTAATGTTTGAGAGATAGGTCCCAGGTGTTTGCTCTTTTTATTGATTAATCCACCTGTAAGTTCCCCGGGGAGGAGGCCCAATTGATAAGGGAAGTGCTGAGACCATAACCCCCCTTGGCAGAAACCCACAGCTTTAGGAAACTTAACTCCCCTCTGTTCCTGGGCCCTTTCTCCCCTCCCACCCTTTTTTCTCCATGGAATCCACATCAGGAAGATAAGCACTCCTGCATGCCCCTTTGAATTGAAATTTACAACTCTAAACAGATAATGACTCTTTTCCTCCCTAATGGCCTTCTGTTTTTAGGAAGAAAAGCTAACCTTGTTCATCTGCTTTTGTAACCCTGCCTGGCTGCTTGCTCAGTAATTTGCCCACTTAATGTTCCTATATGAACTTATGAAAATTGGAAAACGGGGCTCAGAATTTATGGAGACTTGACTCTCCTCTGAGTCCAGGCATAATAAAACTTTGTTCATCCATACCCCCAAGAGTGTCACTTGGGTTTCTTTCCACCAGCCACAATATTTGATTCCCTGACTGGGAAAGACCAATCAAGCAGGCCCATTATGCCTCTGGCCTGGGGCTGATGAGTGCGGCCGATCTCCAAGCAAACGAGGTGGGTGCCACCTGTCCTCTTGATGGGAAGTCCTTCTTAGGCGGTCCCCACAGGCCACATCCCTATACCCCGGCCTGACTCCGTGGGAAGGCAGATGGAACAGTGCCAGAAGACTCCAGAAAGGTAAGGCCCCAAGTGCCAAGTCCTCAGTCAGGCCCATCTCCAGACAGAAGAGGAGACAGATCATCTCCTGAAATCTCAAGTATTGAGATTCCAAAATAGGGCAATCCCTGTGGGAGGGACTGCATAACCTCTGAGTGACTATGTGAGTGAGTGAGGATGGCAGAGGCTTGTGTCTGCTATACCAGTCTGTGACTCCAAATATGCTACAGAGCCCACATGGGCCTTAACTTGTTTTCCACAGATACATCATATGCCATAACTGCCACCTTGAACTTTATGTGGGCACCTTAACTAAGATGAGCCAAAATTCTCATGAGAGATGTGGACAGGCGGGATTCTAAGTGGTCTTATAAGAGGTGACCCCTTCCCTTGCCTGTCTTGCACAACTGACCCAGGGTATGGGCTCATCACAGTCAAAACCTACCATTTTAAACTGCATGCTCAAGAATTTCAAGAAGGGTTTTTCTGGAGATTGTGGCATCCGGATGAACCCCACCACCCTCTGAAACTTATGTGAAGTAGAGTGGCCCACATTTAATGTTGACTGACCCTCAGAAGGAACCCTGGATATAGCCAGGATCCATGCAGTGTGGCTGGTGGTCACAGGAACTCCTGGCCACCCTGATCAGTTTCTCTACATTGACTCTTGGTTGGAGATAGCCCAGACTCTGCCCCCTTGGGTTCGATTGTGTGTTGGAAAAAAGGGCCAGAGCAGGGTCTTGGTTGCACAGGGAACAGGGCTCCAGAAGCTACACATTTTTCAAGAGTCCTTGGAGGAGTGCCCACCCCCACCCCCACCGCCATACGCTCCAGCTGCTCTAGCTTCTCCTCCTGGCCTAGGAGTGCAGGCAGATCTCCCATAAACACCTCCACCTTTGGACCCTCTGGGAACATCGACCCCTTCTAAGGAAAGCCCTGCAACCCCACTAGCAAGGAGGCTCCGATCGGCACAACCCGCATATAGATGCCCCTCCATGAAACACAGGGTCCAGCCCAGATCAGCGAGAATGGGACCAGCCAACCCTGGAAACCTGTATTATACTACCAGCCCTTTACAACTACAGACCTCTTAAACTGGAAGCATCACATGCTCTCCTACTCAGAAAGGCCCCAGGTCCTTATTGATATCATGGAATCCATTTTCCAAACCCATCATCCTACTTGTCATGATTGTTGCCAACTCCTCCTGACTTTGTTTAATATGGAGGGGAGATGATGGATTCTGACAAAAGCCTGAAAGTGGCTGCAGGAGCAGGCCCCTACTGGCATCTTATACCTGGAAGATTTGGCATGAAAAGCAGGACCAGAAGCCCAACCGAACCTGGACTTCAACACTGATCAGGGACTGGCTGCACTCCAGCAATACCGGGGAGTGCTCCTCTGAGGGGTCTGAGAAGGGCCAAAAGGACCCACAAACATGACAAAAACAACTTTAGTTACTCAAAAGCCCAATGAATCTCCAGGAGATTTCTATGAACGGCTTTGTGAGGCCTTTGGAATCTACACTCATTTTGACCCAGAAGCTCCAGAAAACCAGAGGATGGTGAATGCAGCCTTTGTTGCACAGGCAGCAATTGGCATTAAAAGAAAGCTCCAAAAATTAGAAGGGTTGGTGGGCATGAACATCTCTCAACTACTGGAAGTCGCCAACAAATATTCATCAATTGAGACAAAGCCACCGAACAAGAAGCCAAGAAGTGAATAAAACATCAAGCCACCCTACTGGAAGCAGCCTTGGGAAATCCTGACCCCACCAGATGAGGAGGGCCACCTCAAAAAGTGGGAACAAGCACCAGAAGAGTGCCTCTGGCCAGAGACCAATGTGCCTACTGCAAAGAAAATGGACACTGGAAAAATTAGTGCCCCCCAAAGGCTCAGGCATATAGAGGGAACATTCCTAAAGGGAAATACTGACCTGAGCCCCAAGACCATCTCATCAGGCTGGCAGGGCTCAACCCTGAATAGGGGCGACCAGGCTCACTTGAACTTGGCCCCCACGAGCCCATGGTCAAACTACAAGTTAGGGGCTAGTCAATGACTTTCATGGTGGACACTGGCACTGAACATTCTGTAGTCACAACCCCTGTCACCCCCTTTAGTGGAAAAACCATTAATATCATAGGAGCGACTGGGGACCAGTAAAGCCAATGGCCTTATTGCCAGTCAAGAACTTGCCAGCTCAGTGGCCACGAAGTGACTCATGAATTTCTATACCTGTTTGAATGTCCAGTTCCCCTGCTTGGTAGGGACCTCTTACTCAACTGAGAGCCCAGGCTACCTTCAAACCTGAAGGGCCAGCAAGCTTAAACCTCGGGACCAGCCTCACTCTCTTCTCACTGTACCCTGAAGCGAAGAAAGGAGACTTCATGCAGAAGAAAGTTCAGGTCAAAATCCAGGAAAAGCTGCTGGAACTTCCCCCCCCCCAGATTTGGGCAGGAAAAACCCACTGGGAATGGCATGGAACCATGCACCCATCATCATTGACCTGAAGCCTGGAGCAGTCCCAGTCCAGCAGAGACAGTATCCGATCCCCCGTGAAGCACAATTGGGCATAGTCAAACATATAGATCCCCTGAAGAAAGAGGGGATTCTAATTGAATGCCACTCACCTTGGAACACCCCATTATTGCCAGTAAAAAAGCCATAGGGGACTGGATATCAACCAGTGCAGGATGTACAAGCCATTAATAATGCCACTCTCACCTTACATCAGGTTGTTCCAAACCCGTACACTTTGTTAGGACAGCTGCCACCTGAAGCCACCAGATTCACTTGCCAGGACATGAAAGATACCTTCTGTCTGCAGCTGGCCTCTCTGAGCCAGCCTCTGTTTGCCTTTGAATGGGAAGATCCAAAAACCCAGCAGAAAACTCAGCTAACCTGTACCTGGCTCCCGCAGGGCTTCAAAAACTCCCCTACCCTTTTTGGGAAACGCTTGGCAGCATATTTGGCCACCTACCCTCAGGAAGACTGCAGCTGTGCCCTCTTACAATATTTAGATGACCTCCTACTTGCCAGTGAAACAGAAGAGGACTGCTGGAGAGGGACCCAGACTATCCTACAACTTCTAACAAAGACTGGGTACAAAGTGTCTTGCAGAAAGGCCCAGATCTGTAGACAGCAGGTCAAGTACATGGGGTTCAGCATCACACAAGGGGACCGGATGATCGGACCTGAACAAAATAAAGTGATCTGCACCAACCCTACCCCCACCACAAAAAGAAAGCTTTGTGAGTTCCTCGGGGCTGCAGGGTTCTCCCGCATCTGCATTCCCGGGTTTGCAGCTATGGCCAAACCCCTTTATGAAGTTCTCGTGGGTCCAGTAAAAGAAGCCCTTGCCTAGAGAGAAGCTCAACAGGGGGTCTTTCAAAACATCAAAAGAAGACTCAGCTGAGCCCCTGCCTTGGGGCTCCCGGATATAACTCGAAACTTTAACCTGTTCATACATGAAAAGAAAAAAATGACATTGGGGGTTTTCACACAAACAGTCGGTCCCTGGCAAAGACCTGTTGCTTACCTCTCCAAGCAGCTGGACCCTGTGGCTGCAGGGTGGCCACCCTGCCAGAAAGCCCTGGAAGCAACGGTAACTCTCATCAAAAAAGCTGACAAATTAACTCTCAGATAGGCAATTCATGTTATGGTGCCACACACAGTCTCTGCCCTAATGAACTCACACAGACATCAGTGGATATAGAAACCCTGGTTCACACATTACCAAGGTTTACTCTGTGAAAACCACAGAGTGACAATAGCAACAGTGTGCAGTCAAAACCCTGCCACCATTTTGCCAGATGAGGAAGGGGCTCCTGAACATGACTGTGTCTAAGTGACTGAAGAAGTTTATGCCAGTTGCCCCGACCTCCAGGACAAACCTCTCCCTTCCCCAGATCAGACACTATTTACAGATGGGAGCAATCTTGTTAAAAACAGGGAAAAGCTTGCTGGATATCCAATCCCCACTACCAAATGGGTGGTAGAAGTGGCGTCTCTGCCATGGGGATGGTCTGTGCACCGAGCAGAACTCTGTGCACTGGTCCAAGCCCTGCAGCTAGCCACCGGGCAAACAGTAAACAGTTACACTGACTTTAAGTACACATTTGCTACCATTCATATTCATGGGGCAATTTATAAAGAAAGAGATGTCCTAACTGCAGGGGGAAAGGAAATCAAAAACAAAGAAGAAATCCTCCAATTGTGAGAGGCAATTTGGAAACCAGGCAAAGTCGCCATCATCCACTGCTGGAGACATCAGAAAGGAATGGATATGGTCGCTCAAGGAAATAGGCTAGCCAAGAAAGCAGCTTGGCAAGTGGCTGAAGGAACCCACAGAATATGAGTCCTGGAATTAACACCTCAGCTGCCCCTCTTAGGACAAGAGACTGATCAACAAAGCTATACCCAGGAAGAACAGAAGTGAGATAAAAGAGAAGGGGGAAGCTGAACCCCCAAAGGAACTTGGCTACTCCTGTATAACCAGATTTTTGTACCAAAAGGAGCTGCTTATGCCCTTATCCAGCGATACCAACAACTCACCCACGTAGGGAAAACCACTCTAGAAGTCTTGCTCAGGAGATACTACTACATAGCCTGCCTAACTTCTCTCTTTGCCACCATCAGCAGCCAGTGCCAAGTTTATGCCAAAAACAACCCCTTGCAAGGGCCCCATATTCCAGCAGGTGTCCAGCATATGGGAATGGCCCCCATTGAAGATATCACAGTAGACTTCACAGAAGTGAAACCAAGTCCGGGGTACAAATATCTGTTGGTGATGATATGCACCTTTTCAGGTTAGGTTGAAGCTTTCCCCACTCACACCAAAAAGGCAAGAGAAGTGACTAAGGCTTTACTTAGAGAAATTATTCCAAGTCATGGGCTGCCACTGTCAATTGGAAGTGACAATGACCCAGCCTTCGTGACTGCTGTAGTCCAAGAGCTAGCAAAAATGTTAGGAATCAAGTGGAAACCCCATACCGCTTACAGGCCCCAGAACTCAGGAAAAGTTGAATGCATGAATCGAACCCTCAATGCCACCCTAGCCAAATTCTGCCAGGAAACTGCTCTCCCCTAGTTAGACTTACTTCCCTTGACCCTTCTCTGAGTTAGGTGCACACCAGGACCACCAGGCTTTTCACCCTTTGAAATTCTATTTGGGTGGCCATCCCCAATTATCTGGGCCTTCAGAGGAAATCTCAAACTTCTAGGGGAAGCTAGCCAAGATTCCATTCTCCAGCAGCTGGGGAAAACTCTAGCCGAAATACATAAAACTGTCTTGTCCCAAAATTTCATCCCCCTGGGACTCCCGGTGCACCCCTGCCAGCCAGGGGACCTAGTCTTTGTCAAAGACTGGAAAAAAGAATCCTTTCAGCCTTCCTGGACAGGTTCACATACTGTGATCCTTATAATTATTACTGCTCTTAAAGTTGCAGGCATTGTCCCTTGCTTCTATCATTCCAGGGTCAAGAAGGCACACCTCAATAAAGAGCAGGACAGCTGGACAGCCCAACCCATACCCGGCCACCCCTTGAGAGTGTGAGTCACCCAGGATCCCCTAGCACCGACATCATCAAACGCCTCCTGAATGGACACCTGCTCCTGGTAGATCCTGTGCTTATACCACCTGCTCTCCTTGGTATTTGGAATTGGACTCACTGCTGTGGCCCCTGCAGACTGGACTGTTGTGAATAGAGCCCTAATTACAGTTGCTTACTAGTGTATTGTTGCCGGTCAGGCTCTGGGTCCGTGAAAACGGTGCCGCGGATGAGAAAGAAAGAATAAGACAAAGAGAAGAAAAACTGGGATCAGGGGACTCTCCGTCAGATATGCAGAGAAGAGCCCTGCCACCTCATAAGGTGTGGCTTTTATTTTAGCTTTAGAACAAAGAAAACATGTATGTACATATACAAAGTCAATAGATACTTGACAGTTTACATTTTACTAAAATGAGCAAGTCCTAAAAGTTGATGGCTCAGTTCCTCTTTTTCTTCCTGAAATTCACAGACATTGTAAATCTTACAAGCTCAGGATGTTTCCCCACCTAGCTCCTATTAGCATGAGACCGCAGGGCTTGTTTCCTACATTCCAGGGTGACCTTCTATTCTTTCAGTTGCCATGGCCTTTAATTGAAACTCCATCATTTCCCCCATTTTTATTAATTAAAGCTCATAGGAACCATTATATAAGCTGATACAAGGTGACCTCCTGTCACACTTGTCTTCTTCCATAGGCTCTTGTGACTGTGCCTGTCTTAGGTTGTTCTCCTCTGAGAATCTTACCCATCATTGACTACCAGTCAAGCTTTTGAGCTCTTACATGGAAGGCGATTTCATTAATATTTATGCTTCTTCAGGTTCCTTAAATGAATATTTTTTGTGCAGATATTTAGTATTAAGATCAAGGGTTTATTAGTAGAATCTTTCTACTAAGTAATGCAAAATTAGTTTTTCATGGCCATGTTTCTTAACATAAATGCATTTATCGGGTCTAATTACTCTAACCTTGACAATACAAACAGTTAAAACACATATAACAATAATTCCAAATCTAATCCAAAATGATATTTGAACTGTTTTTTGTTTCCACCAATGAAATGGCTGCACCAGTGGTTTCTTTCAATTTGTTTGATACATGCTCAATGCCTTCTTTTGCAATTCTAAAAGATTTATAGAAACATTATGCTTATATCCAATCAAGTGATTTTTCACTTCCTCCCAATCATGTTTCTATTATTATAAGCCAAAAAAGTAATACAAATAGAACTTTCATTCCAATCATATTCAAGAGCTCTTAACAAGTTTAAATTATAAATTTGATTACCCAAATGTATAATAGTTGTTTCAAGATCATTCATAAGATTATTCAGTTCCATATCAATGTAAGACTGGCAATGCCAAATCTCACTTGCATTTTTATGCCAGTCCTTAACATATTGTTGATTCTGGACTCCTTGATGCAGGGCTGTGCCAGTGACAGCTGCAGCAGTTATGATGTGAATCAGTCCCAAAATTCCTGCTATTAAAAGTCCAATCAGTCTTTTAGTTCTTTTTAAATAATGGTCGAGGAAACACCACAGTAACTGGGATTCTTGAGACTGCTACCAATGTCTGGTCATCTGAACCAGTAACCATAGTCCTTTTCTTCTTCTTGCTATAAAAAAGAGTTTGATTTTCCTGCAAATATGAATTCTTAAAACATGTAAATAAGGAGCAATTGAAGCAATTAATATTCCTTTCACCAAAAATTACTGTTCCAATGATATAACTATAGGATCTCGTACACATATTGTAAGAAATTGAGTTGATTTTCTTTTTCAAATAGTAATATCAGTTTTGCTGCCTTGCCTTACAAAAATTGGACCAGTTCCCAAAAATAATTTCCACAAATAACTTTGAGTTTTGTTAAGTTTAGTGTCCCATGGTTGTGGGATATATCTTCCTTGATTTTTCCAAATTATTGAGCTGTTAGTAAATGCTGTATTACCAAAATTCCAGAAATAAGGATTACTGTCATTAGTGATTATGGTTAAATTATTAATGAACCAAGATATGGTTGTGTTTTTAATAGGTTTCGGCATCCCTATAAGGGCCCGATCCTTTACAATTCCATAGGAATCATTAAACAACACAACCTCTGTAAGCCCATGACAAATATGTCATTTGTCATTAAGTAGTCTGTTGTGAGATTAATTAAGGTAAATTGGGTAAGACTCATCACTTTAAGTCAACAGCTCTAGAAAGGTGAGTTGGTTATGTATGCCCAATAAGTGTAATTATGATGTGGTATCTTACCTTGACCTAATACTTTACCTATAATTAATCCAATATAAAACCACCATGTCCATAGTTTAAGTCTTGGCAGCATCTTCAACTCTAGGCTTGATTCTTCTAGAGGGGATCCACTGCTCTTCTCCTGTTTCTGTAATGATAAGAGCAAAACCTCGGCCCCAAAATTTTACCTCTCCTTTTTCCCATTTATTGGTTGTTTCATTTTTCCAGTATATTGGTTGTCCACATTTTTCATTTACATTCCCTTTTTTCTTAACCTCCCAATGTCTTTCTGCTGCTGTGGTATTAGAAATTTGCTGTCTATTAAGAAAATTTAAGGTAAGCAATGCTTTAGATAGTTTGTCTTTAGCAGATTCTCCTCCTTCTCCCCCTTTTTGTTTTTGCAACATCAATTTTAATAAGTGATTACTCTTTTCTACTATCACTTGTCCCTGAGGGTTATATGGAATTCCTGTAACATGTTTAATATTCCAATCACTGCAAATTTTTTTGAAAGATTGACTAAGATAGGCAAGCCCATTATTAGTTTTTAGCTATGCTGGCAGGCCTATTACTGCAAAAGAGTGTAATAAATGAGAACGTATGTATGAGGCCTTTTCACCAGCTTGAGCAGTTGCCCAAATAAAATTAGAATATGTATCCACTGTCACATGCACATACTGAAGGCGGCCAAAAGAGGGCACATGCATGACATCCATTTGCCAAATTTCATTAGGATGTTCTCCACGGGGATTAGTTCCTGGAGAAAAAGTGGGGGCATTTATGGGCCCACAAGTAGGACATTGTCTAACAATCCTCTTACTTTCTTTTACTGTTAAGTGGGGATATTTATGACGTAAGCCAGAAGCATTAGTATGTGTAAGTTTATGATAATCAGCAGCAGATTCTGTATGAGCAATAAGTTTATCTACTAAATCATTTTGTGAAGCCATAGGGCCAGGAAGTTGAGAATGGGAATGAATATGAGTAATATAGATTGTATTAGATCATTCACGAACAGTCTTTTGTAATTGTAGGAGAAGAACTTCTAATTCAGAAGCTGGAGTTATTTGAGCTGTTTCTATATGACAAACAACGTGACAAACATAAGCAGAATCAGACACAATATTTAAAGGCTCAGAAACATCAGTTAGCAATTGAATAACAGCCATAAATTCTACCTTTTGGGCAGATAAATAAGGTGTTTTCCAAGATTTTGTAGTTGGGCCTAAATAGCCTGCATTTCCATTACTGCTGCCATCAGTGTAGTAAGTTGGAGCAGCAGAGAGTGGTTGTTGTTTCACAACCTTAGGAAGAATCCATGAAGTACGTTTTAAAAACTGTAAAAATTTTGAATTTGGAAAGTGATTGTCAATTGTTCCAATAAAATCTGCTAAGGCCACTTGCCAAGAGTTACTGAACTGCCAGAGCTGAGAAAGCTCCTGCTTTGTAAGATCTAATATGATTTTATCAGGATCTCTAGCCATAAGCTGTCTCAGGTGAATACGGCCTTTTGATATTATTGCTGAGATTTTTTCAGGATAAGTATGAAGTTTTTTTGTATCTTTGTTGGGTAGGAATATCCATTCTATTATGCCCTCCTCTTGCCAAAGTATCCCAGTAGGGGAATGGCAAGATGGAAATATTAAAAGAGAAATTGGAAGATTAACATTTATCCTTGTTAGTTGGCTGTTTTGCACTCTTTTTTCCAACCATTTTAACTCCTCTTTTGCTTCTGGGCTTAAAATGCGAGGGCTATTTAAGTCAGGGTCTCCTGTTAGGGTATTGAAAAGATTAGTTAAAGCATAAGTTGGAATTCCTAAAGTAGGCCGTACCCAATTAATATCACCCAGTAATTTCTGAAAATCATTTAAAGTACATAAATTATCAGTTCGAAACTGGATCTTTTGTGGAGTTATTTCTATTAATAGTATGACCTAAATATTGAAAAGGAACCTGTTTTTGAATTTTTTCTTCTGCTATTTGCAACCCATGTTGAGGAAGAATTTCTTTAGCCAGCTGAAATAATTGTTTCAGCTCTGAAGATTGCTCAGTGGCAAAAAGAATATCATCCATATAATGAATAATCATAGCCTTAGGAAAGTGTTTTCGTAAAATTTGTAATGGAATGTGAACAAAGGATTGACATAATGTAGGACTGTTCATCATTCCCTGAGGTAAAACTTTCCACTGATATCGTTCAGTAGGAGCTGAATGATTAATAGAAGGAATAGTAAATGCAAATTTTTCTCTATCATTTGGATTAAGAGGAATATTAAAGAAACAATCTTTTAAATCAATAATAATAATATGCCAATTTTGTGGGATCATAGCTGGGGATGGCAAACCAGGCTGTAAAGATCCCATAGGTTGAATAACTTTGTTAATTTCACGCAAATCTGTTAACATGCGCCATTTGCCAGATTTCTTTTTAATTACAAAAACTGGAGAATTCCACAGACTAGTAGAGGGCTCAGTATGCCCTGCCATTAACTGCTCCTGCACTAATTCTTTCAGGGCTTCCAATTTTTCTTTCAGAAGAGGCCACTGTTCTACCCAGATAGGTTTGTTTGTTAGCCATTTTAAAGGCAATGCGAAGCCCTTTGTAACAGTAGCCCCTACTCTAAATTTGAATATCCTAGGCCATGGTAGTCTCCAATATGTCGCATTTCAGGTCGGGAAGGGGGAGCATATTGCATGTGAGTAATAAGATGTTTAGCTGTATCAGAAACATGAGGAATATTCAAATTAGCTCCCCATTGGTATAATAAGTCTCTTCCCCATAAATTAAGTCCTACATCTGCAACATAAGGTTGCAGAGTGGCCTCTTGTCCTTCTGGACCTTCTACCTTAAATATCTGAGTACTCTGGTAAACATCCGTCATTGTGCCAACGCCAGTGAAAACTTCTGCAAAGTCCAAGCTTGTGGCCAATATCGTTTAGCAATAATAGATAATCAGCCCCAGTATCCACCAATCCTAAAAATATCTTTCCGTTTATTTTTATGGTAATTTCAGGCCTTTCATCTCCAATTGCTGTTTGCCAAAAAACTTTATGCCCAGTGGAACCAAATTCCTTTGCACATTTTAAAGGAGTTTTACCATACGGTAACAAAAGAAGTTGAGCTATGTTATCTCCCGATTCAATCTGATAGGGAGTTAAAGTTTGTACCAATAAACAAATTTCTCCATCAAAATTGGAGTTAATGATCCCGGTTTGCACCAAAACACCTTGGGTCCTTAGAGGCCAATGATGAAACCTACATTGTTTTCTGGGATAGGCCCTTTAATTCCTGCTCTTATTTTTTGTATACCAAGTGAAGGCGTAATGAACTTGGTTTCAGCTGAGGGAAGATCAACAGCTGCACTGCCTTTGGTAACTGCCTTAAGCTCTGTTACAGGCCGGAGTGAGCTGCTCCGTTGCTGACTGGGTAGGTTTGAGCAAGGCCGGGAAATGTGCTCATATTGTTTGTCTGAGGGCCTTGAGCGAGGCCCGCCTGGAAGTTTCCCGACTTATTAATGAGAGTGCCATTTTTATGATATTTAGAATGGCATTCCTTGGCCCAGTGCAACCCTTTCTGACATATAGGACATACGCGAGTCGGTATTGATCTATTATTGCCGCTAGGTGGCGCTCTTACACCAGTTTTGGCTCGGCAATCTTTTTTCATATGACCTGGTTTCCCACATTTAAAGCAATTTAAATTATTAATCATAGGACCATGTCCCTTTATAGCGGCTGCAAGAAGGGTCATGTTATATGTATTAGACCCAATGTCTTGGCATGCCCTTATATAATCCTGTAAAGTACCTCCATTTGCCTTTATTGGACGCAAAGCCTTTTTACACTCACTATTAGCATTATCAAAAGCCAACATCAGAATAAACATCTCTTTAAGGTCAGGCTGAGTTACTGTCTTGTTGACTACATCTGCCAGCCTAGCTACAAATTCAACATAAGGTTCAGTATTTCCTTGAACAATTTTTGAAAATGATTGTACAGCCTGTCCAGGAGTGGAGATTCATCTCCAGGCAGCTAGGCAGCACAATCGCACTTGTACAATGGCAATATCATCATATTGAGCTTCGCAAGGAACTCCAGCCCATTGACCTATTCCTAGTATTTGTTCAGCAGTAATAGGCACTGGTGGATTTTGCTGTTGATTTCATCGTGCTACAATATTAGCTTCATCAGCCCACCAAGTTTTAAATTGTAAAAATTCTGCTGGACTAAGAACAGCTCGAGCTAACAAATCCCAGTCCCAGGGTATTAATCTCTCTGCTTGTGCCATTCCTTGCACCAATCCTTGAGTATAAGGAGAATTAACACCATATTGAGTGCATGCTTGTTTTAATTCTTTGATAGTTTTAAAAGGAATAGGAGCATGCTCATACTGTACACCCCCTTGGGGATTGTCAGCATCTGCTGGAATTTGAGTTACTGTTACTGGAAAAGTAGAAAGGAGTTGCATAGCCTCTGAATCTCCCTCTCTACTTCCCTGTGCTATACTTTTCATAATTGAGGAGGATGGTGCTGGCACAAAAACAGAAACTTTAGGAGGGTCATCAAATGTTGTAAAAAATGGATCAGCAGATGCCTTAGGCGGCGCAGATGCTGGCTCAAAAGACAACAAATCATAATTTGGAGCAGATGGCATAGTGACCACTGAAAAAGCTCCATAAGCTTCCTCTTTCCTTTTCTTCTTTCTATTAGACCTGAGTCTATCTGTTCCTGCCTGCTCACTAACCCCCTCAAGTACATTTTCATCAAAATCACCATTAGCTTGTTCTGCCATCGGTCCAGCAATAGCAGTATCCTGTTCACAATCTTCATCCTCATCTGATTGCAAAGGTTCAAGAGCAACAGAAATAAGACTACACAAAGACCATACATGAAGGGGAATTATTTCTCCCTCTTGATGAGCTCTTTTTAAAGCTTTCATCACTACCTTCCATTGTTCCAGGTTTAAAATATCCCACCCTTGTGGCTGAAACCAATAACAATGTTTCTGTACAAGAGAAAAAAAGTTCCTCAAAAGCCGAGGATTTAATAGTTACACCGGTGCATTTTAATAAAATTTTTAACACTCTAGAGAACTCTTCAAAGTTCGACTGCTGATTACCCATTACCCTGATGATTCCAAGGATAAAGCTTACCTTTTCTGTTGCTTTTAAAACTGCTCTCAGGAGCTCCTTGGTCCACGCACTGACTGAAAGAAAAGTTTCGTTTTCAGAGCCCCGCGTGGGGCACCATATGTTGCCGGTCAGGCTCTGGGTCCGTGAAAACGGTGCCGCGGATGAGAAAGAAAGAATAAGACAAAGAGAAGAAAAACTGGGATCAGGGGACTCTCCATCAGATATGCAGAGAAGAGCCCTGCCACCTCATAAGGTGTGGCTTTTATTTTAGCTTTAGAACAAAGAAAATATGTATGTACATATACAAAGTCAATAGATACTTGACAGTTTACATTTTACTAAAATGAGCAAGTCTTAAAAGTTGATGGCTCAGTTCCTCTTTTTCTTCCTGAAATTCACAGACATTGTAAATCTTACAAGCTCAGGATGTTTCCCCACCTAGCTCCTATTAGCATGAGACCGCAGGGCTTGTTTCCTACATTCCAGAGTGACCTTCTATTCTTTCAGTTGCCATGGCATTTAATTGAAACTCCGTCAGTGTATAATAAGATGTTTCTATGCCTTGACTTGCTTGTCCTTTCCTTCCTTGTCCCCTCCCTAGGAGCCAATATCTGCCCCCAAAGTCTATGGCAGCCACAAATTAGTCAAAGCTGGGGCAAATAATCCATCCTGAATACTTCAGTCTCGTTCTTGGCAGGTGCTACTTCAGTCTCTGTACTATTTGGCGCTTGCAAGCCAATCCAAGATCACACTCCTTATACCTTGTTGGTTGCCCCCTACCCCCATGCCCCTGTACCTGCCCCCAGGAGAGAGTGTAGGGGTCACAACTATGAGAGTTATGACAAATACCTCTGCTAAGACCCCGAAAAGGGTGGAGGATTCTGCCACTCTTTGAGTTTGCTAGTAAGTGCCACCACTCCCTGGAATGGGGTCCCACTGATTTCTCTATATCTCCTACAGAAAATCCCCAGCTCGGCAGGGTGTAGCATAGAAACCTGTGATCCCATAAAACTCCCCTTATTAAACATAACCATCAGATCAGAAAATACCTTTTTAAAGTCCAAAACAAGACTAAAACTAGGAATTGGAATATACAACCCATTGAGGCCGGACCCAGGGGACCTCATACTGGTCCAGCTGATCCCAGTAACCCAACATCCAGAGAAAACCCTTATGAAAAATATCAGTAAAGCCACCCAGACACTAAAAGCCAAAATTAGAACAGCCCCCTACAATGTTCTTTTGAACCAGGTTTGAAATTTCCACCAACTCCAAATGAATCTCGACCTGACATAGCTGCCTCCTGCTGGCTATGCACTTCCTCCAGTCTAACCATCTTCCCCATACCTGTCCCATGATATGTAACCCTCCTGACCCATGACAGCTCTGCGGCAGGAACCAGTCCACATAACGGAACCCCCAGGAAAACTGGCTAACTGCAAAAACATAACTACCAGGTCTCCTTCAACCATCCTCCCTCTTGGAAGGGCCAACTGTAACACCACCCACCCACTCAATGAGCCTAACTGATGCACTGCAAGCTGCACCATCTGAGTCTGTGGCACCCAGGATGGTCAGGCCAGTACCATCATTCCTGGTGTATGGAGATGAATTGCCTAGAGAGCTCTCCCAAGCCAAATGAGCAATACAGCCAGTTCCAATACTCTTAGGACTAGGAATAGTTGGGAGTGCAGCAGTAGCAGGGGCCTCACTCAGATGGTCAGGAGGGCTTACAAACATTAGAATGGGAAACATCAAATAACCTCAAAGAAATATTGGGGGCTTTCAATGGGTTGCAATACCAGATAGATTCATTGGCAGAAGTGGTTTTACTAAACAGGTGAGGATTAGATTTGCTTACTGCAAGTTCAGGGGGGATCTGTCAGGCCCTGGGGGAAAAATGCTGTTTCTATACAAACTTCTCAGAAATACTTAGGGACTAAGTAGCCTTACTGAAAGAACGAGCCAAAGACCGTTTAAACCATGTATACCAGGCATCTGCCAATGGGAACTACTTCCAGTATCTCCTCTCCTGGATTTTGCCATTTATGCCAGTAGTAGCCTCAGGCTTTTTCCTCTTAACCTTCAGGCCATGCATTCTATGGTATCTATCACAATATATCAATTCCTGCTTAAAAGCCTTAAAACACCAAATAATGCCTCCTGTTAAATATCAGCCCTTGGGAAGCGGCTGTGGCTCAATCAGTGGGGCTCCCATTTACCATATGGGAGGCCTCGGGTTCGGTTCCCGGGGCCTCCTGGTGAAGGCAAGCCCACCCGCACGGCGTGGTTAGCTGACCCAGCGAGCACAAGCAGCAATGGGGGGATAAATGAATAAATAAATAAAATCTTTAAAAAATATATATATATCAGCCCTTGGGGACTATAGAAAATCCCCATGGTAGCAGATGATGCCCCATAAAGAATTATAAGGTCCTCAAAATGGGGGAATGATAAAGGAAATACCAGGACCCTAACCCTCCTTGGCAGAAACCCACAGCTTTAGGAAAATAAATTCCTCTCAGTCCCTGGTCCCTTTCTCACCCCTCCCTCCCCTCCCCCCACTCCCCCACCCCCTATTTTCTCCTTGGAATCCTTGTCCAGAAGATAAACAGTCCTGCCCCTGCCCCTTTGAATTGAAATTTACAACTCTAAACAGATAATGACTCTTTTCCCCCCTAATGGCCTTCTGCTTTTAGGAAGATAAGCTAACCTGACTCCTTTGCTTTTGTAACCCTGCCTGCCCACTTGCTCAAGCATTTGTCTCTTAGTGTTCCTATATAAACTTATGAAAATCAGGAAACAGTATCCAGAATTTCTGGAGACTTGACTGTCCTCTGGGCCAATGTGTAATAAAATTTTTTCATCTGTATCCCCAAGAGTGCTGCTTGGGTTTCTTTCTGCCTGCCACAACACATTGATAAGACCCCTTGAGAATATCCAGGGCTTTTCTTTGATCCTGGATGAAATCTCATTCTAAGTGGAGGATTCTCACAAGTTTTTCCAGCTGCTTTCTAATGGGGAGTGGGGACTTTCAGAGGATTTCCAGGTGGAATTCTATGGCCACATGTTTCATGGCCGTGTTTTTCTGCCAGGTATTAGTTTTATCTTTTCATTCCCTAAACTAGCCTGCCTCAACTCCTTCCTCAGAGGGTTTACACCCTTATTCTTAAGGGGGTGCTGAGCAACGATGTTCATGCATATGTAATTACTTCTTGCTGGTTAGGGGCAGCAGGACCTACATGACAAGATGTAAAACCCTCTTGCTACTCTATTGCAGTTGGAGGAAGATGAATCTGGCACCTTGGGTGGAGCTGGATGAAATCCTCATATGGCTAACAGGACATTGATTCTGGAAGACATAAACTTAATTAGAATTTTGAAGATATAAGGTCACACTAAAATGATACTGACCACAAGATTAGGAAAGTCCAGGTGCCTGCACAGACTACATCCTCCCAAAGTTGATGAGCTTTATTTTGCAGGTTTTGAATGCTATTTAGGACTATTTCAGAGTGATTTATATAGAGACAGCATTCCTTCTTAAGGAATAGACATGTTCCTTTTTTTGCTGCTGTTAACGTATTAAGTGCCCTGCCATTCTGCAGCACCACAGTGACAAGAAAGTCTGTTTGCTGTCTTAGAAGTTCTAAGGCATGACTAGTTTCTTCTATGCTGTTAGTTAGCTCTAGGGAGAGATTGTAATAGATAACAGGGTTAGGCATAAATTGCCAATCCCAATTTACCATGGTGATGGTTATGCCTAAGACATCTAAGAGCGGAATGAGAAGAGGCATTGCCTTTTACTTATTATATAGGAAGAAACTACAGGAAATGAAAACAGGCCTATTTCTTAAGGGTTGCCTAACTTGCTGTTGCCCTAGCAATAGGTGTTTTGGCTGGAGTTAGAGGGAACAGCTGGCTTTGACACAGACACTACTTAACTTTGTCTCTTGAAGAGATATTTCAGTCTGTCTAATGATTGGCACTTGCATGTCCTGTCAGGTGCATGCTGAAGTTCCAGCTGATGAGCTGGCACTTCCTTGGGCAGCTGGCATCACTCAAGATGAGTGCACCCAGCTGGAAATTCCTTTTAGTTTAATAGCTGTGGGAGTGGTTAAAACCACAGATAAGGTCCCTTCCATTTTGGCTGTAATTGAGAGTGAGACCTGTTCACCTGCCAGGTTTTGATCAGAACCTCCTTTCCAGGTCCTGGAAAAGGTTGCCCACAGACCATCTTGAAGGGGCTAAGCTGAAGTGGGTCCTAGCCACCTCATTTGCTCTCTCTTCTAGTGTGAAAATGTTTAGCCATGGCAGAATGGCATGATGGTCTGTCAGTCCTCCCCAGGATATGAGTGGGACAGATTCTGGAGTAAGGGCCAGGAAGGAGACCTGGGTTAAGCATGTCTTTCACCTGGTTTGAGGTGAAGACTGTGAGAGGGTGACCTCAAGTTAATTTGGTGGCTTGCTCAGTTAAAAGGGCTGTTGCCCTCACTGCTTTCAGGGAAGTTGGCCATTCCTGCTCTGCATTATCCAGTGATTGGGAGAAATAAGCTACTGGCCGAGAAATCTCATGCAGATTTTGGACTAACACTCCTAGATTGGCAGGGAACTAGTAGGCTATTCTCCAAGAACTTTTAAACCATGGGCCAGAGGCCTTTGACAGCTTCCTCCTTGAGGGTGTACTACCTTCTATGAGGGTAGGGCTGGTTGGTATTGGGAAAAACAATGCTCACTGGGACATGGAGAATGATGATTGCAGGCAGAAAGTTTATTGGGAAGCTCTCCCAACAGAGAGGGGTCTGAATAATAGACTTCAGCCTGCCCCTGGAAAGGAGGGATTTGTAGTCAGTGGGAGGGGATTGAGGGTTTGAGTGAGGTGCAGGGGCCAATAGGAAGCCTTAGAGGCAAAAATTTTCCCTTGTATGGCTAGAAGGTTTTGGGTTAGGGAGTTATGTTTTCTTGGAATTTTGGAGGAGCAAGTAGTGCTTTGATGTGGAGGGATTGAAGGTCTCTATCTCACCTTACTCCCATTTCCATGTGGATTTTTGTTCAACCTTTGGGAAAGTGCTGTACTTTCAGACTTGCAGGCTTAATGGAGGGGGGGGCTTGTGCTTCCTCAATACATGTCAGGGGGAATTGAGTCACAGCTTGTTAATTATTGCAAACCTAGTGAGGGGGAACCTCTAACAGGTATTATAAGCAATGGAAACTGGGGGAACCTGGAGCACCCTTCTGGGTATCCCCATCTCCCAGACAATAGGATTTACCTTACTATTGATTTCCTGGGGAATAGCTGCTGAGGAGACACTTAATTCCTTATCTAGAACCATGGCTAAACAGAGTTCACATTCTTCCCTTGAGCACTGGACTACAGGCACCTTAGAGGTGTTATTTTTCCCTACAAGTTGGATGCAAGCTCCTAGAATATGAAGTAAATCTTGTACCAGTAAGGGGATGGGCATTCAGGGGCAATTAAAAACTGATGGCTTATGATCAGGTTTCCTATTTGGCAAAGGAGAGGCTCAATAAAGGATCTAATTTTAGATGTACCATCAACATCAACTCCCGGGCAGTTTCAGGGAGAGGGAGGTTTGGCATGACAGGTCAGAACTGAATAAGTCACTTCCATTTCAATTGAAAATCAGTCTCTTTACCTGCCATATCAAAGGTCACCTGGGACTCCTCTAGTTCGATGTTCCATGGAGTTATCAAAGGAGCCACTTTTTACCGCAGGCCCCATCAGCCCTCCTGGCAGACATTGCCATGGGCTGTGATCCACCCCCACTTTGCTATTTGGTGCACTCCCAACATAAATGGCCTATTTTCCCACATTGAGGGCAGGAACCTGGACCCTCCATCTAGGGCAGTCTTTCTGCCCATGGCCAAGCTTTCCACAATTGAGGCAGGATCTCGATGTTTTGGAGCTGAAACCTTGAGCCAATGGCAACTGCCACAAGGTAACCCTTTCTCTTGTGTCTCCTTACCTTCTACTGCTTGATGGCCTTGTGGTTGTCAAAGACAGAAAAAGCTGCTTCTAAAGGAGAAAAATCACTCTTTTTTATATTGAGTTAAATCTGCCAGAGAGAAAGGAACATAGATTCTAATGGCTTCCACTTCTTTATCTGTTACTGCCTTTATTGGGTAGAGGCTTTTCTTGGGCCCCCCAGTAGGTTGAAAAGATGTTCCATCCCCAGTGACTCCTGCTGACCTAGCCATGTGCATATGAAGTGAGAGTAGTTTCACTTCCTGAGCATAACACAACCTGCAAGGTCCATTTAAATTTCTGTCCTGGTATAGAGTCATAAAGAGTTGGACGTATAGAATCTCTGACTCTTTCCTGCTCTCTTACATAGGAGGTCTAACTGCAAAATAGGGTCATAATTTAGAGTGCTGTTAACAGGGCATTTTTGGCTGTTTTCAAGGTCTAAGAGAAAAGAAGCACTTTAATAACCAAGCAATTAAAACAATATTAACCAAGCAACTAACAATTTTCTTCCAGAGTCCGAGTCTGACTAAAACTTTCACCCCTACAAACTGAAGCCCCCAAAATACTAAGTTATGGAAGATATTTGGAACCACTGTTCTTTTCTCAGCCTTCTGAGAATTCATAGCCCTGCCAGTGGGCATCACTCTGGCTGAACTAGGTCTTGGAAGATGCCTGAACCCAGAATCCAGACTAAAGTCCCCAAACTGGGTTTTTGGGAGACATTGGGAGCAGTTACCTCCTAACTGAAGCTCCTAGAACATGAGATTCTTAGGTCTTGGGAGATGCCCGAAATGGGAATTCAGATCAAAGCCCCCAAGCCCTGGATTCCCCCCCCCCCATATATTCTTACAGAGGTCTTAGGAAGCAGTTTTGCTTTATGGTCATACCTGGGAGTTTCACAGCTAAACCAGACATTAAGCCCTTTAAGAGATTAAAGATCAATTGTTCCAGACTCTCTCTGTTCCTTGGGATGGTCATTGTCCATCATCATCTCCTTATCAGTTGTCCTGGGTGAGTCCAATGAGCTGTAGAGTAGGTGTTGCAATTGCAAGCAAGATAATCCCATCCATCTTCCCCATGGGATATAAGCCCCCTCTCAATTAGAGGTGGCGTGGACATCACCATCCCAGAATCCTCAGGATTTGGGAAAGAACTATGGACTATAGCAGACTTACTGGTATTCTTCTATAGACATATTGTGATTCTAGCAATGGAAGAAATTACAACATTGATGTGGAGCCAGTGGCCACTGGAGGATCTGGGGGAAGGGAGAGAGAAAAATGATTGTATTACAGAGGCTTTTTCAGGACTTGGGAATTGTACTGAATGACACTGCAATGACATATATGGGCCACTTTATATCATCACATAACATGCAGAATTGTGTGGGAGAGTGTGTGGTCTACAATGTGAACTATGGTCCATGCTTAATGGCAAAACCCCAGGATGCGTTTTCCAATTGCAATGAATTTGCCAAACTAATGAAGGATGTTTATGTGGGAGGGTGTGGGAGCTGTGGGAGGTGGGGCATATGGGAATCCCTATAGTTTTGTGTAACATTATGTAATCTAAGTATATTTTAAAAAAGAAAAAATAAAAAGATCAATTGTTCCAGCCAACAGGCCTTGGGAGCCCTGCTCTGTGCAGTGGGTGGGACCAAAATTTCACTAGCAAATGTATTTTCAGTTTTTAAGACATTTTAAAAACCTGAAATGAGAAATTCATAGTAGGAAGATTAAATGTGAAGTTGAGGTGAATTATGAATGCAGACACAGCCGCTAGTCTGCAATCACCCCCTGGGAAAGGGAACACGACCACCTGGTGGCACCCTCCTCAGTCCTGCCCGCTGCTGCCTGCCTCCCTGTCCCAGACCAGGCACCCCAGTGTGGTGGGTAGGAAGGCGGGCCAAGGTGTGGACACTCAGGGGTCGGCCAGGACCAAGAGCAAGGCCCCCATCCTCAATCCCCTATCGGTGCCCGTTTAAAATGGATAACCAAAAGAGGGCATTAAAAAGGCTGTAATTCATAGTTGGACTCACTCACCAGTCCTCGCATGGACTGAGGAAGATTACTTACTTCTCTGGCTGGCACGCCAGATATATGTTTGCTGGATTTCCTCTAGTTTCCTGACTATTTTACATCAAAGAATTTAAGAACATGCCGGCTTAGGAAATCATTTATTAAGGAAATGAGAGACGAGAATAGAAATGGGAGAGAATAAGAGATTATGGGTCCCAGGTATACTTGCGGGCTGGTCCAGACAGAGAAGGAGAAAAAAGGGATGACTTAATTTCTGCACTTGCTTTTTAAACCATTAATTATTCCTCCCACTTGATAATGTTTGGAGGAGGGGTCCCAGTTGTTTGCCGTTTTGATTGATTACCCCACTCATCAATTCCCCTGGGGGAAGAGCCCAATGATAAGGCCCCTTGAGAATATTTGGAGCTTTTCCTTGATCCCAGACAAAATCTCATTCTAAATGGAGGATTCTGGTGGGTTCTTCCAGCAGCTGTCTGATAGGGATCTTTCCCTCAGAGGACTTCTGGGTGGAATTCCATGGTCACATGTTTCATGGCCATGTTTCTGCCAGGTACCAGGTTCATCTTTTCATTCCCTAAACTAGCCTGCCTCAAGTCCATATTGAAATATTGCTACTAATCATGGACTACCATTTACAGTATAGTTTTTGGAGAGTCTTTGGAATAAGAGTTGTTACTGAAATGACCCAAGGACTTTGGGATATTCTGAGGGGTGAATATATTTTGCACATGGGAAGGCTGTGTCTCTTTTGTTCCCAAAAGAGGACTGTGAAAGATTGAAATATGTACCGCAATTTAGACATGTTCTTTATTTCAATTTGCATTCCTATAGGTGAAAAGCCTTTGAAAAAAGTGTATAACAGTAGTGCACTCCCACCACACACATTAAAACAGTACTTTATTTTGTAAATTTTTACCCATTGTCACTCCCATGTTATGGATGATACAACCAAGTGTGCAAGGTGAAAAAATACTTTAAATGGGGGTTGTAACTGGAAAATAAATTTTTTAAACTCCATTTACATGTTTCAAAACTGCTGGTTCCCAATTTCATCGAACTCTCATGCTGCCAGTATCATGTGCAGCATACTAAAGCTACACTATCTGATTAGCTTATTAATTCTGCATAAATCAGGTCAATCAATGTGTCAACCTGTAACAGACTGTGCACTTTAACTGGAAAAATTCTGAATATTGGGCATTTGTTCTCTTGTAACTACTTTACAGTTTCTAAAAGTAGATATGGTCCAAAGCTGGAAAAACTTAAGTCTTCTCATGGTGAAATACTAATTGTGAACATTACATCATCATTTGATGTCAAACAATGAAGCAAATCCCAACAGTATGTATAATAAAAAACTGCTTTGCATTTTCAAAAGATTGTTTCCCATATTGATTAATCCAGGCAGCTGACTCATTGGTTTATGCAACTTTATTGAAGAAAAATAAATCAATTACTAGCAGAGCTATTAGTTGACCACTCATCCATAGACAATTTGCTTCATTTATTCAGTGCTATACTAAACAGTGTATTGTAAGACAGATTAACTAATAGCTCCAAGCTTCCTAACAATTTAAATGAAAATTACAAAATGTTTGAGACACTGTTTTGGAATACAAAGGGTGTTTGATTTCCAATTTCAATTCTCTGTAGAACAAGAATGAGTCATTCCTTTATTGACATGCAAAAAGTACATCACATTTTCCATTCTGTTGATGCTATAAATTCAATATGAATTCTCCAGCCACATCAGTTATGAACATAAAGTGTATCATGTAACCTCAAATCTCTAACAATGGAAGGCTTAAAGAATGGATGCTGCCACACAGTAATGCTGCTTCCTCTGATGTGGCAATTGAATGTCCATTTCCCCACCCCCCTCAGAATACTTCTTCAGCATCTTAGAGCAGTGAGGAATAGTTTTAACCTCATAACCAAGTTGGAGTTAAGACACTGACCACATAATACACATGCTCCATTAAAAAAAAAATCTGAATCTTGGGCATCTGTTCTCTTGTAACTACTTTACAGTTTCTAAAGTCAGTTATGGTCCAAAGCTGGCAAAAGTTAAGTCTTCTCAGATGAGCATGTGAATGAATGGAGGGAGGTAAACAAAAAAGTAAAATAAAATAAGATGAGGTCTCATAGAGAAGCATCTGGATAAGAAAATAAAAAAAGGAGCAGTATTTTAAAGTTTATTCCAGCTATAATTCAGGTTTTTCTGACTTTAAGGGAACATCATATGGCATGAGTTTGCATTCATTCCTGAGATATTCTGTTGTACTTTGTTCTGTTGTACTCTGTTTTATAAATCCGTGCAATCTCTGGCACTAAGGGGTCATCTGGGTTCAGATCACATAGCAGTGAACAAATGGATTACAGAACTTTAGAAATAGTTAAGGCAGGAGACCACTGTGATCTTCATATTTGGATGATAAATTCTTGTTGAAAATACAACCATAGGTAGTTTGAAGGGGTAATCTGTAAGAAAATGAATTGTCAAAAAGAATACACCACCTTGAAATGGGCTGTCAATAGGTCCCATAACTGTGGCTTGCCAAGGAAACACATCAGTCCCAAATGGACCTGCAGGACATTGCGCTGAGGGATCATGGGCCAAATCACTAAGTTCTATATTAATCCATTTCAGCGCCAGAGTCTGTGCTTTTCGTCTGGCTCCGCACTGTCTCCGAGTGCACTCAAAGGTCCCCCCAAAACTCTTGATTATCAGGCTGGTGGGGAAGGATTCTATCTTTGTCTCACACGAGGCCCGGGCCACACTCAAGCTGTGGCCTCCGCCTCCTCCCCAAGCGGCAGCTGGTGCCTCCCCGGCCTTATGGGGCTCACGCGCCCGGCATCACTGTGGTGTACTTTTGAAGAAAATCGGTCATATCACAGTGTGCTGATGAAGAGTATGAGCTCTAAAGTCAGACTGTCTTGGTTCAAATGTGAGTTTGCCCTTGAAGCTGTTGATTCACCATGAAGAAGTTCTGTAATCTGTCTGTGCCCCAGTTTCACCATCTGTAAAATTCAGCCATAAAAATACGTTTTTGGATTCTCTGTTCTAGGTGCTGGCAATACAGGACTGAACCTAATTTGTGATAATCTTGTGTTCATAGAACTTCTAGAAGGGAGGAAGATAAAGCTGAAACAAAAGTTAAGCAAAATATATAGCATGTAAGATAGGGTAACTGCTAAGGAAAGCAAATGCAGGATTGACGAGGAATTGGGCAGATGCAATTTTAATTAGGGTGGTCAACACATTCTTAAGAGGGAGAGGATGAGAACAGATCCGTGCAGTTATCTGGGAGTAGGGGATTTCAGAAAGAAGAAAAAATGGAACAAGTCCAGACAACGTCAAGACTAATGTGTACAGGAAAGTGTGAGGAGGTCTGTGTGACTGCTCTAAAGTGAGCAGGACAGACATGAAAATAAATGATGAGCTCACAGAACTAAGGATGAGGGGAAGGTCATGGTGGATCTGGAAGCTCTTATAAAAGTTATGATTTTTAAATTTTTGTGATGAGAAGTCTTGTAGGTTTTGTGAGAAAAGTCACATAATACACTTTACAGTTTAACAATATTCTGGCCCCTAAATTTAGATTAGACCCAAGGGGAATAAAGCAGAAAAATGGGAGTCCATCTAGAAGGCTTCAGATATAATTTAAAGATTGCTTTGATGAGTCTTTTGACAAAGGTGGAGGCAGAAGAGGTGTTGAGAAGTAGTCACTCTCCAAGCATATTCTTGTACATAGAACCAATATGATATGTTGATGGACTGGATGTGAGGTGTGTGACATAGAAGAACTTAGAGGATTATTCTTGATAATTTTGTCAACAAATAGGAGGGTGGCTTTCCATTAACTGTGATTAAATTTTAGATATTCCAAGATTATATTGGATCTGGAGGCTCTTGTAAAAGTTTTTATTTTTAAATTTGTGTGATGGTTAACCTGATAGTTATCAGGTGAAGATAAACTATTTTCTTTATATAACTAATGTCCTTTGAATATTGTCGGTGCTCAATAGGTGCTCAGATAATAGAATCTATTTCTACTGTTTTTGTGTAACATAAATCATTTGCATATAAAAATTAATGTTCCTATTTTGTCTTTTTCTATACCAATCTTATTTTATTTATCATTATTTAAAGAGTTCAACATTTACAATACATATAATATTTTTTAAAAAGATTTTATTTATTTATTCATTTATCCCCCCCTTGCTGCTTGTGCTCACTGGGTCAGCTAACCACGCCGTGCGGGCGGGCTTTGCCTTCACCAGGAGGCCCCGGGAACCAAACCCGGGGCCTACCATATGGTAAACGGGAGCCCTACTGATTGAGCCACAGCCGCTTCCCAATACATATAATATTGACATACCGTCATAACCAAAATACTTCAGGCCAAATCTTACATAAAATATAAAATGCATTGATATAGGAATAAAAGAAGGACAATGCAATAGTCTAGTGTTTTCATATTGTCCAAAGTTTACATTATATTTATTTAATAACCTCATAAATGCTTTCTAAAATATATTATAAGATGATAGGGTAGTCTGTACTTAATTAAAATTTAAGCATCCTGGAACTTATTATTGTTTGAAAAATTAAAGCATATTTTGAACATCATTGCCATCTCCAACAAACAGCTTATATTTTCTGAACCATAAAAATGTACATAAATGAAAGCAAGGCTGGTTCTGTTCATAAAAATGACCATAAAATATAAAGAGTTATAAATATAAGAAAAGCTACAATGCATGTACAAGATGACAGATTAGTAAAAGACTATATTATTAAAAAGAAAATTCTTATCAAGGACATCTCCAATTGCAAACAAAAGAAAGAATTGCAAAAATATGGATTCTAAACCACATAGAGTTCAGAGCACAAATAAATCATATTACAATATTTTATATTGATATTATTTATGATAAATCAATGCTAACATAAAAGTCATGATATAGAGCAAAATAAAGCACATTTTACTTATTTGAATAAATTAATGAACAGTGATGATCTGGTGAAAAGTTGTTAAACATTTTAATCATAAAATAGATGTTGAACATTGTTTTAATCATATGTCATAGATTTCACTACTGTACACATTGTTAGGTAATAAGTAAGAGCACAGAAATTTAAGTAAAATAGCCAGAGTCACAAATAAACTGCTTACTCTGTGATTTTCCTTAGATTGGTTGGGTCCAGAGGTCACACTACACTATAGGAATATTATATTCCTACTTATATATAAATTCAGAAAAGAGAAAAATGATAAAGAGCTTTAATGCATCATCTACTATTCTTTTTTATCTGATATTATTTGATATAAATAATAGATCAGAATTTAAGCCCTTAGGCTAATTTACTTAGGTGTATTGATATTATATACCACACATTATCATTATTTTTTGAAGATATGCTTTATATGATTATTAAAATTAAATTTCTTCCAAAAATTATAATTTCAATATATGTACATTGCTTGATGATGCAGAATAAAAATTCTATATTTTCATGTTTACACATTCTGGCATTACTTAGGTAGGGCTTCTATGATGGGATATATTTCTAAATAATATCACCATTTGTTAAGGTAATCAAAAATGCTCTAAAATTGAGTAATACATACCCTGAGCCAAAAATTGGTGAAAAACTTCTTCCAGAATTATCTGTCTAGAATTTTTGTCATCCTCACATTTTTCTCAAAAATAAAATATGGAAACCATTTAAAGAGCCTGATAATTATGCTGCATAATATGTTTCCTTTTAGATAACCTGTTCAATATTTTGTGCATGCATATATTTAGCTGTTCCTAGGTAAAATAAATTAATATAAAACTTTTGTTCAAGTTCAGGTCAAATAGAAAGTTCACCTGGAATTTATGCCTGCCATGTATACCAGGGAGCTACTCTGAGCACAAACAGAGCAGAATATCCCTTGCTTTTTACCCTGATAATGTCATGGCATCTTTTACACTGGGGATTACAGATAATGCACCATTTGGTCATTCTTTGGACCAATTCCAAGGAAGATTGCTTGGCTTTATTCCAAGAAGAAAAGTTCAAGGACTAAGGAATCCTTGTTAGGTTTATAACAGAGAGTTATCTTCCCCTTAGAAGCCACATGACGTTGAACATCATTTTTCAGTAATCTCCTGTGATTCACTATTTGATGACTAGTTAAAAAAGAAGACATTTCAGGGCCCAGCTGGCCCATGGACAGCCCAAAGATTAAAGTCTCTTGGACATATGCCCACCAACTACAGCACCAACTATAGGTTCAAATAAAGTGATTCTAGCAATGGAAGAAATTACATCATTCATGTGGAAGTTCAGGCCACTACAGGGTCTGAGGGAGGGAGAGGGAATTACAGGTGAAATATGGGGGCATTTTGGGGTCTTCAGAATTTTCCTGAATGACATTACAATGACAGATACAGGCTGTTGCAGTTTGGCAGTTTGATGTAATAATGAGTTCCAAAAATATATATTGGATCATGCTTGTAAACTGATTTGCTAATCTGGGCATGATTAAGTTATGATTAGGGTGTTAACTGGGCCACTTCAGTAGGGCATTGAAACCCACCCCTTGGTGGGGTGGGAATGAAATATAAAAGGCAAGGCAAAGGACAGAGGGAGCATTTTTGATGTTGGAGTTCTGGTGAGGAGGAAAGAAGACCTTGGGATGGAGATGAGCCATTCACCTGAGAGTTCACAGCTGGCCTTGTGGAGAAAGCAAAGCTTAGAGAGCCTCATAGTCAACAGCTGACCTTGTGTAGGATACAGAGGAACTGAGCCTGGAGAGAAACACAGCACCAGGAAGAGAGGAACCCAAGAAGCCTGAACTCTGGCAAATGTCAGCAGCTGTCTTGCTCCAACGTGTGGCAATGGACTTTGGTGAGGGAAGAAATTTATGATTTATGGCCTGGGCACTGTGGACTTCTACCCCAAATAAATACCCTTTATAAAGACAAACCAATTTCTGGTGTTTTGCATCAGCACCCCTTTGGCTGACTAATACAGAATTTGGTACCAAGGAGTAGGGAAGTGCTTTTGCAATTACCAAAATGTTGTAACAGTTTTATAAATGGCTAAGGGGTATTTTTTGGAGGAATTGTGAAATGCTTGATGGAAAAGGCCTAGATTGCTTTGAAGAGACTGTTGATAGCAATATGGACACTAAAGAGGCTTTTTATGATGCCTTAGAAGTAAATGAAGAAACTATTATTGGAAACTGAAGGAAAGGTGATCCATGTTTTAAAGTTGCATAGAACTTAGCAAGATTAACTCCTGGTGTTATATGGAAGACAGACTTTTAAAATGGCAAACCTGAGCATTTAGCTGAAGAACTTTACAAGGTAAACTTGGAGAATGTGGCTTGACTTCTCCTTGCAACTTATAGCAAAAAAGTAGATGAATATATACTAAGGACTGAACTTTTGGGCACAAAGAAAACAGAAACTAATTCCAGAATTTCCAAGTTTCTGGAAATCAAGTTCCCAGATGAAAGTGCTCCATTTGAAGACTTAGCTAAACTTGGAACTTGTAAATCAGAATTGAAGATGCAGTTATCTGGGAAAGACTTGTGGAAAGTCTTATTGTCTGGTGACTTGGACCCGTGTTTCCTGCATGCTAAACCAACAAAGTTTTTGAGAGAGCTGTATGTACAAAACCACTGTCAGCTTGGACAAAAGAGGACATGGAAAGGTAAGTTTGAAGGAGAAACAGCTTTAAGAAGAAACCCATGGAAGCTGAGATATGGAATTAAGACATCGCTTTGGGCCAAGAAAGGAGTCCCACCCATGTGAACAGAGTGGGAGAGTTTACCCCAGCAGTTGAAGAGGGTGAATGTTCCCACCTAATGTTCGGGAAGAGATTTACTACCCCAGGATACAAGGAGGGTGGAGCACATTCCTCAAAGATGAAGGCAGTTAAGGTCAGCACCCCATAGGTCTGAGAGGGGTGCTCCTGTCCCCCATGGATTAGGGAAAGCCAGGTGGTCAACACATTGCTCTGAGTGGTTTGAACCTGTATGCCAAAGTTTAGGGGGACTGTTGTCTTCACCTCACTGTACTAGGGGGGCTAAAAATCTAACCCAAAGATTTGGTAAGGTGTGGCAATCACCCCAAGACTCTTGGAGGCTGAGGTCTGAAGCTTGGGTGACACCCAGATGCTTAATGAGATTGGAACCCAGAAAATGGCCATTGGGCAAGCCTGTGGATCAGATGGGTCCCCATGTGGCCCAAGGCCCCAAGGCTTGATTTCCAAAGGCTTGGAATTTCTGGAATCAGTCTCTGTTTTCTTGCTATCCAAAAATTCAGTTTACAGCTTATCCCGTTCCTCTCATATTTTGCTATAAGCCACAAGGAGAAGCCAGGCTTCATGCCTCGAATTTGCTTTAGAAAGCACTTCAGCAAAATGTCCAACCTCATAATTTTCAAATTTTGCTTTCCATATAACATCAGGCACCAATCTTGCTAAGTTCTCTGCAACTTTAAAACATTGATTACCTTTCCTCCAGTTTTCAATATTTGTTTAATCATTTCCTTCTTAGGCCTTATCAGAAATAACTTTAGGTTCCATATTCCTACCAATAGTCTCTTCAAAGCAATCTAGGCCTTTTCCATTAATCATCTCACAATTCTTCCAAAATGTACCCCTTACCCATTTATAAAACCATTCCAGCATTTTTGGTAATTGCATTAGGCTGTACCCCACTCCCAGTACCAAGTTATTTATTAGTCTGCTAAAGGGGTGCTAATGCAAAGTACCAGAAATCTGTTGGGATTTATAAAGGGTATATATTTGTGGTAAAAGCTTACAGTTCCAATGCCCTAAAGAGTCCAACTCAAAGTTGCTTTCTCACCAAATTCAGTTGCCACATGTTGAGAAAAGACAGTCACTGATCTCTGCAAAAGTTCAGGCTTCTCCTTTCTAGGCTTCCTCTCTCTCTCAGTTGCAGGCTGGAATAGGGCTTGTCTCTCAGGGCTTCCTCTCTCTCCTGGTAGCACACACTGTTGTCTTCTTCAACTCCTTCTTGACACATGCATAACCACCCTGTGTTCTCACTGTGGTACTGTTTTGGAGGGAGTAACCCCTTTGTGCATATGGGGGTGTATGTATATTTGTTCCAGTCTATCCAATGGTAGTCTAACCTATGAAACTCATCTCTGTGTTTTTCTTCATGTAATTTTTACCACAGGCAGAACCAGGTTGCAGATAGTTAAATCAGTGTAAGAAACATTCAATTCAATGCAGCCTGGGACGGAAGATTCCTGGCTTTAAGGCATGTAAAAGAAAACCCTGAATGGAAGGAAAGTCCGTTTCATAAGAATAGAGGAGCCATTCCAATTACCAAAAACAGGATAATTTCTATGGTTAGGTCATAAGCCCAGGACAATTCACACAATGCATGCATGAAAAACCGTCCAGCCCAAACAGTGTATTAATCATTAGCAAATGGAACATTAAGGAATCGACAATTGGCTTGGAGTTGGCTGCACAGCATTAGCCAACTCAAAGCCAATTTTCAAAGACAGTGAAAGGAGTTTTTTGTTTTGTTTTGTTTTGTTTTGTTTATTTTTGCTTTTGTTTGTGTATTTTTGTTAGCTGTTACCACTCAATGTTTTATCTGATATATCTCTAGCTGGATACAAACTTAAGAAACAGCTCAGCAGCAAAATGTTATAGTTAAACCATAAAAATAGTAAAATATACAGTGTGCAAGAGAGTTTTCCAAGATGTAGTATATATGTGCAATGGAATATTATTCAGCCAAAAAAAGGATGAAGTTCTGACAGATGCTACAGTACGCATGAACTTTAATACATCATGTTGAGTGAAATAAACAAGACTTGAAAGGACAAATATTGTATGATCTTACTGACATGAAATAGACTATGGAAATCTATAGATTCAGAAACTAGAATACAGGTTAATAGGTTACCCAGTTGGTGTTGGGAATAGGGAGTTGATGCTTAATTGGTACAGAATTTATTTGGAGTGATGAAAAATTTTTGGAAATGAATGACGGTGACGGTAGCCCAACATTGTGAATATTATTAACAAGACTGAATTGTATATTTGTAAGTGGTACAATTGAAAATTTAAGCTTGCATATAAGTTACAGAATAATATCCTAATGTGAACTATGATTTTTTTAAGTTAATGGTCTTTTTATTGGGGGGGGGGGAAATAGCATTTACTACTTGGATTGGATGGAAATTGTAATTTCTTGAACAGCAACGTTGACGGTTGTGCTCAAGTCTACAGCTTACTCTACTGGCTCCAAATCACGTTTCAGGAGATTTTGAAAACAAAGTCTAAAGATGCTCCCTTGGTAAAGATTCCTTTTTAAAAATGTTTGAACAGTGGCAGTCTGACCCCCGTTTTTCTCTAGTACAACACAGACCATGGGAACCCCATGTACACAGGAAAATCCTGGGGCTGCATCACTGTAACCATGGGTCAGAGCACACAGAAGTACAAGAGGACTGTCCTACCAGTGGGGCTAAGTGGCAACAGTTTATCATTCATTCATTTTTATGCACATCATCTTGAGGTAAACCAATTTTAAAAATTGTTTCCCGTAAACCAGCTATGACAATATATGCCAACAATTTGAATAGAATCCATTTGAATAGGTTTTGAATTTTTTTCATTTTTCATTTTTAATTCAAATGCCTGTGCTCAATTGTCAAGCTGCATGCCTGAAAATCTGGCCAGCCCAAACACTGTATTAATCATTAGCAAATGGAATTTTAAGGAGTCCACTAAGTACTTCCGTATCATTAGGGTAGTACAAGTACTTATATTGTAAAACCGCTGTGTTGTTTGATCTTTATAGGACAGAACCACTAAGCAATTCATGCAAATTTTTTGTGTGTGAACAGAAGGTTTTTTTTTTTGTTTGTTTGTTTGTTTTTAGGTACCAGGCCAGGGATTGAACCCAGGACCTCCTATGTGGGAAGCTGATGCTTAACCGCTGAGCTACATCAACTCCCCCGAGGTTTGTTTTTTTTTTTTTTTCTGTTCGCTTTTTGTTTGGTTTTTGTTGTTGTTGTTTTTAGGAAACGCCAGACCCAACTGGAACCGCTTGAGTCACATCAGCTTCCCAGAAGGTACTTTTAACATTCAGTTTTGCCATACTGAAACATAATGGATAAATGAACTGTGTTTTTTGTTTGGTTGTTTTTTGTTGTTGTGGTTTTGCAAGAGGTATGTAAAAGATTCAATTTGATTCTTCTTGAGGATGGATAAAGGAGTTGAAAGTAGGTCTTCATTTTGCAGTGGTCATCTGTAAGAATGCTTCTTCCTTGACTTGTCCATCCCCAGAAATATCTGCTTCTCTGATCATTTCATCTATTTCTTCATCTGTTAGTTTTTCTCCTAAGTTTGTCATGATGTGACATAGCTCTGCCACAATGATGTAACCATTGCCATCCTTGCCAAAGACTCTGAATGTCTCCTAGATTTCTTCTTCACTATCTGTGGCTTTCATTTATCTAGATATCATGGTAAGAAATTATGGGAAATCAAACCATCACCATCCACTTCATTGATCATATCCTGTAATTATGCTCCTCTTGGCATCTGACACAGTGACCTCATGGCTGTTTTAAGTTCCCTTGTTGTAATGGTGCCATTGCCACCTTTATCAAATAGGGAGAAAGCCTCCTTGAATTCAGCAAGCTGTACTTTGGTTAGCTGATAAACCATGGTGCGGGCAAAGGCAGGAAGAGCAGAGGGAGCCAGGGTGGCTGAGCCAGCTCAGGGGCTGTGACCGTGGGGCTGCTTGCACAGTTGCAATGGCTGCTGAAGCTGCTGCTGCCACCATGGCTAAGGCGCGGTGTGAGCTGTGCCCTGTGTCACTGCCTGAGCCGCTGTCCGATTGCGAGTAACCAAGAGACTCCCACCTCCAATCTTGTGGCTTACGTTTAATTGTTTATTTATAATTATATTGGTTCAACAATTGTAACAAAAGCATCACACTGATGTAGTTTGTGAATAATAGGGAAACTGTGTTTATGAGGGTTTATGTGGGATCTCTGTATTTTTTTTTCTGAAGGTCTACTTTTCTAATAAAAAAGGAAAAAATTTATAATTATAACTCATAAAATGCAAGACCCCAAATTTTTCTAATTTAATTTGTCCCTGTAGTTTCTGCCATATTGCTTCCAAATATTTTATTTAAATATATTACAAATATGAAAATATTATGCTATTATTTTTGTTGTACACCATTGTCTTTTACAGAAATTTCACATATTTCACATGTCTTGCACTCTTCATTTCCTTTGCACATTCAGTGTTTCCTCTGATATCATTTTCTTCAGACTGGAGAACTGTTACCTTTTTTTGTACCACAGGACTTTTGACAACAAAGTTTCTGAGCTTTCATTTATCTTGCATGTATTATAACATTTTGAGTTTCACAAATATTTTCATTGTATATAGAATTATTTTTCTTCTTGCCTTTTCATACTTTGTAGAATTTTATTTATTCTAGTGTTACTGCTTTTAATGGTAAGCCAGCATTAATTTATGTTCCCTCTTTCCTACTCTCCCAAAGTTCCTTGATCATCTCACTCTGTCATGTTTTCTCTCTGTCCTTCCATGGCTGCTTTGAACTGTTTCTTTGTACCATGCATTTTCTGTAACTTGATTATGATGTACTTCTCTCTCTCTCTCTCTCTTTCTCTGTGTGTGTGTATAAGAAGTTTGCATATTAGATTTATCTTGATTTGAATGTTTAGAATTTCTCACATCTAAATGTTGATGTTTTCCTCCAAATTTTATAAAATTCCTCCCACTTTCAATACGTTCTTTTTTTTAAATCCTCTTAGGCTCTGCTTTTCTTTGTGTAAACAGATTGTTGTTGTTGCTTTTTTCTTAGCTCCTCAGTTTGTAAAACCTTTACTGGTTTGATTCCAAGTTTACTGCTGCTCCCTTCCATAACCTCCATTCTGCTGTTGAGTCCCTTTGGCAAATTTTTCATTAACTTTATTTTACATTTCCTTTCTAGAATTTCTATTACTTCATTACTATTTTAGTTAGCATTTTATTTTTTCTGATATGTTTTTTCATATATTTCCTCATTAGCATCATCTTTTCCTTAAGTTATTAAACATATGCTTGACGCTATTTTAATGTCATTGGTTGCTAATTCAAACTTGGGTTTATCATGAAATCTGTTTCTATCTGTTAAGAGTTTCCCACTTATGAGGTTTGCAATGATTGACAGGTCATAGGTCTGTGAATCAATGTCCCTGTGGCATAGGTTGAGGAAAGGCAGCCTCCAGCCATTACCCACCTAACTGATTGAGCAAGCAATAGCCTATAGGCAGTTCATCCCTTCCTAAGAACAAACAAAATGGAGCAGATAAGGGCCATCACTCCCTTCTCAACCCCTCCCACATTCCAATACCTCCTAACCCACTCCCCCCTTGGCCATTTGGCTCCAAGTTGTACTCGGTTTCCCTGCCACCACCTTCTACAGGTGGGCTGAAGTCTCTCTTCAGACCACCTCTGATGGGAGAGCTTCCCAGTAAACTTTCTGCCTGCAATTGTCAGTCTATGTCCCACTGAGAGTCGTTTTTCTCTAACACTATCAAAATGTCTTTTTTCATTAATATGTTTCACATTTTCTTGTTTGTCTTGTTTAATAATTTTTTATGGTCTACTGTACTTTGTGAATGTATATTGTGAATGATAGATTGCAGTCTGGATTGTGTTGTCTTTCAATAAGGAGTATTGAGTTTTGTTTTGGCAGGCAATAAATTAGTGACAATGCCTTTTAACCTTACAGGCTTTATATTATTTTTTGTTAAGGAAGATTTTTTAATTTGTCCTCAGTCTTAGGACATATAGTTATTACATGGCATTGTTCTTCTTCTGTGTGGCTTTTTTTTTTCCTTTTTGTTCATAACTTCATGTCTGAGTTAGTGAAAGATATTAGTCATAATGACTGGACCATTAATCCAGCTTCTCCCAGCTTTTCCTTTACCTTAGCATTTGGTACTGCTCTCGGCACTGAAAAAGCATCTCCTATTGAGGCTTGTTGATTCTCCATCTAAACAAGTATAGCTCAGCTGTTATCTAAGGACCTACAGAGAATCCCAGTTCTGATATTTGGGACACTTCTTTTCAAAACAGTTTTTTTTATTTTCCAACTTCTTCAAAAGGTGGAAACTCCAATCCCTGCCTCCTCAGCTGTGCAGTACATTTTTACTCTGCTTGTTCTCTCTACTTCTAAGCTCACAATCATTACATAACGTCAGAGTAAACATGAGTCCCTTCTCATATATTTCCATTACCTCATGATTAACTGACCTGTTATGTCTGTTTTCAATTCTTGAAAACATTTTTTATCTGCATTTTGTTTAGGTTTAGAGTTGTTTATGATGACAAGGGAAATCTTGTATCACTTATACTACCAAGGCAGAAGACAAAAGATTTTCAATTTCTTCTCATTTAAATGACAATATAAATGACAACATTGTGTGATCCTTTATCTCATTATATTTTCTTTACATTTGTTATCACTCTCCTTTTTCCTTTCATAGATTATACTCAGGTATTTTTGTCTTATTAAAAATTGCTCTTTATCTTTCTTTCCTTTTGGAAAAATGTTATTTAATTGTATTGATTTTAAATGGATTATTGTGACAGTTTGAGATTATGTTTGTGTGTCTCCAAAAGAGAAAGATTATGTTTGTAAACCAATCTATAGCTCTGGGTGTGATACTCTATGATTATATTAAATTCAAAGACTTTAATTTTACATGATAAAATCAAATTAGGGCTTTTGATTCAACCATGTCAGTAGGGTGTGACTCAGGTTGAGTCCCCACCCTCTTTGTGGGCTGATATAAACCAACACTTATTCAAGAAGACACGCGAAAAAGGAGAGAACTTTGTGCATTTTGATCCTCTGGCCCCCGGGAGAGATGAGCCTTTTCTCAAAAGCTTACAGAGACTGTTGGGAAGAGAGTCAAAACTGATATATAAACCCCGTAAAGATGTGAGCCCTATACCAGGAGGGAGAGGAATCCCTGAGGGTCAAGCCCTATGCTGGCCTGCAGCTGAGATTTAGGAAGCCCCCAAAGAGGAGCCCTAACCAAGAGAGAGGACTGGAAGCCCAGAGGGAAAGGAGAGACTAGGCATAGATCAGCCACCATCTTGCTTCAATACTTGGCATGACCTTCGTGAGAAAGAAAGTAACCTTGAGCTGGACTCTTTACAACCTTGTAAGTGTAAGCTTTTACCCCAATAAATACACTTTATAAAAACCAACAGATTTCTGGTACTTTGCATCAGCACCCCTTTGGCAGCTAAATACAATAATGATTTTACATTTTCCTACTTATTTAGGTTGAATTCACTGGTTTTACGCTAGCACATAGAAAAAACTAATTATTTTTCATTTTTGTTAAAAAATCCCTGTATAATAATAGAGAAATTTAATATGTCCTTTGCCTATCTGGGTGCCACTTTATCTAACCTGTAGTACTAAGCCTTATTCATATTGCCATTCACTGTATAAATATTCTAGCGTTAAATACCTAATTCCTATTTTACCAAGAATAACTTACAGTTATGGTTTTAATTATACTTATTTATCATTTTCAAATTGAAAAGTCTTATAGTTTTTATATTTCAAATATTATTTTTTTTGTATTTTTGTTAGATAATGTAGTTCCTTTAGAACTAAACTTTTAAAAGTTATTAAAACTCATTGATAAATTTTAATAACAAATGAATAATAGATACTGGAAAAGAAAATTTCAAGTGTTGATAGATTAATTTGAAACAATGAAATATGTAATTCAGAGTTTAGAAATTTGTGTGAAGTGTTTTATTGCTGGATTAATAAGACACTCAATGTATTCAGTTTGCTATGCAACTTTACTTTATTCATTTATACAGTAAATAATTTATTGAATTTCTACAATGTACCAGATTCTGTATAAACAGTATAACAAAGAATAAAAGATCTTTTTCCCCTCAGCCCCTATATTTTAGCCTGGGAGATACAGTGAAATATACAGAAGTAAGTGATATGTCATGATTTAATGTGAAAAGTAATATTATAAAAAATAAAAATGTAATACAGCCTAGGGGCTCTAAGATTTGGGGGCAAAGATGACAAAAAAACTGGAAATAGTTTGGACATGGCAGGCCTCAATAAAAAGTGGAGGGAGGGTTGGAAATAAATAACTGAACAAAGAGTGAAACAAAATGTTTAGGTAGATGTGGTAAAAATAAAACTTAAGGGAATAAAATAATTTCATGAATATGATGAAAAGAATTTATTATTCCTCATATGTGATCATGAATCACAAGAAAAGTATCAGTCCTGATATATTTCTTGTAAACTGTTCCATGATGTACCTAAGTACACAATGGGGTCAGAAAAATTACATAGAATTTGAAATCTGAAAGTATGATTTCATGGCTCAGCCCCATGCTTAAAATCTCTGTATGATGTTAGACCCAGTGTCCAAAAGTTACTCCTCATTAAAATGGCAATACATTTCAATGTCCAAGCAGACAGAATTATGGAGGCCAGGCAGACCAATTTAATAAATAAAACAATGAGTATAGAAAGAATTTCCTTTAAATATTTCAATTATTGAATATTGGGGAGACTCACAGAATTGCAGGTTAATCATGAAATGTAATTACATATTTTTCAAATTAATAAATATTGACAGTCAAAATTAATATTATAACCAAATCTTTAAAAATGCATGAAACCACAACCTTGAAGTAGGTATTCCATCCTTTAGCTACATATATCATATTTGTTTTGTGATTAGTAATATTCATGGAAACATTATACCTGGCTAAATCCCATGATCCATATCATGATTGAAATAGTCATAAAACTGTGCTTAGTGATCATCTTCTACATTTTCATACCCCAAATTAGTAAAATTAAACAAACTGTTGTATGTTACATATGTATATTTTTAGGTGTGGATGACAAAAGAAAAGTTAGACTAGGTATCACCAAATCAATATTAGCACATTTTGAAAAGATTCAAAATGTGTAAAGAGAAAATGACAATGATTGTTTTTTTATCTGTTTTATTAATATATATTTTTATTTTTAGAGAATGTATTAGTCAGCCAAAGGGGTGCTGATATAAAATACCAGAAATCTGTTGGCTTTTATAAAGGGTATTTATTTGAGGTAGAAGCCCACAGTTACCAGGCCATGAAGCACAAGTTACTTCCCTCACCAAAGTCTATTGCCACATGTTGGGGCAAGACAGCTGCCAACATCTGCCAAGAATTCAGGCTTTTTGGGTTCCTCTCTTCCTGGGTCTCTATTTATCTCAGGGCTCAGCTGCTGTGCTCTCTCCACAAGGCCAGCTGTAGACTATCAGACAAACAGCTCTGTCTCTCTCCCCCAGGCTTCTGCCATGTCTAAAAAGCCATCTATATTCTTCTGTGTTCTTTTCCTGTGTTTTCACTTTCCAGGCTCCAGCTCAAAACTCCCAACTCTGTCCTTTGCCCTGATTTTTCTCTGTGAGTCCCTGCCCACCAATGGCTTAAAATGTGGCCCAATCAAAATTCTAATCATAAATTAATCAATTAAAAGTGATACTTCTGACAGACCAGTATACAAACATAATCTAATAACTATTTTTTGAATTCATAAACAAAGAGGCTTTAGATTACATAAATATTATATAAAAAATATATCCAGTTCTCCAAGCACCATTTGTTGAAGAGGCCATTCTGTGAAAGTTGTGTGGGCTTGGTGGCTTTGTGGAATATCAGTTAATCGTACATGTGAGCTCTATATCAGAACTCTTAGTTTTGTCCTATTGGTTGGTATGTCTCTCCTTGTGCCAATTTCTTGCAGTTTTGACCACTGTAGTTTTACAGTATATTTTAAATATATATAAACATTGGGCATTTTTGGACATTGGAATTGTTCTGTATGATATTGCAATGATGGATATAGGCCATTATACTTTTCATCAAAACCTATAAAATTGTGTGGTGCAAAATGTAAACCTTAATGTAATGTATAGACCATGGTTAGTAGCAATGCTTCAATATGTGTTCATCAATTATAACAAGTGTACCACACTAGTGAAAGATGATGTTAATGGGGTAACGTGTGAGAGAGAGGGTGGTGGGGTATATAGGAATCCCCTATATCTGTTATGTAACATTTATTAAGTCTAAATTTTCTTTTAAAATAAAGAGAAAAATAATAAAAAACAAACAAGGAAACAATAAAACAAATCAGTTTACAAATAATTAAGGCAAAATTTCAGTCATGATTGTACACTGGTTTCTAAGTTTAGTTGCTCCTTCAAATTAATAGAAATGTTTTTCAATGGGAAAGAAAGAAAATAGCTCTAGGATTAGGGATACCTATCAATATCTGACCAATTATTCCATCTACAAATTAAACAAATTGATATCAACTTAATCTGCATGAACTTTTAACAATCCCCTTTTTCTCCTCATAAAGTAGAAATGAAATGGTGAGAATAAAGAATTTACATGATTTTGTATTCATGAAGTCAATATTTAAAATGGTATAATAAACTTTCAAGTTAAGAACTTTTCAGTCCTCATATCTCACCTCACTTATCTTTCCAACAAGAAAGAACTCATTATTTTCAGTATTAGTCAGCCAAAGGGGTGCTGATGCAAAACACCAGAAATCTGCTGGTTTTTATAAAGGGTATTTATTTATTTGAGGTAGAAGCTCACAGTTACCAGGCCATGAAGCATAAGTTTCTTCCCTCACCAAAGTCTATTGCCACATGTTGGGGCAAGATGGCTGCTAATGTCTGTGAGGCTTCAGGCTTCCTGGGTTCCTCTCTTCCCAGGGCTTGCCTCTCTCTGGACATATCTCCTCTGTTTTCTCCATAAGGTCAGCTGTAGACTATGAGGCTCTCTAGGCTTTGCCTCTAGCAAGCTGTAAACTGTCAGGAGAATGGCTCTGTCTCTCTTCCTATGGCTTCTGCCATGTCTAAAAGATGTCTCTGTTACTATGTGCTCTTCTCCTGTGTTTACTTCCCAGGCTCCAGCTCAAAACTCAGCATCAGAACTCTGCCTCTGTCCTTTTCCATGTTTTTTTATCTGTGAGTCCCCACACACCAAGGGGCAGGGACTCAATGCCCTACTGACATGGCCCAATCAAAGACCTAATCATAATTTAATCATGCTCAGAGGAAAAGATCAGTTTAGAAACATAATCCAATATCTATTTTTGGAATTCATAAATAATGCCAAATTGCTACATCTTCCATTGCTCACATTGGACTGCTCTTTTTATTACTTAACACAGTCTTCGTTTAATATTTGTTGACATGAAAGTTGATAACTATCTGGATCAACCACTAGACTGAATTTGTAACTTGCTTAAAGGCAGGATTTTGTCTGTCCACATATTTGCATCCTCAGGGCATAATGTACTTCCTGGGACATATAGTTTACTCAGAAAAAATATATATATTGAATGAATGGTGAATCAAGAAATGAGTAATAGTTAATACCATTAGTTAACATCTTTATGCAACTTATTAGTTACTAGACAATATATAAATATTTTATATATACTAACACATTGTATCCTCATAAGAAGGGAATCTATTCTTACCTTTCATCACAGAAAAAGGAAAACAAAAGAGAAGTATATAAACTTTAAGTAATTTGCTCAAAATTACATAGCTCATATGAATGATACCAGCATTCAAAACTAAGTTTCCTGACTACACAGGCCCTGCTTTTCAGCACTTTAATACATAGAATGAAAGAAAAAAATAAGATCTTTTCCCTTTGTCAACTGATTATCAGGCCTCCTAGCCATACTTTATGAAGTAATCATTATTCTGGGTGATCAATAATAGAAAGGCAATACAAATAGAAGAAGAAAGTAAAAGTAGAAAAAGATGGAGGAGGGGGAGGATGAAGAAGATGAGGAAATGAAGGGGTAGGAGATGGAAGAAGAGAGGAAGAAAATGAGGAGAAGGAAAAGGAGCATGAGGTTGAAGAAAGAGAACATTTGGAAAAGCAAAATGGATGAAATTAGTCATAACTATAACGATTCTGAGATTTCATTACATTTTCAAGGTACAGGACTAGAACTTCTGATAGATATTATGGAAGAAATTGTGGAGTAATCCAGAAAGAAAATTACAAATATAAGTGATTAAAATTACCAAATCACTACAGTCCACCCAAAATATTAAAAGGATAGTAAACAACTTTAAGTTGTTAATTTGATAATTTAGAGCAAATGTACAGTTCCTTAAATGTCATATTAAAAGAAATGTTTAGCATGTTTAGTCCTATGTCTATTTTAAAAATTGAATTTTTCCTCAAACCTTCCAAACAACAAAAATTCTGAAGTTATTTTCCAAAAGTGAAAAATCTCACTTTTCCTTCAGACTTGAATGTGGACAGAGTCCTATGTGAAAACGCTTCAACAGTGCAGAAGAGGAAAAAAACTTGGGAGATAGCTGAGCAACAACATAAAAGAAACCTTGGATCTAGGATTGCATCAATGAAATGAGCCACCCATAAACCCTAGTCAACCTAAGCCTGTGCTGATAGACCAAGGACAATGCTTTCCAGTTTGTTGAACCCCTATGATTCTGAAGCCCTTGATTATACCAACCAGTCTATACCTGACAAATACAGGTTCTCTCCCTGACCCAAGCACATGACCTGATAAATCTTTCTTTCATTTAGGGGTTCTATATTTCTGAAAAAAGTACTATACATATATGTTTGAGCACATCTAGCAGCTGTCCCCAATATGATACTGTGTTCTATTAGAAGCTCTAATGAAGTCTGCTAGCAACCTACCCCTCTCAAAACCCCTGTATTTTTTCATACTTTTTAATGTAATAAAGCAATCTATCATACACTTTCAACTTTGAAAAGAGTAGTATAATCTTGTAGGAAAAAAAATTTGTTATAAAATAAAGTGATGATTAAAAATGTGAGTTCTAAAGTCAGTCTGTTTAGGTTCAAATTTGAGCTGTTCCTTAAATCTTTTGCCTGACCATGAACAAACTATGAAACCCCTGTGACAGTTTCATCATCTGTGAAATTCAGCCATTCAAATACATTTATTGAGGCACTCTTATAGGTATTGGGGATACAGCATTGAAGATAATTAGCAAAAATTTTGTGCTTATAGAGCTTTCAAAGTCAAGGAGAACAGAGAAGAAATAAAAGGCGTAGGCAAAATACATAGCATGTTAGATTGGGTTAACTGAACAAATGCAGAGGTGCGGTTTTAAATAGGTTGTAAGATATGGTCTTAAGAGGAAGAAAAAAGACCCATGCTGTTATCTAGGGAAAAGAATTTTCAGGAAAAAGAAAACATACAAATATTCTAGGCTGCATCAAACTAAACTCTATAGGGAAGAGTGAGCAGGTCAGTATGGCTGCTCCAAAGTGAGTGTGATAGATGGAATGATAATAGATGAGTTCAGAGAAATCAGAAGTAGGGGCAGGACCATTCTGGGACTGTAGGCTATTGTAAAACTTTTGATTTTTACTCTTAATGTGATAAGAAGTCTTTTAGGCTGTGTGAATAAAAGTGGCATGAGGCAACCTATATTGTAACAGCATCACTCTGTCCTCTAAATTGAGATTAGGCTCAAGCTGTATAGGGCAGAATACAGGGAGACAATCTAGAAAGCTATGGTCATAATTCAAAGAATGACATGATGTTTTCTTTGGCCAGGGTGGCAGCAAGGAGATGTTGAAAAATAGTCACATTCCAAATATATTCTGCACAAAGAATCAATATAATATTCTGATGGACTCAATGTGAGGTGTGTGACAGAGAAAATGCCAAGATGAGTCTGAAGTCTTTTTTTGAACAGATAGGTGGATGGTTTTCCCTTACATGAAATTGTTTTAGATATTGCAAGTATCTACCTGAAAGTAATCTTGTGAAGATAAACTAACTTAATTATATACATAAAACCCTTAGAATATTGCCTGGAACTCAGTAGGTGCCCAATAAATTTTTCCTGTTATTATATAATATTAATCATTTACAATCAAAATCTATTATGAATATTTTGTCATGCTCTAATTCAGTCTTATTTTACTTATCATTTTAAAGTAGTTCAACATTTATAATACATAGAATTTTTACATAACATCATGAATATAAAAATTTGGTTTATAAATACTTCAGAGCACAACTTACATAATATGATATAACTGACATAAATATGTCAAATAAAGGGAAAATATAAATATCTAGTGTTTTCTCATTTCCCAAAGTATATGTTGCATTTATTTAATGATATTTTAAATGCTTTCTTAGACTATGTTATAAGAGGACAGGGTAGTCTGAATTGAATAAAAAAATAAGCAATTCCTGAACTTACTACTGTCTGAAAAATTAGGAAATCTGTTTACAATCGTTACAAGCACGAACCGACAGCATACATTTTCTAAATCATAAAAATGTACGTAAATGAAAACCAGACTAGCAGAGTTCATAAAGAAGACCAGAAAATGTAAAGGACCTATAATTATAAGAAAAGGCACAATGCATATACAAGATGAGAGGTTAGTTAAAAATTATATTCTTAAAAAATAAATGCTTATCAAGGGTATAACTAGTTGCAAACAAAACCAAGAAAGAATTGCAATAAATATAAATTATACTCAATGAAGAGTTTACAGAAAAACTAAATCTTAATATAATAATTATATGGATATTACATATAAGTTAAAATTTTTACGTAAATTCAGGATGAAGAGGGAAAAATGCACATCTTAATTATTTTAATAAATAAATAAAGAATGATGAAATAGTGAGAATACACTAAAATATTAATCCTAAAACAGATTTGACCTTTATTTTAATGTTCCAAAGACCTTTTAAGTAAATAAACAAAAGCTTTACAAAGAAAGCCTTAATATCAATTAAGAGAATAAAAATCATATGAAGAGAGAAATCTATTTAATAACCATTACTTGAGTTTAAATAAAGGAAGTAAATACAGGATAATGATATAGACATTCTTGCTTAACTGTATACATAGAAGAGTAGAGAACTACAAAACTATGATTACAGATTATGTAGAGACATTGTAAAAGGAAATATTAGCAATCTACCTGACTAATTTATGGGATGTCACAAAATTTGGATTCATCATTAATTTTTAGATCTGCAAGTTTTCTCTATTAAAATTCTTAAAACAAATTAACCAAGGATTTAACTAAAATTTTATAAATTTTAAAAACAAACTTATAGAAACAAGGCAAAGGAAAATATTTTTAATGACACCAAAATTAAAGAAAGAAAGAGGAATTACTGAAGCTTTTGAATTGATTGCAGAAGAGTAGGGTTTTCAAATAGTTAGCAGGTAGACACAAAAGAGGTATAATTGCATGCAAATATTTAACCTTCAGGGCTGAAAGAATTGCAAGATTGATTTCTCTCATGTACCAAGAAAACATTCATCTCTCAAGTTTAAATAACAAAGGAATTACCAAAGGTTATAGTGAATGAAAAACAAAAGCTGCTATATAGAAACAGAAAATGAAACAATTATATATGTGTGAAAATATGCATAATTATACATAACATTAGCCTAAAAGAAAATGAACAAAACTCTTAAAAGTGATTAAGATATGTCTAGTTACTTTAATAAATTAAAATATTTTCTAAAGTTTCTTCAGTGTTAACATATACTTTTGTCTATAACTTAATTCTATCACAATATTTTAATTTTCTCTAAGACCAAATATTGAAGTTCTCTTTTTCTTTTTAGGATATCTGGTTATTTATGAATAAGACTAGCCATAAATATTTTAAAAAGGCCAGTGAACATTTTCTTAACAAAACCTATTGTGCATTTAAAATATGTGATCATTTTGATGAACTTGTTCTAAATCAATTAGTACTGTGCTAAATACTTTCTAGTCATCATCTGATTTAATCTTTAAAGTAACTAGAATTATTTAGAATTATTTATCTTGTTCAGCTGAGGAGGCTAGATTTATACTTTCAGTGAGTTACTAAGGGATATACAGCCAAAGAGCTGGCAAATTTAGATTCTAAACTCTGGAGTTTTCAGCCAAAAGTAGCACTCTTTAAGATTATGCTGTATTACTTTCTCTTAGAATGAATGACTTCTGAAACTGTTCTCCATAATAAAATTTGCTGAAACTGGAATATGCAAGGGGATTTCTGTGATAGAATTTGAAGAACACCAACACCATTTTTTTCTTAGTTGCCCTTAAGAACATATACATTTAAAGCACAGGTTTAACAACGATTTCTTGTCTTCCAATTATTATGCTGACCTCTGAAAAAATATTCTTGGAAATATTCCAGAGCATGTGTGGTCAAATAGAGGATGGTTCAAAATAAATGCAAAGTAATTAAAGGCTGCTGCTGTATTTAGAGAGAGAGACCGCTTGATCTTTTACCAAGGAGTAGGATTTCTTTGGTTTTAAGTAAGTAAAAATTGTAATGCCATAAAAGATGGTGACTCCCAACAGATGGGAGGAGCAAGTAAAGAAGCCTCTGCATTTTCTGATGTGGAATTAATTTTCAAGATAGTAGACAGAATGGACATGTAAGACACAGAGATTATGATGAGAGAGACCATTATGTTTAATGTTTAAACTAGCAAGACAGAATATCATGATTTTAGTGTCATTAGTAACAGTGCAGGACAGGGCTAAAAGTGGGGTTAAGTCACAGAAGAAGATTACACTGGAGTTACAGAAGTGCAAATTGATCATGTAAAAAACAACTAGTGGAGTGACTTCCGGGAAGATGGTGGACTAGTAAGACATGGGAATCTCTTCTCCAGAAAAATAGCTAGAGGACAAGAGGAAACAGCCCAGATAAAGATCTTCTAGGGTTTAGGACAGCAGGTGAAGCCTGCACACCACCCAGAGGAGAGAGGGACAGAAGAGGGAAATCGTAACTACAGAACCATGAGTTGCAAGTAACAGGTTCTGCTGCTACGGGCACCCTTCCCCACACTCTTCAGAATTCTCAGGCCCCTGGGCCTGCGACCACAGACAAAGGGGGCTTCAGGGATCTGCCACTCCCAGAAAGGGGAGAGAGAGGGACACAGCCTTAGGCTGACTCAGGTTCAGATCTGAAATTTGGGCTGCAGAGCCCCACGGACCCCTCCACACGGTGGTTTGCCCTGGGATCCTGGAAAGGACTGGAGAAATCCGATCCTTGCAACCTCCCTCTCTTCTAGCCTGGACTAATTGTTGAGGACACCATGGGAGAGGGGAGAGAGAACCTGGGGCTGACCCTGCTTTGGACTCCCAGGTTAGGTCTGCCCTGTCCTGAGAGCCCTTCCAGGCTGGGTGGGGCTAGGCCATTGTTTGCCTTGGAGCCTGCAAGGGGCTAAAGATATACAAACCTCCCAATCTCATCCTCTACTAACAGGGAATGATTGTTGAGGATTCAGAAGGGAGTGGAAATATTTCCTAGCTGGGAAAAGGGGGGCGCTACGAGAGAAGCCTGGAGAACTGTATCAGAAAGTTTGAATCACAGGGCTACTAGCCGCCAGACTGGAAGCTCTATCACATTGATCTGGTCTGTGTCACAACAAATACGCTCCGACCAGGCATTGAATTGAGAGCTGCCAACAAGCGCCATCTCACGGCAGACCAAGGAAGTGCACATAAGAAAATTAATAAGTAAAAGAGGCTTTTCCTGGCCTCTATAGCCTCCCTGCCCAAGGCCCTAGGAAAAGACTCTACAACCAATTACTGGGTCCAGTGCCCAGTTTTGAGCAACCAGCAGAACAATCCTAACAATCACGGTTGAGCAAAAAATCAAAGAGCTGTGGTAACTCACAGGCTCCTGCCACTAAAACCCCATAAAAGACAAAGAGATAGAGCATCAAAGTAAAATACAAACTAACCATATGCCTAAGCACCAGCAAAAAACTATGGGCCATACTAAGAAAATAGAAGACGTGGCCCAAGAAAAGGAATGCAGCAAATTCCAGAAGATATGCAGAATTTGAGACAACTAATCAGTGAGATGAGCACACATTTCCAAAATCAAATTAATGAGATGAAACTAAATATAGTTAAAGAGATCAATGACATCAAGAAGTCATTGCGCGAACATAAAGAGGAATTTGAAATCATGAACAGAAAAGTAACAGAGATCATGGGAATGAAAGACACAATAGGTGAAGTCAAAAATACATTTGAAGCATACAACAGCAGACTCGAAATGATAGAAGAAAGAATAAGTGATACTGAAGACAGAGCAGCTAAAATTGAAGAGAGAAAAGAACAGAGAGAGAAAAGAATGGAAAAAATTGAGTAGGGGCTCAGAGAGTTGAATGACAACACAAAACTCAAGAACATACATGTCATGGGAGTTCCAGAAGGAGAAGAGAAAGGAAAAGGGGCAGAAAGAGTATTTGAGGAAATAATAGCTGAAAATTTCCCAACTATCATGAAAGAAATGACCTTACATGTCCAAGAAGCACACCGTACCCCAAAAGAATAACTCCAAATAGACCTACTCCAAGACACATATTATTCAGAATGTCAAATGTAAAAGATAAAGGGAAAATGCTCAGAGCAGCAAAAGAGAAGCAAACGATCACGTACAAAGGACGTCCAGTAAGACTTTGTGCAGATTTCTCTTCAGAAACCATGGAGGTGAGAAGACAGTGGTATGATACAATCAGGAAACTGAAAGAGAAAAACTGCCACCCGAGAATTCTTTATCCAGCAAAACTGTCCTTCAAATATGAAGGTGAATATAAAGTATTCACAAACAAACAGAAACTAAGAGGGTTTGCAAAAAAGAATCCAACATTGCAGGAAATATTAAAGGAAGCCTTAGAACCTGAAAGAAAAAGACAGGAGAGAGAAGCTTGGAGGAGAGTATAGAAGAAAGAAAAGCAGAAAGGATAACCAAAAGAGTAAAAAGAAAGACAAAAATAAGATGACATATGAAAACCAAAGAATAAAATGGAGGAAATAAATAGTGCATTTTCAGTAATATCATTGAATGTGAATGGATTAAATTCCCCAATCAAAAGATACAGGCTGACAGAATGGATAAAAAAAACATGAGCCATCCATATGCTGCTTACAAGAAACTTACCTCAGTCCCAAGGATACAAGCCGGCTGAAAGTAAAAGGTTGGAAAAAGATACTCCATAAGAATAGTAAACAGAAAAGAGCAGGGGTAGCTATACTAAAATCAGACAAAAAAGACTTCAAATGAAAAAAAGTGATAAGAGATGTGGAAGGCCATTATATATTAATAAAAGGGACGATCCTCCAGGAAGATATAACAGTCATAAATATCTACGCACCTAACCAGGGTGCCCCAAAATATATGAGACAAACTCTAGCAAAACTGAAGGGAGAAATAGACACTTCTACAATAATTGTTGGAGACTTCAACACCCCTCTCACATCATTAGATAGAGCAACTAGACAGAAGATCAAAAAGGAAACAGAGAACTTGTGATAAACAAGTTAGACCTAACAGACAAATACAGAACACTGCATCCAAACTCAGCAGGTTATACATTCTTCTCAAGTGCCCATGGCTCTTTCTCCAGGATAGACCACATGTTAGGCCACAATACAGCTCTCAATAAATATAAAAAGATTGAAATTATACAAAGCACCTTCTCAGAACATAATGGAATGAAACTAGAAATCAATAACAAACAGGAAAAAAGTAAATTTGCAAATGTGTGGAGACTGAACAACACACTCCTAAATATTCAGTGGGTCAAAGAAGAAATTGCAAGTGAAATCAGTAAATATATTGAGACAAATGAAAATGAGAACACAACATATCAAAACTTATGGTATACAGCAAAGGCTGTCTTGAGAGGGAAATTTAAAGCCCTAAATGCCTATATTAAGAAACAAAAAAGAGCTAAACTCAAAGATTTAACTGAACAACTTGAGAAACAAGAAAAAGAACAGCAAACCAATCCCAAAGCAAAAAGAAGGAAAGAAATAATAAAGATTAGAGCAGAAATAAATGAAAATGAGAACAAAAAAGCAATAGAGAAAATCAACAAAACCAAAAGCTGGTTCTTTGAGAAGATCAATAAAATTGACAAACCCCTCGCTAGACTAACAAAGAAAAAAAGAGAGAAGATGCAAATAAATACAATCAGAAATGAAAGGGGGGAAATTACAAATGACCTCACAGAAATAAAAAGAATCATAAGAGGATATTATGAGAAACTATATGCCAACAAACTAGACAACCTGGATGAAATGGACAAATTTCTAGAAACTCATAACCAACCTACACTGACACAACAAGAAATACAAGAACTTAACAAACCAATCACAATTAAGGAGATTGAATCCGTCATCAAAAATCTCCCAGCAAAGAAAAGTCCAGGACCAGATAGCTTCACAGGTGAGTTCTATCAAGCATTTCTAAAAGAATTAACACCAATCCTGTTTAAACTCTTCCAAAAAATTGAAGAGGAATGAAAATTACCCAACACATTTTGTGAAGCCAACATCATACTAATACCAAAGTCAGATAAAGATTCCACAAGAAAAGAAAATTACAGACCGATCTCTCTCATGAACATACATGCAAAAATTCTCAACAAAATACTTGCAATTCGAATCCAACAGCATATCAAAAGACTTATACATCATGACCAAGTGGGATTTATTCCTGGTATGCAAGGCTGTTTCAACATAAGAAAACCAATCAATGTAATACACCACATTAACAAACTAAAGGAAAAAAACCACATGATCATCTCAATAGATGCAGAAAAGGCATTCGACTAAATCCAACATCCTTTTTTGATAAAAATATTTCAAAAGATAGGAATAAAAGGAAAATTCCTCAATATGATAAAAGGCATATAATAAAAACCCACAGCCAACATCATACTCAATGGAGAAAGGTTGAAAGCTTTCCCCCTAAGATCAGGAACAAGACAAGGATGCCCACTGTCACCACTGTTATTCAACATTGTACTAGAAGTCCTACCTAGGGCAATTAGACAAGACAAAAAAATTAAAGGCATCCAAATAGGAAAAGAGGAAGTAAACTCTCACTGTTTGCGCATGACATGATCCTGTATTTAGAAAATCCCGAAGTGTCCACAACAAAGCTACTTGAACTAATAAATGAGTTCAGCAAAGTGGCAGGATATAAGATCAACACATAAAAATCAGTAATGTTTTTGTACACTAGTACTGAACAATCTGAGGAGGAAATCAGGAGGAACATTCCATTTCAATAGCAACAAAAAGACTCAAATACCTAGGAGTTAATTTAACCAAGGAAGTACAGGACCTATATGCAGAAAACTACAAAACAATGCTAAAAGAAATTTAAAAAGAACTAAACAAATGGAAAGACATTCTGTGTTCATGGATTGGAAGAATAAATATCGTGAAGATGTCAATCTTGCCCAAACTGATTTATAGATTCAATGCAATAGCAATCAAAATCCCTACAGCTTACTTTACATAATTAGAAAAGGCAATTACCAAATTCATCTGGAAGGGTAAGTGCACCCGAGTAGCCAAAAGTATTCTAAAAAAGAAGAGCAATGTGGGAGGAATTTCACTGTCTGACCTTGAAACATATTACAAAGCTACAGTGGTCAAAACAGCATGGTACTGGCATAAAGATAGACATATCGATCAGTGGAATAGAATTGAGAATCCAGAAATAAACCCTCACCTATACAGTCAACTGGTTTTTGACAAACCTACCAAGCCCACGCTGAAGGGAAAAAACAGTTTCTTCAACAAATGGTGTTGGGAGAACTGGATATCTATAACCAAAAGAATGAAAGAGGACCCCTATCTCACCCCCTACACAAGAATCAACTCAAAATGGATCAAAGATCTAAATATTAAAGCCAGGATCATAAAACTACTGGAAGAAAACGTAGGAAAACATCTTCAAGACCTTGTAGTAGGTGACGGTTTCTTGGACTTCACACCCAAAGCACATACAACAAAAGAAAAATTAGATAAATGGGACCTCCTCAAAATTAAACACTTTTACACCTCACAGGAATTTGTCAGAAGGGTGAAAAGGCAGCCAACTCAATGGGAAAAAATATTTGGAAATCACATATCTGATAAGGGTTTAATATCCAGGATATATAAAGAGATGTTACAACTCAACAATAAAAAGACAAATGACCCAATTAAAAATGTGCCAAAGACTTGTATAGACATTTCTCTGAAGAAGAAATACAAATGGCAAAAATACACATGAAGAAATGCTCAACATCACTCATGATTAGGGAAATGCAAATCAAAACTATAATGAGATATCATTTCACATCTATCAGAATGGCCACTATGAAAAAGACAGAGAACTACAAGTGTTGGAGAGGATGTGGAGAGATAGGAACACTTCTTCACTGTTGGTGGGAATGCAGGATGGTACAACCACTATGGAGGACTGTTTGGCAGTTCCTAAAGAAGTTGAATATAGACTTGCCACGTGACCCTGCAATAGCACTACTGGGTATATACCCAGAAGAACTGAAAGCAGTGACACGAACAGACATCTGCACACTGATGTTCATAGCCACATTATTCGCCATTGCCAAAAGTTGGAAACAACCCAGGTGTCCATCAACAGATGAATGATAAACAAACTGTGGTCTATTCACACGATGGAATATTATGCAGCTGTAAGAAGAAATGAAGTCATAAAGCACATGGCAACATGGATGAACCTGGAGGACGTTATGTTGAGTGAAGCAAGCCAGACACAAAAGGACAAATACTGTGTGAATGCATTACTATAAACCAAATATATTGTGTAATATATTGTTTGATTCACAAAAAAATATATATATATAAAAAAAAAACAAAAAAATAATTTACATGTATCCATTACATTTAATTGAGAAATGTATATATTTATTCATCTGTGTTTACTTTTTAGTTTTTAATTGCTTATGTTTTCAATCATTAAATGTACAAAATAAAGTTTAAAAAAAAAAAGAATTAAGGCCCCCCCCCAAAAAAAAAAAAACATCTAGTGATTCAGTAAAACCAATAACATAGGACCCAGTGATAAGGGTGCGGCAGAGTCCTGTGGACATAACAAATTGACAGTGAAGGGGTTTGCAGATAGCTACATAATGGTTGAAGGCCACTGAAGAGAGGAGAAAAAATTCAATGATACCCAAGAGGACAAATAAAGACATTTGGCTTAAGCAGGTGGTGAATGAAATATACTTGGTGGAAGTCAATAAGTTCTCTAAGTATTTAGGTGTGATGAACATTGAATAACTGAGGTCAAGGAATGACAGGTGACTGAGGCAAAAATACAAGGAGGTGTGAAGCTGGAGATCCAAGAGAATTATCAGTATAATCCCTGCATTCCCCAGTGCAGTAATCAAGTATATCAGGAGAAACAGCAAAAAGAGGACGTGCCGATTCCCTTCGGAGTCTATCAGCCTTTAAGGATGAAGTCAGGCACATATGTGTTATTCCTACTGCCCACAGTTTTCAACTGTTGAGAAATCAAATGGGATAATTAGCATGAATGACTTCCAAACAGTTTTTGTTTATAGAATTAACTGGCATCTAAAAAATATTATTTTAGTGATTCTAGAAATTTCTAATAAAAGTAGTTTGTAATATATGAATGGAAAAATCTCAGTTTGAATGCCAAATATGAATGAGATATAAATCAATATTTGGATATTCTATAATAGAAGCTCATACATATTACATAATTAGAATAGTCATGACACTGTTATAAATACTTCCCTTCATTAACACATTCATCCAGATGACAATATTATACCACAGGTATTACTATTGTACAAATATTTGTTTAAATGAGAAAAGGGGCACGAAAATTTAAATTAATTTTTCCAGAATCACAACCATTATATATTGTTGGCTCTGTGATTCTGCCTTGATTGCCTGAGTCCAAAGATCATCTCATGAATGCTTACATTTAATTCTAGAAGAAAAAGGTTTTTTTCTGTTATAAACAATGATAGAGATAAACAGCATCATTTGCTGTTCTTTTGCATCCAATATTATTTAATACAAATGAAAGACCAGAGATTAAATCCTTAAGTATGTTAATTTTATAGAACATACATTACTATTAATTTTCAGAAGATATGTTTTCTAACAGATTATACACTCAAAAAAAACCTCCACAAATTTTATTTTCAATATATGTACATTGTTTGATGACATTGATTCCATCAATTATATATTTCCATTTCTACAAATCTGACATTACTTCAGTAAGGCCTGCATGATATGTATATGAAAACTCTTTTAACAATATTCCCATTTTTATTAGATTAACCAAAATGCTCTAAATTTGAGATTAATACATACCATGAGTCAAAGTTGGTAAAACAAACAAACAAACTTCTTCCAGGATTATTTTTCCAGAAATTTGTCAACCACAATTTTTTCTCAGAAATAAAATATGTAAGTCATGTAAGGAGCCTGAAATTTCTGTGATATATTTGTTTCCTTTGAGATAACTTGCATTTAATTTTTTTATGCACACAATTTTATTTTATTTTATTTGAGCTAAAATAAATCAGCCTAAATATTTTGTTCAGGTCCTGGTCAAATAGAAAGTTCACCTGGAAATTATGTCTCACAAGTATACAAGGTAGCTACTGTGAACACTAGCATAGTAGCATATTCCTTGCCTTTCACCCTGATAATGCTAGGGAATCTCTTATCCAAGGATAGCTGATAATGCAAAATTTCTTCATCTCTGGGACTAATTTCCAAGAAAGATTGCTTGGCATGATGCCAAGGATAAACATTCAAGAACTAATGCATCCATTTGAGGTTTGTAACAGAAAGTCACCTTCCCCTCAGCAGGACATAATGTTGAACAGCATTTTTTGGCATTCTTTTGTCTTGCTTTAATTTATGACTGGGTATAAGAGTAGATATATCTTGTGAAATATTTATTCTGTGGTTGAAAGTCTGTATCATTACCCACCATGGATAGAATAGCTTCTTTTTCCCAGTGAAACATTTTTATGCTTAAAAGTATGATACTATCCTAGGATTAAACATTATTCACTACACAAAAATTATTTTCCAACAATTCTCAAAGAAGAGAATGAAAATAGTACCTAAATATTGTTATTCTTTAGCTGTATTTTCTTCCAACCATTTTCCTTTGTGCAAATAAATCTTATTTATATGTATATGTTAATATAATTTTATCATTGAATTTCTGTAATACACTGATTTTATTATTAAATATTTTTAATAAACCTAGGCTTATGATTTAAGATTATATATTTTTAATGGCCAAAGCTTATTTCCTCTATATACAACCAGGTGAAAGGCATTCCTGTCAGTTTTTAATTAATTAATGATAATGAGATCAATTTTGACATATATTTAGAAAGAACTCCTACAAGAAATGCTATTTATACTGCAGAATCTCAGGTAAGAATCTGATGGTAAGGATCACTGGATTAAAAACATAGTATATTATACATTAAAGGAAGTTTTGAACCTACAGTTTTTCAATTGATCAAAAATTCAGGGAAGCGGCTGTGGCTCAATCAGTAGGGCTCCCATTTACCATATGGGAGGCCCTGGGTTTGGTTCCCGGGGCCTCCTGGTGAAGGCAAGCCCGCCCACATGGCGTGGTTAGCTGACCCAGCGAGCACAAGCAGCAAGGGGGGGATAAATGAATAAATAAATAAAATCTTTAAAAAAAAAAATTCAGTGATACTGAACAAAGCTTATCTGGAGATTAAAATGCCAGTATCAATCTATATCACAATAGGCAACCTTGAGGTTTAAGATATTCTATGTTAATACCACCTCAAAAGGGTGTGCTTACACCTTTCAAAATCAGCATGAGGGAGATTTACTTATCCAGCATTGAAATCAACTTTTTAATAATCATTAACTGTATTTACAAAGAATATAATTGTCAAAGAAAGAATAATTCCCCGAACTTTTATGATTAATCTTTTTGCTGAATCTTTATTGTTGGGATTACAATAGAACATCTCTAATAGTAAAATAATTTTTGACAAATGATCAGGAGTAAAAAACAAACAGGAAACATGGCTTTTCATCATTTCAACAAAATTAGACTTTTATCCCTGAAAATTATTCAATGTCATTAATTTTTAATTCTATTTCTTTTTTAAATTCTCTCAATTTTTATGATTTTTGTAGCTCTCTTTAGAAATTTTATACTTTTCTGAAAAATTGAGACTATTGTTATTTTATACTCTTCAAATTTGTGGAAAGCAGAGGTCTTGTTTTTTCTAATAGTACTACTTTGCACAGTTTTATCTATATGCTTATATTTAAAGATATATATTTTTACATCCTTTTACTATTCATCTATTTCTTTTTCTATTTTTTTTTTATTAGTGAAGTTATGGATTTACAGAGCAATCATGTATAAAATACATAATTCCCATGCACCACTCCACTATCACCAAATTGCATGGGTGTGAAGCATTTGTTACAATTGATATTAGCAAATTTTATAATTATACTATTAACTATAGTCCATGATTTATCTCATGGGTCATAGTTTGTGTAATGTAATTCCATGGACATTTTTAAAATTTTTATTCTGTTACTATCATTTCTCCTTTTAATTACATTCAGATATATATTTCTGTGCTGTAATTGCATTACAATATTATGCACATCACCACCATCCATTACCAAAACATTCCAATAATTTCTATAGGAAACCTGTATAGTTGAAGCCTTAACTTCCCATTTCTAGTCCCCACCTTGTCCCCTAGTAAATAATATTCTAGATTCTGACTCTCTGAGTTTGCTTATTTTAATTGATTAAAATCAGTGAGATTATACATTATTGGTCCTTTTGTGTCTGATTTATTTCACTCAATGTTTCACTAATCTTCATGTTTTCAAGGTCATTCTTTCTTAAGTCTGAAAAGCATTTCATTTTATTGTATGTGTATATCACATTTTATTTATCCGTTAATTGTTTCATGGACACTTGAGTTACTTTCATCTTTTGGCAATTGTGAATAACATTGTTATGAACATAAGTGTGCACATACCTTTTTATTTGAGTCCCTGATTTCAATCCTTAGGGTTATATACCTTATAATGGATTCTCAGGTCATAAAATAGTTCTATACTTAGCTATACAAGGAACTGCAAAAGTGTCTTCCATAGTGGCTGCACCGTTTCACAATGCCAACACCAACGAATGAGTGTTTGTATTTCTCTATATCCCATCCACCCCTTTTATTTTCCATTTTTTATAATAGTAGCCATTCTAATGGGTATGAAATGTTACCTCATTGTTGTTTTTATTTGTCTTTCCATTATGGATAGTGATATTCAGTATTTTTTCGTGTGATTTCTGGCCATTTGTATATCTTCTTCTTTTTTTTTTTTGTCTTTCTTTTCTTTTTTTTTTTTTTATTGTGGGTAAAAATCAAAATTTTCACAATACATGCCAACATTTGCAAAATGATATATAAATATATATGCATATATGTGCATTTGCTTACAAAAATGTTATTTATGTATATATATAAACATATTTTAAGAGGTGCTTAGATACCCAAAATATTACATGGAACCCACTGGGATTCCCATGTTGCCCACCTCTCTTAGAAGAGATGTTTATTCAAGTGTTTTGCCCATTTTTTTTTTTTTTTTTAAGATTTTATTTATTTATTCATTTATCCCCCCCCTGCTGCTTGTGCTCGCTGGGTCAGCCAACCACGCCATGCGGGCGGGCCTGCCCTCACCAGGAGGCCCCGGGAACCGAACCCGGGGCCTCCCATATGGTAAACGGGAGCCCCACTGATTGAGCCACAGCCGCTTCCCGTTGCCCATTTTTTAATTGTGTTGTTTGTCTTTTGTTCTTAAGTTGAAAGATTTCTTTATATATTTTAGATATTTTACCTTTATTGAATATAAGTTTTCCAAATATTTCTCCCATTGTGTAGACTATTGATTTACTTCCATGATAAACTCCTTTGAGGAGCAAATGTTTTAATTTTGATGAGGTCCCCTTTGTCTTTCTTGTTCTTTTGTTGCTTGTGTTTTTGGTACTCTAAGAAATTATTGCCTAATAAATGGAACTGAAGATGCTTCCCTAAGTTTCATCTAGGATTTTGATTTTTCAGCTCTTATATTTAGGTATTTGATCCATTTTGAGTTGATTTACAATATGGTGTTAGGTATGTGTTCTCCTTCTTTTGTTGCAAAAGGAGATCCAGTCTTCCTAGCACCATTTGTTAAGGAAACTATTCTTTCCTAATTGATTGATCTTTGCCACCTTGTGAAAAATCAGTTGTCAAAAATGCAAGTTTTTTTCCGGGCTTTCATTTCCATTGTTCTTTATGTCTGTCTTTGTGCCTGTACCATTCTGTGTGTTTTATTTTTATTTTTAATTAACTATATTCTTATTTTTAATGAAGCTTTAAATTACATAAATTTTAAAGAAAAAATAGAGAGGATTCCCATATACCCCACTCCCTCCTCCTCTCACACTTTTCTACATAAACAACACCCTTTATTAATGTAGTACATTTGTTACAATTGATCAACACATATTGAAGTATTGCTACAACCATGAACTATAGTTTACATCAGAGTTTACACTCTGTCTCACACAATTTTGTAAGATAGGACAAAATATACAATGGCCTGTATCCATCATTACAATGTCATGCAGGACAATTCCAACATCCTGAAAATGCCCCCATATTACAAGTATTCTTCCCTCTCCTTCCCCTCAGAACCTCTGGTGGCAACTGCCTTTCTATCAATGATAAAAGTTCTTCCATTGCTAGGAAAATAAGTCTATAATAGAATAATAATTAGACTACTTTAGTCCATTGTTTATTCCCAAAACTTGATGATTTTAGGATGGTGATGAACACTTTGTTTTTAATTGAGAGGGAACTTAGATCCCAGGGGGCAGATGTATGAGACTATCTTGCTTGCAGTTACAGACACTCTGTTCTTGGATAGGCATTGTCCACCATCCTCTCTTTGTTAGTTGTCCTATGTGAGTCAAATGAACTAACTGTAAGGACATACTAAAGGTTAGAGTGAGGATAAGTGAAATAGAAAACAAAATAAAAAATAGAATCAATAAAACAAAATTTATTTCTTTTAAAAGTTCAATAAAATTGCCAAAAGTTCAAATAGCCTGATAAAGGAAAAAAGAGAGAGGATACAAATTTAAAAAATGAAAAATGATAAGGGAGCATTACTACCATCCTAGCTGTAAGAAAAATAAGTATAAGAGGATACTGTGAAAAATTGTATGGCCAATAAATTAGATAATCCAGAAGAAATAGACAAAATCTTAGAAATAGAAACTACTTAAATGAACTAAATTACAATCGTTTTGTTTGGGTCCCCTTTAAGTACTCCTTCTCTTTACTGAGTCTCTCATTCTGTTCTTTCATTGTTTTCCTGATGTCCTAAGTCTTTCCCTGTGTTTTCCTTCATCTCCTTGAGGATTATTATGATCATTTTTCTAAAGGTTTTGTTCAATATATCCACATGCTCATCCACTTAATTGTTGCTTTCTGGATTTTAATCCTCTTCCTTTGGATATTTCTTTTTCCTGCATTCTTGTTGCACACTGTATATTCTAATATTTCAAGATATTAATTTTGGGATTTATTCTCTGAGATGTCTGTTGCTTCATTTTGTAATCAGTTGGTGGTAAGAGAGAGATTTTATTGAGCTTCAGGCACCGTATCAGGAAGATATTCCCAAGGTGAATGCAGTGTGTAGGGTTTCCCTGTGTTTCTGGGCCCTTGCCTTTTTCTGGGCTTTTGCTTGTTAGTTGTTTTGGATTTCTCTGTTTTGGAGTTTGGTTGCCCCCTCAATTTCCCAGGACACAGATCTCCCTTTACTGGGTGTTTAAAGCTACCAGGCCTTTGCCCCAGTCTGTCTGCTTCTATAGTTTCATACTCTTCTTTAATTTTCTCAAGCAGCTATTACCTGGATTGCAAATTCTGAAAGGAAGGGCACACTTAAGAGGACTTTTTCAAATTTGTTTTACTCAATTGAAACAGGTCCAGGGATCCACAAAAGGGGCCAGAATGGCTCCACAATATCTTGGGGAAGGGATCAGGAAGGGTGACAAGAATTTCTCTGATGGCACCATCAACCTGAGTTTTCTTGGTCTGACCAGCAAAATCAGCCCTTCAAATAAAAGTCCCAGGAAGCCCTGAGGTACTGCAGTGTCTTTAAATATCCATCACCATGCCCCTGCCTGGGGCAGTTTGAAACAATGGCAGTTGCAACCCTTGCCTAAGCAAGTTTAAAATCATGACTGCCACTGGCTTTGTTGGAGGTATATTGATATAATGCGCCCCCTCAGAGCTGGGGCTCCAGCAATCTGAAGTCACTAATCAAAAGTTTTGATCAGTGATCAGTCATAGGGAGAGAGCAAATTTTATTTCTTTACCATAATTTATCATCCTCTTCCTTCCACTTTTTCCTGGCTGGGGTATGGTTTTCTTCTGGCCCCTTAAGTTTCAAACTTGTTGTTTCAAATGGCTCATGCCTGTGTAATTGTTGTTTAGTTGGAAGGACTGAGCCCTGGAGCTCCCTACTCCACCATGTTCCCACCTCATCTATATCTTACAAATATCATATAGTTGGTTCTTACTTTTTAATAGAGTCAGTTACAGGACCTTTAGTTGGAGGGTTTAGTGCACTTATATTTGAAATCGTATTTAAGTGCTATTTTCATTTTATGTCTTATATTTTTAAAATTATGAGTCTTCTCTCTTGTCTTCTTTTTAGCTAATATAATATTTAGTATCAAATTTTATTCCCTCTGTTGGGTTTTTAAACCATACTTCATTGCATTATATTGCTAGTGTTTCTATAGGGAATAAATTTTGTAAACTTAAATAAATATAGTGCTCTTAATATTATTATAATTGCTTCTAGGCAGCCATAATGACAGCATGGTACACTCCAGGGTTAGTTCTTCCACAGAATCTTTGAAAACCAACAATAAAAGGCCAAACTATCTTTACCAAACTTCAGAAAAGACTAAATGATTGCAGTAACAGGTGGAGTACTGAATCAAGAAAATGCAAATTAAACCTGGTAGAACAAGCTCTCCTATAGCCAACCCTCCCTGGCACAATATGGAGGGGATGTGAGCTCATATTTTGATTCCTGACTCTATTTAGGAGGGATCAGAGAAAATCCTATGGGCATTATGAAATGTATGTGTATTGTGTCTAATCTATCCAGTGGCAGCCAGAAAGCATGACCCAGGAGTCATGTCTCCTTCTCTTTCCAGAATGTGCTGTGAAGGCTAAAAAAGGTTGCAGACAGTGAAAGCAGTATAAGAAAACAAGCAATTCAAAGTTGTTTGTGGTTTTGGGACATATAATAGAGCACCGTGAAATGGAATATACTGCTGAGTCAGGTTAGTATAGGAAATGAGAGAAAGCCACTGGTCAGAGCATAGCACAAGACTGTGCCTAGAAACCTCCTGAAGGAAGGCAGTTCTTTGAGAACAATGCTTTAACTGTTATAGCTGAAAAGTAAACCAAGACCTTCACCACAAGTTCCCATTTGAAACTCCCAGTCTCAAAAGAAGCTCCAGATGTTTCAGGAGCATTCTTTTCCTGTTTTTTGTTTCTCAATAAGCTCTTTTCACTGGACTCTTTAAACTGGCACATCTTTGAATTCTTTCTTGTGATGAAGCCAAGAATATAGAAACCCAGAACCCAGAGTGCTCCACTAACAAATTTGGAGAGCCAGCCAGGAGTCATAGAGGCAAGTAATGGTCCCATATCCAATGAAGACTGGAGAGTCTAGGCTTTTAATCAAAGCTTGCCTGTGCTCCATTTGTCTTATTAACAAGGCTGTTGATAATCCCACCCTGGGCTATGTTTGGGGGTTTGTTCCTTCCTCAGTCCAAGGGAGGCCTTGTTATTCCTGTTAATCCATTACCATTACATCTGGCACCACAAAGGGGGTTTGCTTGCAAGCCACAGAAGAATAAGTCTGTGCTTCTTAATGTCTGGTTTAGAAGCAAAATTCAATCCCTGGCAGTGACCATAAAAGGACCTCTCTCACAGCAACATCCTAAGACCTATGTAAAAGCAGGCCAATTGAATGGTCCCTAGCCAGTCCCTTTACTAGGGAGGATGTCTGGCTTGATAACTTCAGTCTGATTACAGGACACAGACATCTCCCAAGATGTTTAAAGCCTTGTGGATGCCCAGCAAGCAGAGATCCTGATCCTGGGAAGCTGGGGCAGTGAGCAATTTCTGTTAGTCAGGTCTAAAAGTGGGATGCCACTGAGACTGATGAATGTGTTTATTCTCCATTAGGATAATGGTTGGCTTCTCTAGCATTCCAGAAGTCTCCCCTTTGGGGTTGTCTTCTCAGGAATTGGGATAAACTGCCTACTGATGGTCTACAAAGAAAGAGGCTAATCATTCTCTGCCATGTCATGTGGCCACAGTACAAATTAGAGGATGGCCATGAGTAGCCTCTGTATGGGACCCTGAATTACAGTTAAACCACCTTCATAAAAGAGAAGGAGGGCCAAAGCCCATGTGGTCACATGTCTACCCAAAGAAATGAGGGCATACACAACCAAACTGGTCAATTATAATAAGCTCAGGAAAATTACTGAAAGGCAGAAGCTAGAAACCCAACCTTATTTCAAGAAAGTTGGCAGATACAATAAAACCATACCTTCTGGTAGATTCTACTCTAGAGAAGAACAGAACCCTGTAGAACTCACTTTATTAGGCAATCTGCCTCAGATATCCATAGTAAGCTACAAAAAACCTTCCCTAGGTCCCCAATCTTCCAATAACTCCCTTTTAGAAATAGCCTTGACAGTTTTCCACAATAAGGACCATGCTGCTGAGGTGAAACAGGTAAGAAGGTGCAGGCAAAGGGCCCAGAAACAAGCTCATGTTTTTGCTGCCACCACTGAAGTCACCCTGTCACCTCAGGACCACCTTAATCCAGGCTCCATGTTAGCAGGAACCTGCTTCAAGTGTGGAGAGGTGGGCTACTGGAAATGTAGCTGTCCCAAACTGCCTTGCCACCGGGACCCTCCAGGGAATTGCCTCAGGAGAGGACAGAAGCGGCCAAGGTCACTGTAGCTCCCTGGACCACACTGCAAACCATCAACTAGGAGACTCAGGTGACCCTTGATGTGGCAGCTAAGATCATTAATGTCTTAAATTACAAAGAAACCAATTGCCCATCCTGATCTTCCATTCCAAGCTTCTCTCATCTTGTTTGGGCCTGATAAAGGGAGTGCATGAGGAATCTAAGTCTAGGCCACTTGCAGAGTTGTCTCAGGGAGGAAGCCGTTAAAAGCCCACAGAATTTTAACTCTTGCAAGAGGTAGATAATGAAAATGCAGCTCCAATTCATGTCTCATCGGGGTCAGAGCTTCACTGGGCCCCACCACTCCATACCTAGCAGCTGCCCAGAAATTTCCTGGAGGTGCAAGCCTGAGGGTTTCAGAATAAGATCTCTGCCATGAGTGAATACTGGGAGCTTTGTATCAAAGTGTTTATAATGTTGGGTCTTTCCCCATGCTAAGTAAGTATGTAAAATTCTTTCTCCTGTTCTAATCCATGCTTACTTTAACTTTGTCAGTCTGCCCGTGCCTAGGAACATGTAAATCAAATTTGGGATTTGCCTATTACAAATTGAATAACAGTGAAAGGTAACCTAAAAATAAGTCTTTAAGTTTCAATTCTGTCTTGCAATTGGATTTAATGTGTAGAAGAAACCACCTGGAATTAGTTCACCTGCTAGAAAAATGTGAAAACATAGAAACATTATTGTTAATAATAAAAAAAATAATAATTGCTTAGCTAATACACAAAAGTGCCCAGTTTGTTTTCAAGTGAAAATTTACTAAAAACTATTACTAACAGTTAGGACAAGATCATTATATAAATAGCTTTATATTAAAAAACAGCAAAGAATAACATCTGATATTTTTATAACTGGGTGGATTTAGCCTAGATTCACCACTGTGGTGATGATTTTAAATTAAGTTTGACTTTTCTTGTGGGTATTTCAAAACTGGCACCAACTTTGTAATGGTAACTATTCTTTCAAGTTTGAATCCATGGAAACTTCTGTTCCACATGGCTTGGGAGAAGGCAAATTTGAAATACCCCTGTCTCCCAAGCTTCCACTGGTGTTAACCTTGCTTTCTCTCATGTTTATATAGGGTTAAACTCCAATTTACCTACTCCAAACAAGAGCCCATAGGTACCCCACAACCTTTTAGGAAAATGCTGCCTGTTGGAAACCTTGTCCCTCATTTGGAGGTCCTCTTTTCCATTCCAGCCCCCACAAGAGTCCCGTTATCTCCAAGGACTCTGAACTCCTACCTTGAGTGCAGGAGACCCTACAAAAGCAGCAAATCATGGGAGAAACCAGTATTCCCTATGACCTAAGACTTAAATAATCTCAGTGAGTATATACTGCAACTTGTGTTGTTTAGCCGACGTCTGTCAAAGCCAAAGTGGGAGATGAGCAAAGCTCTAAAAGAAAAAAAAAGTTGTAGGTTGTATTTTAAAGCATTGGGAATAATTTGTTTATAAGCCAATAAGTAAGAAGAAAAAAAAATGGCAGAGTTAGTTGGAGTTTCAAGTTGGAGTTCTGATGCTTAGTTTTGATCTGGAGTCCTGGGAATTAAGCATACCTTGGTTGTGAGGAAGGAGAGAAGGCACTGGGAAAAGAGATGAGCTGTTCATCTGACAGTTCACAGCTGACCTTGTGGAGAGAGGCAAAGCCTAGAGAGTCTCATAGTCTAAAGTTGACCTTGTGGAGGAAATGGAGGAGCTGAGACCAGAGAGTGGCAAGCCCCAGGAAGAGAGGAACCTAGGAAGCCAGAAAATCCTGGCAGACATTGACAGCCATCTTGCTCCAACATGTGGCCATAGACTTTGGTGGGGGAAATAACTTAATGCTTTATTGCCTGGTAACTGTAAGCTTCTACCCCAAATCAATACACTTTATAAAAATGAACCGATTTCTGGGATTTTGCATCAGCACACCTTTGGCTGATTAATACACTACCTGACTTACTCAGGCCCTCCAAAGCCCCCCTCCCCATCTATGCAGGAGCTATGAGGGAAGAGCTGGGTATGACAAGGTAAAAAAATGCAAGTTTAGTTTAAAACTTTTATCTACTGGGCCAGAAATTTAAGAGTCATTGTTTTTCCTGTAATTTCCCATTTTAAACCTTTTAACAACCTTAAAATGAGAGTAATTAGTAATCCAACTGCCAAATCTCAGTAATGCAAAAAGTTCTTAAAAGCTATGAAACTATTTTTCTAACCTATGCTTAAAACAAATTAAACAATTATAGTGTGTTCTAGACCCTGGCAGTCAGTATGCTTTTAAGGTTATTCACAATTTTGGAGTTTTCATTGTATACCTCACTGAAATGTTGATAAAATAGTAAACTAAGGAAAGCATATATTTTTGAAAACCATTCACCATAAGCTATCAATGTTTTAGTATTGCATGCTACTAAGAATTGAAAATAAAGAAAAGAATGTTTGTGTATAATCAAATTAAGTCCTTACTCTAACAAGTTCATTTAATTTTCATAGTAATTGTACAAGAATTTGCTTGGAGGCAGTTTCCAAAATAAGTTTGTTAACTTAAGTATAAAAGTTACATAAAATGTGTTTTTTCTTTTTATTAAAAAAAAATTAAAAGTAACATTGTCCTAAAATAAAACTACTGGTTATTAAGAAAGAAACAAAATGTAGAAAGTTACTGAATAAATACAGAAAATACAGAGTTTGCAGAAAAGGAATCTTTGTGGTCAAAGTTGAGTAAAATTTAATAAGTATATCTATGAAGTTTTAAAAGCCTTAGAATCAAATAGTAAATTGATGCAAAACTAAAATTTGATTCTCTCTCTGCTAAAGTGACAAAGTTTCTTAAATCATTCATCTGTTTTATTGGAAGGTTATAAAAAATTTTCTCCTAAATAATCAGTATACAAAGTAAAATATCTGTTTTTATACCTTCTTATAATTTATGACATCTTTACCATGTCCTTGATTGTATAAGAAAACAAATGTTCAAATGTAACAACTTTTAACACTTAGCTTTCTCAAAGTCAAACTATAGAAGGTATGTTTTTATGTCAAACCATTGAAAAAATTTATTTCACCTTGTAAAAAAGTAAAGTAATAAAAGCAGTGAAGTCCATTTAATACACTATAAGTTAAATAAAAAGTGACTAAAAAGGGTTATAAAAATGAAGAGGAATTGTCTAACCTTGTGATAATCAAAGTTGTATAGGTAAAATGTTCATATGAATACTTAAAAATTTTTCCTAGAGACTTAACAATATTTTCTGCATAATATTAGGTAACAGTACAATGTTGTTATTCATGATTTTAATTATTTTAAAGATATTGTATATCACAGAAATGACCTCTCTGCCTGAGAATCAAGAAACAGATGCTCTAGCCCATATCTAAATAGTCTACCCCACCCCCACAAAAGGAGCAGCCTTATGTTGGCTACACAAAAGGGGTAGATATTGAGGAGCTGCCACAGGATGGTGCATATACAAGGCATTAGTTACTCCTGTGAAATATTCTAACCTAATTAGAATACTTGAGTTGTTCTCAACTCAAGCCATAAAGGGTGCCTTACAGCAGTAATCCTACCCATAAAGCCACACAATAAGGGGATAAACTTCAGCATCGTCAATCTTTCTTAAGCATTTAAACCAGGCTCCCAGTACCAAGCATAGTGTCTCTTTATTTGAATTATTGCCTAAAATGGTCACTATAACCCCTAAAACAATAAAGGTAACTGCCACATCTGGCCAAGCTCCTGAAGTAATTGAAACTACAATGCTGTTTGAACTCCTGTGACTCTGCCAATCAGCAATGGCTCAACATTTTCTCAAGACTGGCTCTGTTTAATGGTGCCAAAGAACCCTATGGACCAGGCCAGTAAAGCACTGGGATCTCCCCTCCAATGGCCAAAAATGCTTCAACATACTGGGTGTGTGAAAGATATGCCAAGTGGAGCAATAATCACCAGAGTAAAGTAAGTAGAACTTACATAGTTGGCCTTAAAACCTGCCCTGTGAGGGGACAACATATATGGTATTGCAAACCTGGAGCTCACCCATTGGTGGCCCATGTCTTAAGACATATGAAAGAAATTTCAGCTGTTATTTTGCTTATCAGAGAAAGTCTTCCTCCCCAGGTTACCACAAAACACTTATGTTTGCATCAGACTAACCTTCCTGCTTCAAATAAGCTCATCCAATGTCTTCCTCAAATAGCATACCAGCAGGACAGCTGCCCACAACCAAATGGACTAATAGCTGAGTTCCTTTACCCTGATTAAAGCCCACCACCCAAGGAAGGGCTAAATGTACCAGAAACATGTACTGAAACATAAATGTACCAGCCATTGGATGGCCTGAAACATCTTTTCAGAAAACAAAAGATAAGTACCTAATAACAACATCTTCACAGCCTGAGACTTGTAAAACCAATTATTGGTGGTATAGCATGAAACTTGTTCAAACATGGCTCAATTCTTTAAGCAGCAGTAGTCCTTTATTTTTTAAATATTTTTTAATTTTTTAAAAAGATTCGTAGATTACACAAATATTACACAAAAAACATAGGGATTCCCATATGCCCCACTCCCCACACCTCACACACCCTCCCACATAAACAACAACCTTCATTAGTGTGGCACATTCATTGCAGTTGATATACTCATCCTGGGGCATTGGCATTAAGCATGAGCCATAGTCCACATTGTAGTTTACACTCTCTCCCACACAATTTATAGGCTATGGGTGGTATATAATGGCAAATATCTGTTATTGCAATGCCATCTAGGATGATTCCCAAATCCTGAGAAAGCCTCCACATTACACCTTTTTTCCCTCCTCTTGCCCCCAGAGCCTCCACTGGCCTCTGCCTCCACATCAATGCAGTAATTTCTTCCATTGCTAGAATCAGAACAAGTCTATTGTACAATATCAGTAAGTCCACTAGAGTCCATAGTTCATTTCTCAATCCTGACGATCCTGGGGTGGTGATGTCCACTCCACCTCTAATTGAGAGGGGGCTTCGAACCCATACATCCAATATATGGGAATCTCTTGCTTGCAGTTGTAAGCTCTCTTGTTTCTTTGGTATGATGGTTGTCAATCCTCACCTCCTTGTTAGCTGTCCCAGGTGAGTCCAATGAACCGGAGAGTAGGTTTTACAACTCCACTGAGGCTCTGGTCCAGCTAGCACATGGACAGCCAAAAGATTCAAGTCTCTTAGATATACACCTACCAACTCCAGCACCAAGTATAGGTTCAAATAGAAGGGACAGATGAGACATGTGTAGGGAAGTCATAACTGAGACCAACTCTGTCACTCTCAGGAACACAAACTCCAAAGTAGGGCCTACTGGCAAGGCACCAAACTCTGAAGCTATCTGTCCTGATCATAGGAAATGGGTGTCTCCAGAGCCCTCAGGAGCCCCACTATTTGAGGTAGTATCAACTTTGGAAGTCTATTAGATCCTGCTGAGATGTATATAAGCAGTACCTCTGGGATGATCTCCCGACTCACTTTGAAGAGTCTTAGCCATATAAACTCATTTGTCTACATTTTCCCCCTTTTATTCAAACTCTTTTTCCAGATGCATTAGTGGATGGTGCTTGGTAGCAATCCCTCAGTGCCAGGGAGGCTCATCTCTGGAGTCATGTCCCATGCTGGGGGGAAGGTAATGCATTTATATGCTGCATTTGGCTTAGACACAGGCCAGATTTGAGCAACAAGGAGGTTTTCAGGAGGGAACACTTAGGCATATCACAACACTAGACTAAGTTTCAACTTCAAGAGCAAAGTCTCACAACCATAGTTGTCAATATCAAGGGCCCATCACACCAATGGATCATCCATCTCAACAGTCATTGCCCCTGCCTTTGGGGACAGTTGCTGCTACATTAAAGAACATGTTGGAGCTCTCCAGAATAGGAATTCAATATTCTCTAAGTTATTGTGTGAATCTCCACCCACTGTGACAATGCCCCATGAACATTTGAACATATTTATATACCTTATAAGTATATCTGGGTGAACTTCCTCCCATGAATCCCCAATCACTGATATCCCTCACCAATGATCCTCCCCTGCCCCAGTTGTAACCCTTCTGTGATCCAAAGCCTCTTAAAAAATGAAGCTAATAAAATAGCCAAATACAATTAATAGGAAAATGAAATAATAATGGTAGATTTAAATATAAGAAATAAAATATGTAAAAATTTAAAGAAAACTCAAAATAAAATAAAATTTAAAAATTGGGATATTAAGAAATAATGAAAATTATTTAATTTTTTTTTTGAGGTTATGCCTTTCACCACTGTAATATCCTGTTGTCCTGTAAGTACAGTGACATTTTCTTCCATTTTTTTCCCCAGTGTCTTACTTTTTTTAAAATTTGTTTTCAAAGAAGTTTTAGATCACAGTAAAGTCACATACAGAATGAAGGGGACTCTCATAAACCCAACATCCTCTCCCTTTTCCTCCTTCCCTTATCAATGCCTTTTTATAGGTGGATGGCACATTTATTACAACTGATACACAAATAGTGAAACATAGCTACTAACCATGGTCAATGCATTATGGTTTACATTTTAGACTGCACACTTTTATAAATTTTGATGATATTTAACATGGTCTGGGTCCATCATTGCAAGATCATGAAAACACTTACATAGTCCACTAAATACCCCATGTTCCATATATTGTATTTCTCCCTCCCCCTTTCCTTGGGGCCCACGATGACTACCTGGCTTCACTCCTTGAATAACAAGATTCATAGTTACTTGAAACAACACTGAGGTCTTGACACACTGGTTTGTCCCCCTCCATGCTCTTAAGAGACTCCCATGTCTCTGTTTTAGACCATATTGTTCCTCCCCAGATGGGTGTCCAGCTCCTTCCCATGCATCATGTGGGTCTCCACTCATTGATACAACACTTTATGACAAAATGATCACTCAGACACCCCCTAGAAGCCTGCCCCAGGTGTACTCTTTCTCAAATGTTCCCCCATCCAACACCATAAACCATTAATCCTTCCTTGTCATATTGCCATAACAGTGTTCCCAATTTTGTACTTTTAAGCACATACCAGCCAATCCCCAATGTCCACCTTGTCCCTCCAACAACCATCCCCCCATTTCCATGGACTGTCCAACCCACCCTCCCCAATCTACCCACCTGCCAATCCTGCACCACCGAATCCAATATCACTACCCTCCTGTCATATCCCTTCAATGCCCAAGTACACACATCCACTTATCATAGATTATGCCTGTATGGGCATTGGCTCACAAACTTCTTCTACTTTAATATTTCCTGTAAACCTATCTTCCAGACAATAACTCTGAGTCTGATTGATTTGCTTAATTCATATCAGTGAGGTCATGTAATATTGGTCCTTTGATGCCAGGTTTGCTTCACTCAACAGAAGGTCCTCAAGATTCATCCATTTTATCCCATGTGTTAGCACTGTATTCCTTCTTATAGCTGAGTAATATTCCATTGTATGTATATACCACATTTTGTTTATCCATTCCTCTGTTGATGGGCCTTTGAGTTGATTCCAACTTTTGGCAATAGTGAATAACGTTGCTATGAACATTGGTGTGTATTTATCTGTTCTTGTCCTTTATTTCATTTCTTCTGCTATATACTCAGCAGTGGAATTGCTGGATCATATGGCAGTTCTATGGTTAGTTTTTTGAGAAGCCACCAAACTGTCCTCCACAATGGCTGGACCATTCTACATTCTCACCCGCAGTGGATGAGGGTTCCCATTCCTCCACATCCTCTCCAACCCTTACAGTCTTCTGTTTTTTAAAAAGCTGCCAGTCTAATGGGTGCAAGATGGTACCTCATTGTAGTTTTGATTTGCATTTCCTTAATAGCTAGTAATATTGACCATCTTTTCCTGTATTTTTTTATCCATTTGTATTTCTTCCTTGAAGAAGCATGTTTTCAAGTTGCTTGACCATTCGTTATGTGGGTTGTTTGTCATTTCATGTTTGAGATGTAGGATTTCTTTATATTTGCTGGATATTAGGCTATTATCAGATATATATGGTTGCCAAATATTTTCTTCCATTGGGTAGGCTGCCTTTTTATATTCTTGATAATGTGCTTTGAGGTGCAAAAGTTTTTAATGTTGAGGCAATCCCATTTATTTATTATTTCTTTCACTGCTCATGATTTGGGTATGAAGTTAATGAAACCATTACCTATTAGAAGGTCCTGTAGATGTTTCCTTACATTATCTTCCAAAGTCTTTATGGTCGTGGCTCTTATATTTAGATCTTTGATCCTTCTTGATTTGATTTTTGTATAAGGTATTAGGTGGTGTTCTTCTCTCATTGTTTTGGATATGGATATCCATTTCTCCAAGAACCATTTGTTGAAGAGGCCATTCTCTCCCCATGGAGTGGGCTTGGTGGTCTTGTCGAATATCAGATGGCTATACATGTGAGGATCTATATCAGAACTCTCAATCCAATTCCATTGGTCAGTATGTCTATCCTTGTGTCAATATCATGCAGTTTTGACCACTGTAGCTTTGTAGTATGTTTTTCTTTATTCTTTTCTTTTATTTTTTAATTTTTATTTTTCATTTATTTATTTTCTGTAGTATGTTTTAAAGTCAGATAGTGTGATTCCTCCAATTTCATTTTTCTTTTTCAATATGTCTTTGGCTATTTAGTGCCTCTTGCCCTTCCAAATAAATTTCATAGTTAATTTTACCAATTCAATAAAAATTTCTGTGTTGATTTTATTGAGATTGTATTAAATCTGTAGATTAGTTTGTATAGGATAGACATATTAATGATGTTTAGTCTTCCTATCCATGAACAGGGGATATTCTGCCACATATTTAAGTCTTCTTTGATTTCCTTTAACAGTGTTGTATAATTTTATGTTTATAGTCATTTACATCTTTGTTTGTTTGTTTTAACTCCCATATCTTTGTGCCTGATCTGTTTCTCTGGCCCTTACTGATTTCCAGCTTCTTTCCATTGTGGTCAGAAAAATTATTTTCTATAATTTCAATCATTCTGAATTCATTGAGAATATTTCTGTGGTCTAACATGTTGTCTATATTGGAGAATTATCCATGTGCATTCGAGATGAATGTATAGCCTGCTATATTTGGGTGTAGTGTTCTGTATATGTCTATTCAGTCCAGATCTTCTAATATATTATTCAAAATCTTTGTTTATTTATTGTCTTTCTGTCAAAATGTGTTGTTTAATGGTGATAATGGTGTATTAAATTCCGCCATTATAATTGCACAGGCATTTATTTCTCAATTTAGTTTTTCCAGTGTTTGCTTCATATATTTGGAGGAACCAAGGTTAGGTCCATAAAGGTTTATGATTGTTCTTTTAGTACCTTAACTAAGTCATACTACTGCCTTCTTGACTCCATGGTTTCAGATGAGAAATCAGCACTTAGTGTTTTTGATCTTCCCTTGAATTTTGATGTTTCTCTTTTCTCTTGCTGCTTTCAGTACTCTCTCTTTGTCTTGAGCATTAAAAAATTTGACAAGTATAAGTCTTGAAGTAGGCCTGTTAGGATTTATACTGTTTGGTTTGCACTGCACTTCCTAGACATGTAAACACATCTCCCTCAATAGAGTTGGGATGTTTCAGCCATTATTTGCTCCAACATTCTTTCTGTCCCCTTTCCCTTCTCTTCTTCCTATGGGAGGCCTATAATGTGTATGTTTGTGCATTTTGTGTTGTCATTCAGATCCTTAAGTCCCTGCTGGATTTTTTTCTTTATTTTTTATCTGTCTGTTCTACTATCTGTTTAATTTCAGATGTACTGTCTTCCACATCACTAATTCTTTCCTCTGCCTTTTCAATTATGCTATTATGTGCTTCCAGTGTATTTTTGATTTCTTATATTGAGCCATTCATCACCATAATATCTGTTATTTTTTATGTATGTTTACGATTTCTTCAGTAAGTTCTCCCAGTGTCTTCTTAATATCCTTGTTCTCTTCCTTCATTTCATTAAGTTGCTCCATGATATTTGTTTGGATGGCTTTGATTAGTTCAATGTTTTTCACTTCTTCTTGATTTGTAGTTTTTTCATTGGACCTGGCCCTGTATTCATATTTCTTAATATGATTTGCAATTTTTGGTTGCTGTCTGGTCATCTTTTTATCTTTATGGGTTTATTCATTTGATTAGCTTCTCTATCTACTTTAGGGTTTCATTTAGTTGCTGTTTTTTTTTTTTAATGTGTTAAGTTTTCTCTTTGACACTTTGTTCCTTTTATTCTATTTCCTTGCTGTCTCTGTTCACTTGAAGGAAAAAGATTAGTGCCAGAGAAAGTGAAAGAGGTAAGAAAAGAAAAAGGATAATAATAATAATAATAATAATAATAATAATAAAAGATAGAAGAGGAGCCATGTAAGACCTTGAAAAATGAATATTAGTTCATATATTCAGTGTAGAGTAATAGGAATGAAAAAGTGGAGTACCAACAATGAAATGGGAAACTGAATAGAATAAAATATATAAAATGAATTAAAAGGCCAGGGTGATGAGGAGAGAGAGACAGAGAAAAGAAAAAACTAAAAGAAAAAAGTTAATAAAAGAAAGAAAGCAGGATAGACAAGACAGAAATAAAAACCAGAAAATATGGGGACTAAACAAAAAGAGGTAGAATATAAGAACAACAGAAAGTGGAAGATAGAAAGATGAAGGAGGGAAAAGAGAAAGCATTGGTAGACAAAATTGGTATACACAGAAAAGGGGAAATCAAGGAAAAGAAAACACAGCAAACAAGAAGCAAGCCAGCAGTACCTAATTATTCCTTGAACATGGCTTATCTATCCCTTCTATTCAAACCTATACTTGGTGCTGGAGTTTGTATGTGTATGTCCAGAGACTTGAGTCTTTGGGCTGTTCATGTGCCAACTGGGCCCAGAACCTTGGTGGGGCAACAGCTCCTACTCTACAGCTCATTGGACTCACCCAGGACAACTGGCGGGGAGACGATGATGGACAATGGCCATCCCAGGGAATGGAGAGAGTCTGCAGCTGCAGGCAGTTTAATCCCATCCATCTTCCCCATGGGATATAAGCTCTCTCTCAAATGGAGGTGCATTGGACATCACCATCTCAGACTCCTCAGAATAGAGGGAAGAGCTATGGACTAGAATGGACTTACTTGTATTCTACTATAGATATATTGTGATTCAAGCAATGGAAAAAATTGCAACATTGATGTAGAGCCAGTGGCCACTGGAGACTTTGGGCACAGGGAAAGGGAAAGCAGTTGTAATACAGCGGCTTTTTTGGGACTTGGGAATTGTCCTGAGTGACATTGCAATGACATAAGATATAAGCCATTTTATATCATCATAAAACATGCAGAACTGTGTGGTAGAAAGTGTGGTCTACAATGTGAACTATGGTCCATGCTTAATTGCAAAGTTCCAGAATGTGTTTATCAGTTGTAATTAATGTGCCACACTAATGAAGGTTGTTTATGTGGGAGGTTGTGGGAGGTGTGGAAGGTGGGGCATATGGGAATCCCTATATTTTGTGTGTAATATTTATGTAATCTAAATACCTTCTTAAAAAATTAAAATAAAAAAATGAAAACAGAAAAATCGGCGTGGAGGGAGAAATAGAAAAGAAAAACAAAAGCACCAAAAAATCAACAACAACAGCACACACACACACAAAAGACACAAGCAACACAAACTAAGGAAAAATAGCCTTTCTTTTTAAGCCCATGAGTTTTTCAGGCTGCCAGTGTTCATCAGTCAATTACATTGCAGCTTTCCCTCTGCAGGTTTTGAAGCAGGTTTTAGCAAGTAAACTAAGTTAAAATTTTTTTAAGTAAACTTTTTTTTTTTACAGAAATTAAGAGACCCAAGAGAAGCTAATACAAAAATTATATCTATTTTCTCCCTGTCCTAAAGTATCAGCTGGGTGTTTGATATCCTGGTGGATCACTGCTCTATGAGGAGCCAGGAATTAAACCAGGGATCTTGTATATTCAAGGTGGAACTCCTCCACTGAGTTAAACTTTCTCATTGGGTCAGTAAGCTCTTCAGAAATCGATCCACTAACTTTCCCTCAGGCAGGTTTGACTCTTTGCAGTTGGGTATACTCCTGCTTATTAGAAGTCTATCTGTCTCTGCCCCCTTTCTATTCCTATTGCTTTCTCTCCCAGGGTGACAGGATGCAATAGCCTGTGTTAGTGGATAACCCTTCATATCTCCTGGTCAGATTGAATTCTCTTCTGAAATTCAAATGGGACCCTGGCAACTGAACTCACCACAGAAAAATGACTCTCAACCCTCTTCTAGACCACCCCCTCCTCCCAGAGGATACTAAATAGGCTCTTGGAAGCTTTCTATGTCCTTCCTACTGCCTGCCTCCCTTAGGGGAGTTGAAATTTTGATAGTTTTCAGCATGGGACCAGTCAATTGCCTGACTCAGCCCCTTCCCAGGCTAATTTTCTCTATCCTGGGGTTGTTAGGTAAATCAAGTTTCCTCAGCAGATTTGTCTTTCCCTTCTTCCTGGTGCCATTTTGAATTGGAGCTTGCTGGGATGCTCTCCCAAAGCTCAAATGGGGTCCAAGCAATCAAACCCAAAGAAAGGAAACCCCTCTCCACACCTCACCAGAACCCTCCCACTCTTGGAGAATGCTCCCTCTTGCTGGGTGGCTGGCAGAAGTCAGAGCTCACAGTGGCTTCCTCTCCCTAGGGTGGCTCTTTGCTCTCCACAGATTCCAGCCACATGAAGCTAGAAAGTCAAGGAGTGAGAAACTCACAGTTTTACCTTGAGCAATATATCCCCCTGTCCAGCTCCCTCTAGATCAATGCCCTGAAGCCTCCTGCTCTGTGGTTTCCCAGAACAGGCCCCTCAGGCAGGATCTTATCCCCACTCAGTCATCCCTTGCAAGAGAATTGGTGAGTGCCCTTTTAACCTGACCCCATCTTGATGGTTCAACCAGCAGTAGTCCTTTAAAACCATAATCAAACATGAATGGAACAGGTCTCCATTCTTGCTGTCCTCATACCTCTCTCATTCCTCTTGGTTTATAATCTTCCTAGGTACCATCTCAACTATCCTTCTTACACTACTACTCAGTCCCTGTATATTTAAGCTCCTAACTCAATTTATCTATACCAGTATTACTGCATTCCAACACAAAGGCAAACATCTACGCATGAATGAATATCATCCAGTTTCAACCATTAAAAAAATATATCCCTCCTCCTAGCCCCAGTAGCATAGCAAGAGAGATTTGCACTCTGTCAGGCAGAAATTACAATCCTTAATCAGCAGGAAACAGGTACAGAAGAATGACTTTCACCCTTCAACTCCCCCTTGAGATTGAGGATGTACAAATTCTCTCAGGAAGGATTTGAAGTAGGATAAAATAGGGAACTGAGGAGGAAGGGGAGAGAAGCCTAATAAGCCTAGTAA